>OZ012659.1:95208049-95660992 GCA_963942545.1 Oxycera nigricornis
AATTTAAGTTTCTGGGGTCGCAGCTCCAATCCCCTTGGCGCCATCTTGAGAACAACAAAAAGTGGGGTGGCCCCATATCTTGGAAAGCACTGCCCCCACAAAAAAGTTTAATATGACAAACTTGTGTAAAATTTAACTTGCAGTAAGTGGTGGATACATTATTTTCACGTAATGTCAATATTAAAAGAGTTACACGCCAAAAACGACGTTGAAAAGGGGGGATCATTTTTCGCGCACCATAACTTCTTGGTTTCCCCTATTACGGTGAAATTCGTCCGAAAATAACTTTTAGGCACTTTTAGGGTGTTATTGTGTCCCAAAGGGGGCAAGACATAGGAAAAAACCATTCTAACACCTGTTTATCTGGTCCTAAGATGCAGTGCTTTCCAAGATATGGGGCCGCCCCACTTTTTGTTGTTCTCAAGATGGCGCCAAGGGGATTGGAGCTGCGACCCCAGAAACTTAAATTTAAGCTCACATAAAGACATACTACTCATTGCAATTAAAATTTTTATGCCCATTAGATTGCTCCGTGAGTTTTGCGATGGGGGGTTTGCGATCGGAATCTGATTATTTGGCCTAAAAATGCGTTTTTCACGCATCCTTTGGGATGCAATAGCCCCCGCCAGTGTACAGCGATCAAAACGATCAATACCGCAAACGACTTGCGACAAAATTGCCTTAAAGTTATTCTCTATGTGTTTTGGGGTTAAAGTGAAAACAATGGATTTGTGGCGCTCGAAAGATGTCCCCCCCTATTTGGATGTCGTTTTAGGCCTATAACTTTTTAATTATTGATGCCATGTGAAATTGATGTATGGACGACTTGCTAAAAATTTAATTCTACGCAAGTTTGCCATACACATTTTTCTTGTGGGGGTCATGGTTCCGGAGATATAGGGATGCTCCACTTTTTGTTTGTTTTCAAGATGGAGCCCAGAGGATTGTGGCTTCGACCCCAGAAACTTGGATTAAAGCTGCCAGTAAGGCATACCGCACATTGCACTAAAAATTTGCTTGCCTACCAAAATGCTCCGCGAGTTTCGCAACGGGGGTTTGCCATCAAAAGCCGATTATTTGGCCTAAAAACGAGTTTTTCATGCGACTTTCTCCCCTTTGGGATGAAATAACTCCCGTTAATATGCAGTGATTGCAACAATCAATACCGCAAACGATTTGTGACAAAATTATCTTGGAATAGTATCTCAATGTGTTTCGCGTTAAACGTGAAATTAAAAAAGTTGTGGCGCCCGAAAGATGTTCCCCCCTTTTTGTGTGTGGTTTTTGGCTTGTAACTTTTTTATTATTGACCCAACGTAAAAGTGATGTACGAACGACTTGCTAAACATTTTATTCTACGCAAGTTTGCCATACACAACTTTCTTGTGGGAGCCATGGTTTCGGAGATATGAGGGCGCCCCAACTTCTTTTGTTTTGAAGATGGAGCCCAAAGGACAGGAGCTGCGACCCCAGAAACTTGAACTTAAGCTTTCTATACCATTGCCCACGCTTTGCATTAAAAAAATTTCTGCCTACCCAAGATGCACGGTTTACCTCAAAATTCGGACGCTTTGACTGTACTATTATGCAATAACTTAAACGTACTACTCATGTAAACCACATGTAAAAGTCATAGCGTGAAATCTGAAACGCGAATATATTCGTTTCGCATAAAAAGATTCTGGGAAACTCCAAACGCGACAAGCTGCAAGCTTTGCAAATAGTATTCAGTCCAAGTAACTATCAAGGGACCTCATAAAATTGACTTCCTTTCCTTGAGAGACATGTCGGCGCGACCGTAAATATGGCTATTCAAAAGCATATTAGATACGGTGTTTAAAAGTGAGGCATGTCTCACGTACCAATTCACATAAATTTGTTCATAAATATGTTAAGGATAACCATGTATGCACTTCTGTGATGCCCAAGCTTTAATTAATGCATGCTTTTCAATGCATACTTGGAAGTTTTTCAGTTTTTTACGAGACCAGAAAATCTTTTCAGAAACGACCTAAAGAAAGACATTATATAAATCATTTAAATGTTGACTGCCTAGCATAAATAAATGAGTTCGTTGCTCCTCGGGAATACTGAAATCATTTATATTTGTTGTATCAAGCTGAATTTTCATTGATTCTGTCGCAATTATAGCAACATATTTCATCAGTTCTATAAAATCTCAACTTCAATCTTAGTATATTCATAAACAATATTCAAATCGCTCATAATAAAATACATTAGAGTTAAAGGTAACAAACATCACGAGACTCATTTGCCTTCGAAAGTCGATTCTCTGCTAAATGAAGGTTTTCACCTCGAAATTGAATTTCAGACGAGTTTAAATCACTGAATATTTTTATGAATATTTTAATCAATCAATAAATAACCAAATTCACTGACAAAACCGGCTACGGTTGACTCTCCATAAATTTGCAAATTTTAAGCCGACTATTTACGAATATTCCAACTCGAATCATAACAAGGTTTTAGTCAAACTTCATCACATGACACATATTTGCATTCTACTAAATCACATAACGTTGGTGCCATCAAAACAAAATGAATATGCAAATTCGCTTGAAAATTTCATTTTGGAATAACATGCGGAATTAATCTGTGCATAATAAATTGGCGGTGGTATAATGTTATTGCATCTCAGAATTTTAGATGATTTGTGCGAAAATATGAATGGCATTATTTAATTTATAAAAAAAATGCTCGAAAATAATCTTTGTTCAAAATAAAAAAATTGGCAATGCTGCTACTATTCAGTCCACAATAAAATTTCCAATTCAGAAACTTTAAGTTGAGTGGGTATATAGTGAGCGAAAAGCGATTATTAACTAACCTTTAAAGTGAATGAGAGCCTTGCTATATCAGTATAAAATAAAATAATCTATGTGCTCACATAACTAAAAAAGTCCAATCATGCTGGCTTCCCACGGTGTGTTAAATAACGAGTGCGTCAACATGTTGGTTGAAGGATACATATAGCACATAATGGATCTTCCTCGCACGTGAAATCACGTGGCGTAGAAAGCCGACATAATAATGATGGGTCTTCTGATATTCACATCTGCCATGTTTATGAAAGAATTGTGATATCAAGGTGACATTTGTTATCAATATTATTGTACAGGCCATAAATAAAATTATGTTTTCAAAAGTTTCACCACCTGAAATAATATAATTCGACACAACCGTACTTCCAATTTGAAGTGTTTGTAAAAGTTGTAGATTGCGGACCTTATGTTTTGAATTTTCAGAATATGGTAGCGGCAAAGTATTTTCCAACTTCAGTTGAATAAGATTATGAGTTTTGAATTTTGTTACAAGCGGTAAATATCAAATAATAAAAACATATGTTGTAAATAACTTAAAATTTTAGATAATTCATCAATCATAGTTAAAAATAAAATATAAATTTAATTTCTAACATTCAATAAACTAAGTGAATGAAAGTATTTCCAATGCAACAAAATATACCACATAATATAGTACACCTAATTTGATATCATTCTTGAATATAATTGAAATGTGATAAAAACTATACAAAATTTTTAGTGAATCTTATTCTTTGGTATATAAAACGTAATTGAGTAAAAACTGGTCATACAATTTAAAATTTGTTAATAATCACGTTAGACTGAGATCTGAACGTAACTAGCCAATGTTAAATTTGATTTTTGTTTAATGGATTGTTCTGTTTAACCCGTAACCGTGACTAGTGGATGTCATACACTCAGCAAAAGGTTTTGCAAGCTCTCCAAGACACCATTAATACGGTGTTTTGCAAAGATCTGGCGCCCAATGTGTTTTTTAGTCAGTACATTTGCTGCCGTTATTTTGAATTTGATGTCCTTTGACCGCGTAGTGCTTTACAAATAAGTGCTGAAGTTGTACTAGGGTATTTTACCGACAGTCACCAGGTTTATTCTAAAAACAGTCATTGAGCTATTTTAAAAGGAAGACTTTGAGGTTCATACTCGTTCAGGAATTTAAAAAATTTCGTCTGACCTAATAAAGGAGCGACGAGGAAAAATAGAAGTGAAGCGCCAGCATATTGTTACAAAGTATAACAAAAATTATTGGTTTGGCTTAGGATTATTTGACGCGTGACATGATTTTCCTGATTCTTCCACTAAATCAAAAAAAAATCGTTTTCCTTATATTCTCGAAACATCAATCGAAATGCATCGTCCCTTAAATCCATAACGTCGGAATTTTTGTATTTTCATAGCAAAAAAACGTGATGAAGACTCTGCGGACCCAAAAATGTGCCGCATATATCACTCACATCCCAACAAGGAGACGTTCGATGGCAATTTTTCATGCCATTCGTAGCAAAGTCTCTATAAACGTTTATTTCAGTTTCAACTCTTACCTTTGCAAATAGGAATTTCCCGAAGACATTATATGAAGAAATTCGTAGTAAGTTTGATTTATGACAAATTCAATGATCGATAGAGAAGTTTGAACAATCGAAAGGATAATTCAACAATCATTGCCAGTAGAAAAGGATGCAAATGCTGTCCTAAAAAGTGGAAAGGGTGACTTTATACTCTTCTATAAATGATAGAAACAAACAATTAGTGTCCTCTTAACATGCTGCAAATTTGAGATGAAAAAATATGGAAGTGAGGCATGAATAAATTAACAACAAAGATAAGTATTTTATAAGTATTTAACAACAAAGATAAGCAGTTTTCCACACATCTACGTAAGATAAAAAAATTGTAACATTAAATTATCACTATTAACATAATCATTCTTGCAATATTTGTAATTATGATGGTAAGTCTCTGTCAAAGTCTGCAATTTGAATGAAACGATTTTTTTGAACAAATATATTATCTTTATTTCGAAATTCTGTCTTTCATATGTCCAGGCAGAAAATTTTATAGCAATTTATGTGATACAGCCTGTAAGACAATCGCAAAAGGATTATTTTAGAAATACCTTTCACACTTTTTACCGATCTCCATGGTTTTTAAAAAAAACTTTCAGAGGTCTGTCAGACCTGACGTAATCATTTAAGCTACCAAATTCTAAACTCACCAGTAATGGTTTAATAAGAATAAGAATTAATTCTTATTATTTCATAAAACCGCTACATGAATGCAAGATCTAGATAACTTTTTTATAGTTAGCAAAAAATTGTTATTGATTTTTTTTAGACTTTTTCTTCTGAAAAATGTGAACGATAACAATAATTTACCTAATGTTATCTTTAAATCGTGGACAGTGTTCTGAAAACACTGAAATTTTGAGTTGCCTAGATGTTGCGTTCACGTGGTGAAATATTTGAGTTGTAGTTCCACTTCTACAACATGTTACAGCTGCGAACATACTCGTATAACACTTGTAGCTTACTAAGAAAAACGTAATTTGTGAATGCCTGCCAAGCATTTCAGTTTTTTTTACTTGATTTAATGTAAATTGTGGAAAGTAAAGACGACAAGACAATAAAGTTCTGGGAAACCCAAGATTTCGAGTGGACTCGTAATGAAAAACACTGCTACGGCTTGTTTCCTGTCCTTCACAAATCCTCGATTGAATTTAATTTTGGACTCATTGCTAGCCAGTCTAAAACGGAGTCGCGGTTGTCCTCCAGAGACTTTCTTGTGTTTCGTGCCATATTTTTGGGGTTGTTGTCGTGCTGAAGCTTCCCTATAATAGAAAGTTTGTCTTTATCCCGTGGCAACATGATGTTTGCTAAGATGTCGAAGTACTTTTCCTTGGTTAATATTTCTTCTATACGGTGTATTGGTACAACACCAAACCTCCAGAAACAGCCTCAAACATTGATAGAGCCGCATCCATGCTTAGCAACAGTTGAAGTGTAGCGAGGGTCGAATTCATTACTTCTTGGTCGTTTTACATATCTCCTGTCATTAAAGCCAATGCGATTTTTCATTGTTTCTTCACTCCATAAAATTAATTTCCAATAATTTTTCCAGTTTAACTGTTCCCCAAAACGTCTTCTGACTGTTGTCACCGAAATATCGCCACTATCTTCGAGAATACGGCGATGAATATCGACAACTGATCTTTTTAGGGTTTTTGTCTATCCATAGTATGAATTGCATTTCGGACTCTTTTAGCCCGAGGAATATTTTGGCTTTTCACGTGTTTTTGTGCTCCGTAAACCATTTTATGTACACTCTAGGCGACTGGCAATCGGTTGATATAACAAATGTAACT
This sequence comes from Oxycera nigricornis, assembly GCA_963942545.1. Lineage (NCBI taxonomy): Eukaryota > Metazoa > Arthropoda > Insecta > Diptera > Stratiomyidae > Oxycera > Oxycera nigricornis. The sequence continues at coordinate 95,214,254 of OZ012659.1, forward strand.
CTCTCAAATCTAATTTTTTTGTCTAACTAGAGGAGAGCGACACTTAGCCTTTCCTATTCTTATTGAAATTAAAAACACTTTTTTGAACGTTGAGAATCACGTTTAAACTGCAACGAATGCAACTGGCATTTTCAAATTGATCACAATGAATTTCTAATTACGTGTCCGCTCCAAGTCATGGGGTTTCCAGAACTTTGTTTCTTGCCGTCCGTATTGAGGAAACATCGGCCAACTTCTTGCCTCCTTCAATTTGCATTGATTCTAGTGAAAAACAAATCTAAAGGGAATGAGTTATATCGAAGTATTCATTGACGAATTGGGTTTTTGTTAGTAAGCTACACGTGTTTCTAACAATACGTCCGTAGCTGTATCTGCTGGTTTTTTATGGGTTTATTTCCATAATCTAGATTAAAAATTTAATTTCAAACCAATAAAATCAATGTTTTTTTATTGTTTTTATTCTAAAGATTTTGTTTAAACTCAGACTCTATTACATATACACCATGAATTAATTCAAAAACATTATGTCTTGACCAATTAACGCTAACGTTTGCAGCAATGAGATTTATTGCTTAAAAATATATAAATGCAAATGCACGCAAAGTTTATAGCTAAAAATTCTTTTCGATAAAAACTCTCTCGAATGTATGACTTTGACCTGAAGCAATTTGAAACAAATTTCAACACAAACTGGATAGCTGAAAATGCTACTTGCCACATTATTGAAATTCTTTTTGGGAAAACTTTAATCTGCATTTCCGCAAAGATATATTTATGCAGCCAACAAATTAACATATGCTAAAAGTTGTACTGAATGAATTTTTAACACTTTCAGTTTAAGAGGGTTGAATGCATAATAAAGATCAACAAGACTTGCATCCTTCCATATAATGTAGTCTCAATAGCAAAATATATATTTTAAAACGGTTTAAACTTAACATTCAAAACTACAAGGCCATATATTATAATATATATGCGTTTCCAAAAGTGGGAAAAGAAAATTTATATTTGCATAAATGCATATTCAGTGAAAATCGCTCATAACGTTGTATCGGTTATAACGGCGCTCTACTTTAGTCCTGGCTGAACTCCATATAGTTCCTACGAGGCACATGTTGGATTTAACAGCATCACTTATAACGATGAATTGGCTATAGCTATATATCATAAGAAAAACTTATTCGGTACAACGACATGACTTGAAAAACCTAGGCTAATGTTTGGAGTTAATGAGTTATTTTTTCCGGCAATATTGTTTTTTATCAATATACGAGTATAGTGTTTCGTTCACAGGCTATTCTTTAAGATCAACATTGTGTACTTTTAGATGCATTATAGTACAAGTGTACTTATGATATACGATCTCAAGATTCAATAATCTAGTCATTCGCAGTCTACTAAGTTTAGAAATCGAGATAGGAAAAAAAAGATTTTGGTAAAAATTGAGAGTTCCATTCGATATATAAATTGATTAGCAAGATACAAGACTCTTAAATAATTGGGTTTTAACCATTCTACAAAATGTTCGTGGAGAAGAGCATCCAGTCAAATGGATGTTTTCCTTCTGGAAAGGAAGATTTATTTCGATCTTGTATTTATTCTAAAATACATTCGAATAATATAACTTTTTTAACGAATACCAGTTCCTACGACCGCATCTACATAGTCCTTTGAATGTTGCATAGCCGACTTCCACTACATACGATTTAGAAACTAAAATGTATCTGCTGCCAAAAAAGCCATAGTAAACAAAAAATTGTTCACTTTCGTAGAAAAATGTCAATAATTTCAAAATCTCCTCACAGCCAAGCGTTTGGCAGTTGTCCAGTAGGTGATCCCCACAAACCTTAAAAGGACTCAATAAACACCTTGCGAAAATGGATGTTGGAATTCCAAATTAGAGGACGCGGTTGGAGTAATCAGACAATTACTATAGATGTGGTGTTATTTGCAGGCTGATTTGATTTTCGATGATGTTATCGGTCACGGTTGATAAACTTAAATCTATCCTGCGTCTTGCTCAAGATATCATTCCATTGACACCATTTGAATAAGAAGCCTACAATATGATTTAGTAACAGCAATAAAAGTTTTTGGCTGCGAAACAGTCGTAAGAACGACTTATCACTTTTGAACTAAGTGATTGAGCTGACCACATTAAATACTCGAACACCACGAAACTGTTTTCAGGCTAAGAAATTGTTATGGATTGTCCATTAAATATTTAATTGAGTTTCTAATAATTTGTCGATTAAACACTAATATTCCTGTCCATTTCCAAGAACTTGATTCTCGTGAAAATTGAAAACCTGACAAATAATAACTTGCCTGGTTTCCGTAAATTTATAATGTTCACGTCATTGCTAATCCCCAAAGGTCTAAACGAAAAATTAAACCTCACCACTGATAACTTCTAACTGTCTTTAATAAATTAGTTGGCCACAAATCATTCAATTCTCAGGGGTTATCTCGTCCTGCCCAACGTTTTGCCATGAACTGGATATTCAAGTACAATAAATCAGTTGGAACTTTTCGCTTGGGCAGTTTTTCCCTAATACATAATGTCTGCTCGGGGTTGATTAGCTTCTTATATATATTCTATTGTTTGGAACATATGTTTGGAAAAAATATAGAGTGTTTGTTCTGGCTTTGCGTTTAGTTCCTAGTAGACTATCGTTTTGGTGCTAAATGTCGTTTGTTGTTTTCAATTTTCGCAATTAAGGTCAGTTAGGAGTAAATAGGTGAGGGAGGATTGGGCACCTATGGTTTTATATTTGGTTTTCCTATTTGATGTCCTCCAGGGTAGTGCAATTTACAGGTGATAGTCGTTGTCAGAATATTTTATGTGGTGAAAGAATTTGATACATATTATGTGTTTGAATGAACAAACACAGTTTGTAAGCAATTGCCCACAAATTTAAGATTGAAAAATTGGAGCCTAGAAATTTTCATTTAAATTCGTCATTTGGAAGATTAAATAGAAAATAATTTCAAATAGTTTACTAACCGTGACTTCTTTCTGAGTTTGAGGTGTATTCAATGCAAATATGTACTAATGAAACAATTAAAATTAGGACAGGTTCCATCTCAGCACTACATACGATTACAATATAATAAGTCATTTCATTTGTGCTATTCGCGTATTTAAAAAAAATTAAAATGGAGTTCTTAATTACAATTGATTTATTATCAACAAAAATTGGTCCCGAGGGGTTGTTAAAAATCATTTTCTCTGCTTCAATTAGCGAATGATCATGTGACTTTCAATGTCATTTGAAACTATCTATGTTGGTTGTTCAATATATTATAAGAAAAGCGATTTTGTAGGTATATTAAGAGAAGAAGAAGAAGAACCTTTTATTCAAATCAAGTTTTGAATACGGGAGATCCTTTTGCAAACTAGATGCACTATTTGTTAAGCGTTTAACGAAATCAAATGAACATTCAGCGACAAATACCCAGAGAATAAAATTATAACACCAATTACACCAATTAGACCATCAACTGACACGCTCAATAATAAAACCACAAACAATAACCAAAAGAAAACCAATGATAGCATACATAGCTTACCACAGAACAGAAAATTTAATGAAGCAGCTTAACAACCACTCAAAAAGACAAAGTCAAATAGTTTTCAAAAATTGACTGGGTTAATACAGAACACGAAAGACTCAACCATGTTTATGAAACCATTCGGGACAACAAACGAAAAATGGATAGCTACAAAATCAATTATTGCTTCTAAATAAAAACATACAAGTTGCAAACCAAGCACCGAATTAGTCTTACAAAACGGAAACAGTATAAAGTTACCGAAAATTAAACAATACTATTATTCTTAAAAACAGGAGTAAATTTCCAGAAGCTGCCGCCAATTGTGAAACATCGTGGACGATGTTTTAATAAAAGAAGAAATATAAATCAGAAACATTGTGTCGACGGATTAGTACTCTCGGACAAGATAATCACGAAGGACACAGAGGACTTGACCACTTTTTCTCAATAACGGGCTATGAAATCCTAACGAGACTACCAAAGATCATGCCATCTCAACTCATGCCGAATTTAGTAGGAACAATAGGTTTGCTGGAAAACCACACTGCACCAGCATCTGATAGCATCTGCGTTGATGACAACAAATTCAAGATAGTTTAGCTGATACTCTTGAGACATTTATAAATACAGCCTTTAAGGATCGAATTTCCCTGAACGATTTAAAAACTTCTACAGTAATACCGATTTTCGAACGGCGAGAAGAAAATGACACAAACAACTGAGGGCCAATTACACTTTTTTGTTCAACGATGGGAGGTGGAAATCTTCAAAAGATAAAGTGCCTCTCGGCATGCCAGATTTCTACTGACTGAAAACCACCTCGGTTTCCTTCAATCACTCTCTCCATCAAAATTTAGTAATTCTCCGTATTTAAAATTTAAGGACATAGTACTTTCCAGACGATAAGAATCGGTATAAGGGATAGTACCAAATCTGTAAGTTTTAGTGTCCTTTTAGTTAGATTAATAGTTCAGACTATATATTTATGAATTATTTCCTGTTGATTACATGTTGGGTTTTGAGTTTAGTGGAGCTGATTGTACTTGTAACTTACTTCGAATGTTGGTGCTGGAGGAGATAATTTTTTTAGTGTCGTTTTAAAGGAAGTTGGGTTCGCTATGTTTTTAATTGTGTCCGGTAGTTTATTGTAAAAGTTAGCTCCTTTGTTGAAGGGGTCTTCTTTTAGCCGAATATTCTGCTGCAAATTTCGTGGACCCATAAAAAGCCTTTGGCACTGTTACACATGAAACCTCAGTAATCAAATTTGGAGGATGTGAAACTTTTAGAAAATCAAATAATTTACTGCGCAGATACTTGGTAGATAGATGCTAACAATTAAAATTAAATTAGTGCTGGCACACCGCAAGGATTTATCCTAGAATCGACGTTTTTTCTGCGTTATAACAGTTCTCTAGGTTTAGAAAATAATTCAAGTATTGAACCTCGAAGACTTGGCTTTCATGGAGAGTTTACACATACACTTCACTAGATACAGCTTGTTGAAAATAGACATTACCTTTCAAGAAGATGTGTACAAAATTAGAAATACAAACACTATTGCTATGGCATTTGCTTGAATTGATCAAATAAAAATTGGCCCCATAATTTAAGCAGTTGGCTTTTTCAACATCTTATCAAATAAAATGAAAGACATACCCACTACAAATACATTTAAAGCGACACTTTAATATATCCGTTGCACGAAAAAAATTAGAATAGTTGCATAAGCTCTATAAAACGCAAAGTGATTTGAATTATAAATTTCATCTAAGGGGTTCTACATCTTATGAATTAAGTACTATTCCTTACACCGATGTTCCATGTTGCAAAGTACTTTGTTCTGAAATTTACTATGGACAATATATGAAAATTGTTGTAGCGACTGTTTTCGAGTAAACGACGTAGTTTTAGTCGATTTAAAATCCAGGATGCGGAGGGAATGGAGCCAATTGGCATTTTCTTTGAACTTTTTCACCTCCCATCGTTGGAACAAATATCGGTTACCGCGAATTGAAGAATTTTAAATTAATTTTGTTGGTCATCAGCCTATGTACCAAATTAAACTTTTTCTTGCTCGTTCTATTTTAAAATCTTAAGGCATTCTTGGCTACTACACGTTCACGTTCAGATTTTCACTTGAGGGATGGAATCTACTCATTCAAGAAACGTTGGTCGAAGTACATTAATCCAAATGCTATACAATAATTGAATTTTAGTAAAAGAGCATTTCAATGACACGGTGAAATTATGTCTTCTTGACCTTGTGTCACGTGTTTGGTTCTATAAATGTTGATGGGTGGAAGAAACCTTCTCACTGATATTGTAAACTACGTTACATGGATCGATGGTAACGCATATGTATTCTTTTCAAGTTCCCGACTTTCGAACTGTTTACTTCATTTAGATTTTCATACATCAATACCTTAGTTGGTGACTTCAGTCGCCACAAAACCTCATTCTTAAGTAAGGGCCAGAATATCTCTAAGTGCCCAAAAGTTCAACGCTAACTTCCAGCGAATGTTTCAAATAAAGTATAGAATAGTTCATAGTGTAAAATCAGCCGGATTTCGTTTGTTACTGCAATGAATATTAACTCTTTACCATTTTAATGATGTCAACACACCCTTGCCTTTTTGCAACTCTAAAACGTTCCAATGAAGCTGAAATATACATGATATCATGCATTTATTTATTGATGACAATCGCTAGTAATATACACGTTGACTTCATACGGGTTATTGAGTTATTTACCATCAATTTTTATGCTATTTTTTTCAAAAATTGCTAAGTGGTTTTACCTGGTACGTGCTATTCGGTTATTTTATTTGCTATCTCACCAAAACTAAAATACAATGCAAGTGGTATTCAGCAAAGTGAATGACTATCAAATTTATAACTCTGATCAATAATAGCAACTTCTTGAGTGCTAAAAGCTACAAAAGTTATCTAAAAAAAACTTCTTACAGTTTCTTTTCACATAGATATAAGAGGTCTTCTTATGTTAGTTTATGGATATTAAATTTGAAAAACACTTGGAATTTTTATTGAGATTGTATCTTAATATCATAGAAACAAGTAAAACTAGCCAAATTCGAAGCTAAGCTTAAACGATAGTTGAAAATTATCTATAAGTCAGTATTAGTGGAAATACTCGAAGAATTCTGCAAGAATATAAAACGTTATTTCGTAGATGTATATTCGTTTGAATTTTCGCTTCTCATATTAGGCACGGATTAACAATTTGAATCGAATAAAGAAATGTTTCGAGATTCTGATCGATGACATAACTAAACTGATTTATCTGCTTTGAGTACCACTCTTGATTTATACCGGTAAAAACACTAAACTTCTTTAAAAGAACAGTTCAACAAATCGCAAATATTTTATCGTAAAACTTGCTCAAGATCAAATTCGAGTAGTGCTTCTGTTGTCGTACAAGTTTTCTTTGAAATTTCAACGTGTAATATAATATTTCAACTACCATCAACAACTTTGCTGGTACCTCTTAAAAACTTTTCAAAGTTTTAATTAAATCCCTGTAATTATTACACGAAGTCGTAAAACGACTTTGATCGGATTTGGTTTGTAAACGACGCTACTGTAATCCTAATTCAATCCTTATTTCTCGCTTTAAAGCCATAAGCATCAGCAATTTGCAGACTTTTCTGCATGGATAAGAAATTCAGGTGCTACCGACGAAAAATTGCAACGTAGCCAACTTCCATGGATGATTGCAGCATGTCCTCGAATATCCGCAATTAGCAAACATGTTCATTGCAATAAACCATGCAATCTGTGCTCCTATTGTTTTAGATGTTTTTCGCGGTCGATGCAGTTTTCCGGAATAATGTTTGGTTATTGATTGTTTGCGAATGCACGAATTTCAGAGAAAACTGTTTGTGTGATTGAGGAAGTTGCGGACTGTTAAATGTTTTAAATGTTCACACGAAAAACGATACTATGAAAAAAGAATTTCAGAACGCCATGCACTAAATCAAAAATTGTAATAAAATAAAATATCAATGAAGTTCAAAGAATAACACATTTGGGCTGAATAACTTTAAGGTGCCAACTTTAGATTCATCCAACCTAAAATGCCATGTGATGTTGAATAAATTTGACTTATATAATAGAGAACGTGAATAAATGCATGAATTTCATCAGTAAACCTTATCTTATTGCATGAGAGAGAAAAATCTTCAACAAGTAAGAGAAAGTTAGCAGAGCAATCTCTTTTAAGTTATTTAAGCATTACAATCTAAACAAAACATTGACACCAAACTTTAAAACTAACGTTTTCCCAGCAGGGGTTAACTAAGATTTTGACGGTGTTGTAAATAATTGTCTCGGCAATGAAAGTAAAGTGTTAAGCATATAAATTCCGAACTCTGGGGTTTTTAGTTTGATGTCAACATCATTCAAGACACAGTTGATATTAGATAGTCTATCCCACTTAAATGGTTTTTGAACTTACTAAAAAAACTGTTACGTATTACCAACAGCCTGAATTTTTTACTGTCAATTTTATTGGGATATCTCCGTTATCATCTGAGTAAAATAATTTTTATAGTAATTTTCCATTAAAATTGTCATAAAAATCTTGTACTCATCAGACGCATAGGAAAATCCCAACATGTTATTAGGTGATCACTGTTCTATAATTTAAGGAACATAGTTTTCGAAGTATTCATCATGGGTAGGAGAACCCGAGTAGCATGCTTACATTTATGTTTCACGAAGTATACATATATTCATTCAAAAAAGTGTCATTGAAAACGTTTGCGTTCGAAAAAAGCCGAATACTTCTGTCTTAATAATTTGAGAACGGCAATTTTCAAAAAAAAAAACACTTTAAAATGTCTGCGACAGCTAAAGGATTAAAAATCGCAAAAAAAATTCATTATATTTTTTGCTTAAAATTATCTCAAAAATTACTTAGTATCCTGTGCGGTAATTTCTGGACAAACTATATATCCCACTAAAATATAAAAAAAAAAGTTTTCATCTTCTTAAATGTTGTAAGGTAGACAGGCAGGGTTTAACCACTCGGCGTTCTTGGATCAAAGTATGCCACAATGGCTACCTATCAAGTTTGCTTTGGAATGGTATGGGGCAGGACAGTGTACGCCTTCTTCATAACTTACTGGTTACAGCGTGGTCCATCTAAAACCTCTACCGGTTTTTGGGTCACGGTGTTTTGCTGATTCAAAATTTTAAGCCAAGTTTCCACGATAAAAATTGTATAAAAGGTGATTCAAACTCGATTTAAATTAAATTTTCATTTAAACTTTCGACAGTTTATGATGCTGAAAATCCACAGAATTATTGATAGCTCTGCTAATTCCTAAAGTCTTGAAACACTAATAAAAATCAAACTTTCCTGAATTTATCGAATAATGAGAGAAAGATAAGCTTAGCTTCGATGTTAATACATGCGGCGAAAGTCGCCAATGCCTCTTTGATGATTTGCTACTTACTTTTTTATTATTGTTAATGAATGATTTTTTCTTGAAATTTATGTAATATATTACTGGGAAGTTGTTCGTATGGATCGCAACTCGCGGCTTGTTTTCAGTTGATTTTAAAACAACATGTATATTGAGTAGAAAATTTTATATCTGATTGTATTTAACATATATAAAATCCTAACTAGTGTAAAGAGAGTCATAACTGAAATCTTATAAAACCTTACAAATAATGGTTTGAAAAATTTAACTAATGATCCTCACGTAATCAATAGATGCTCCCTCAATCATGAATTATCATTGCTTATTGTTTTTATATGATAATTTTCGAAAATATCTAAAAAGTTTAATTTTTTATTTGATGTCACCTCTTCAAAACGTCTGATTTTGCATAACATTTATTGCCAGAAACGCAATTTTTTTTTAAAAGTTTATTTTTTAATTCCTGCAGTTAGTTTTATCAAATGATAAAAAAACACCAAAACAAGACACACACTCATCAAAGCTTAGAGAAAAGCTGATAAAGTTGTGAGAATCATCCAATTAAACCAAAAAAATTTTTTTTCATTTTAATATTTATTTTAATTTCTTGTAATCTATCCGAAAATAAGAATGGAAGAGTTCAACATATCTTCTCGTTTTAAGGCATTTAGAGTATATTTTAATTATTTTTGGAAGGAACTCTGTATACATTTTCATCTTTTGATAAAGTTGAAAATTGTATCATCACAAAACCAGCATTGATCAATACTACAATCACGTCATTAGAGTAAGACAAATAATATCATTCGTATCAATCACTTATTCACTATCAGTATTAATAGTTTATTATTTTTATAGAAATGTATTTTGATCATAATTTTTTTTCCTTCATAAAAAATCTTCGAAGTATCTGAATATCCAATAATTGCGGCACTTGCAAATTTGATTGAAAAATATTTTGATTTTTTTTAAATTTAAGTAGTTTGTCATTAAAATTAGAAAGATTTCATTCTTAACTCTATTTACATTAACGTTTTTGGAATCATGAAAAAAACTCAACATATTTTTGAGAAAAACTGTTGACAGCATCTGATTTTTAAAAGCATCAATTGATAAAAGTGCAAATAAGTTCGACATTTTTTTGAAAAATTTATCTTTGTTTGGTTGTTCTGAACTCATTCCAAATTCAATAGAAAAATTCAAATGCTGTTACGCTTTGATTGACACTTTACTAACGTCGATACAAGGTTTTGTTCGTGACGTATCGTGCCTAACGGAACTGGCCTTGGATGTGTGAAAACAAAAAAAAATTGCCTAACCGAATCTTATCAACATTTAATAAGCTCGGGTCACTCCTAAGTCACTTTGATTGACACATCAACGAAATTGACGCGATTTTTTTACGTGAACTATTGTCGTAGAAAAAATGACCACAAACTGATGAAATTACACATTCACACATACATATGTACAGATTTCTTTCCAAAAACAATAACAATAGGCGACCTTAAAACGTAAAGATTGTCAATTTCAATTCTAATTTTAATAGCGATTACAGGAGCTTCTCTTGTACGAGACAGTTCAAAACTAATGTTTTTTATCTTTAGTTGGTTGATTTGAAAAATTTCGGTAAATGTTAAGATTATGACCCCCCCCACCCCAGTAAGTACTTTTTGCAAAAAAAAATTTTATTTTTTTAATTTTTTCGACTTCAAAACAAGTCTAAAAATCATTTTCCAGATCAATTTTACGGTTCCATATGATCTCTGGAAATAGGCAAAATAGCCATTTTTTAGTGGGGGAATTCCCATAACTTCTCATGGGGCCGTGACTGCCGCGAACTTTTAATGCCATAGTAGTAGAGAAACCCACCTCTTTCGATCCCACATACTCCCGCCTCCTTCGGGGATAAGCGCCATTCACCTTTTCCCAAATATCATCAGCTTTGCTCTTAGTTTTGACGAGGATGTCTGCTTTAGAAAGGATTTGACTTAAGGCGATGATTTTTAATTTACATATTTGATTGCAAGTGAACAGCATTGTAAGAGGCATTGCGTACGAACGAAACAATTTTGTTTAATTTAAGGCGGTTAGATGGTTTACAAAATCGACGTTTTTTATTGCAGGAATCGAAAGTTTTGCCAGAGTATGCTCAAAAAGTTTGAGACCGATATTCGAAGTCCTTCTTATATTTTCGGGCCAAAAAACGAAACGCGTTCGAGTATACCACAAGGCCCGGTGCATGGAGCGATTGCAGAAAAGCTGGGCGGGACCACGCTACTGTCTTTCTATGAATACATCTTACTTTGTATGTATTGGGTCAGGTATTTCAAACAAGAAGATGGGTGTTTCCTGGTATCCCTATATAGGAGGAATACATAAGCTACGTCAATACACAGTTTTTAACTTCCCAGTATATGGGAAGTTCTTGTAATCGCCTCGACAATCGAAATTGAAATTTTTAACATTTCTTTACGTTTTGAGTATATATAAAGTGTTTTTAGAAAGGGGGATGTATGTAGATGTGTGTGTGCATACAGTACAGTGTGACAATTTTTCTACGGCCATAACTCATGTAAACAAAGTCGTATCGACTTCCATAAGGGGTCAATCGAGGCGTCTTTGCAATCTTAAGAGCTGTTTAGTTTTTAAGAAAACTTCGGGCGGGGAGGGGGGTTGTTGTTTTCCAATTTTAAAGTCATTTCTGCCATGTGCTATATCTCGCGAACCAAATATACGATTTGCACCGTGAAGGTGTCAACCGACTCGTATTAACATTTGTGTGAATCTATCGAATTGTAAAAAGATTCGTTGAAGCCGTTATTTAATTTAAGAAAAACAGTGCGAAAAATTAGGTTTTTTTCATAAACAATAAATTTTTAACCTGATAGTCATCAATTTTTATAAATTTTATATACTCGAAACGACGCTTCTGAAAATATTGTCAAAACTTTTTCTCATGATTACGAAAAAATTAAATTAAAAATAAAAATTCATTAACAGTTACCATGATCTTCAAGGTCATTTTTGTCATACACTATATCTTACGAACCAGGTGTAATATTTTCACCAATAAAGTGTCAGTCGACGTGTATCAACATCTTTGTAATATTTTCAACATTAAAAAAATTGTTTTAAGCGTTTTTTTAATTTAATGGAAGAAAATGCGAAAAATTAGGGTTTTTTTCATAAAAAATATTTTCCTAACGTGATTTGCACAACACAGTAATAAATACTAATAAAATTTATACATTTTTATCAGTTTTTGAAGAGAAACCAGCAAAACTTCCTTCCACGATTATGAAAAAAACTAAATTATAAATAAAAAATCATTCAAAGTTACCATGTAAAGAGGGTTCATACGAATGATATTACTTTATATCTTTTATTCTAAGGAAATTGTTGTAGATTCAATCAAAGTTTTCAAATATTTGCATAATTTGAGCAGATTTTTAATAGTTTTTATAGTCTTTTCATTAAAAAAACTGCTTAAATTTTGAAAACCAACAAAACTCAATCAAATTTGCATTTGTGGTAATCAATGCTTTAAATGGTAAAATGTTTTTAATCAATACTTTGCAAGATCATATGCTTTAAAAAGCTTTCATCGAATAAAAAATTGTAGTTTTTAGTAGATTCATTCTTTAGTAATCGTAAGAGTTCAATTTGATCCTCCATCGTCATTTGTAATACATTTTACTTTTTGCAATTGAGCCTTTTTTTGACTGCATATTCAAAAATTTTCAAGACAAATAGAAAATAGAAAGTAATTATTAATCTCATTGATGTGAAATCGTGGAAAAATATAAATTCAGTGATTATGCTGAACTCATAGCAATTTTGAACGCAACTATTCAAAATGGCCACCATGCGACAAAATCTCTTCAGTGGGCGTAATAACAAAAACTGCATTCATTTTTGCTAGCGCGCTTTTGTCCTTCAAGCATCGATGTGAAAATGACAAATAATCAAATCAATCTACCCGCATCCACCAAAAGCCTTACGTAATCAATGGATGCTCCCGTAGATGATATGATTAATATTAACTCATTAAGTAACTGCTATGAATACCTCTCATTGTTATTATTTAAAGTAGTATTATCTTCAAAATTATTATCGTGTTTAATGTTTTTGATGTTTATGTAGATATTACTGGGAAGTTGACCGTGTGGACCTCAAGGGTCGCACTTCGCTGCTTGTTATTAATTTGTATTTAAATGCGTTTTCTCAAAAAGTGTTTTCCGTCTTTTCAGCGAATTTTTGACTGATCTTCAAAAACCAAAGATTGATTTGATTTCTTATTAGATTTGCGTATAACTGAATCGAAAATAGGAATAAAAAAATCGATTTAGAATTTGCTTTTATGACAAAAGCACGAAAAAAAAATCAATTATTTTTCAAACGCCTCATGAATTTTCAATTTTCCAAATTTTCACTCAAGATCTGGTTTATCGAAGAATTATACATATGGGTAATGTGAAAAAAATGTTTGGGTTGCTCTCACATTAAAATTGTGGACACCAGCATGCACGGCAATGAGAGACTCGGACAACAGAACACCATGAAGAACAGCTTCTAACTTTCCGAATTTTGATGATAATCACTTGAAAAAATTATAAGATATACTCGTATGAACATGAACATGAACAAAATAACCTTTTAATTCAATTTGCTCTCATAATTTCTTTTTCTTAAAAAATAGTATCGAAAACAGCGTAAAAATGGGCCTCCTAATGTGATTTCCCCCCTAAATCAAATGTGATGCTCCCGTTTTTGATTATTGAAATAGATTATGGGCTTAGTTAGGTAAAATAGCTTTTGCTACAAAATCAAATAGATTTACTTCCATTATAGTTTGGGGAAAACGCTGTTAGCTGCGCGGATCTTTATATAACGCATCATCCTACACAACTCTACCCTATTGCTGTCTTTTTACGATACGATACAATGCCATGTCGCGGAGAGCCAGACCATACATTTGCATCTTCCCAACATTCATTGCTTTTATTATTATTTGTTATTAATGCAAATGCTCATCGATATGTATAATTTATTTATTAAATTTTGGGAATTTTAAATTGAAATGTTCAATGATAGCCTCCAAATTTTGAAATTCTTGGTGGTTGAGTAGCACATTTTTCAATCATTGGCTATTAACCCTTTCTGTCCGAAATTATCAAAAATGTCTACAAATAATTACTCTGAAGTCTTTACTAAGAATGGCTAATTCTACCTGGAGACAGAGGCTGCCTACCAACAAAATGTGTTGTTTAAAAGATAAGGGTTCAAATGAAAATTTTTATTACAAGTTCTTGGAAAATTCCATTTTAAAAGGACGAATTACTCAGATTTTACTTTGGTTGCCATATGGCTACCATGGGAAAGAAAGGGTTAAAATTGATTATTATTTAACTTAATTTACAGGCTTTGACTTTGCACTTTATGTGGCAAAACAATAAATAAAAATCTGATAACAATAAGCAAAATTCCAAAAAAACTATGTAGCTAGCAAGCCTCCAATATGCTTCAGGAAGTGCTCCTTTCATTGCATCCCCTTAAATATAACACTTTTGACATTGAGACGCTATTATCCTGGCTCCTGAGGCGTACGAGTGGTTCGGATCGTGCAATCCAACACGTTCATAATTTATGTATGGCTTGAAACCATTATGAATTTTCGACAACAGTTTTTCCGGGTGATTTCCACCTAACAAGCTATCTACTGGCTTTTATGTCGAAACTGGCCTGCAGGCGAGTGCATTTCGGCACTCGGCGGAAAAGTGGGTCAGGGTCGCTGATAGTGGCGTGCGAAAGAAAGGCGCCGGGAAAAGTGCAACTGCAAAGGATGACGGCGAATAGCGGTGGCATTTCAAGGCGATCGATGCATCCACCCTTTTCAACACGGATCGTTGGTTGCACTTCTATCGTGTTGCACGGTTCGAACTGTTAATGCATGTGTGTTTCTGAAATGATAATCTTCTGCATTTATGCAGCTCACGCGATACGAAGGATGGAGCCTTCCTTCGCAGGGAGAACACGACTCGCCGCCCCGCAGTGTTAAAATGTTTGGCAATTTTCACCTGCGCTTGATGTGAAGTCCTTTCCGAGCAGTTGTAATTGCCAATTGGAATTATTTATATTTGATTTGAAGTTCTGGCGCTGCGTGTTCTGACGAATGCCGATACTCCCACTCGCGTGGGGGACGTCCGTAGCTGCGATTGTTGTCGAAGCGAGTGTGTTGTTCGATGTGAATTATTGAATTGGTGCAGTTTCCATGTTTGCCGTGGAAATCCCCGGTTTTCCGGCAAGTGGCTGGTCCAGAGTCCAATGCACGCGACTTGGCCGTTCTGGCGCGGACGCCGTGGCGGAGTCCGTGCAAGTTGCGAATTTCGCTGTGCTGCGATTGCTGCGAGCTTTCCGCCATTCTCACTTGCTGCGAGGCTTTCCGGCGTGGTTCTCCCCATCTGGCTGTGCCCAACGTTGTCCATAATTTCGGAACGAATCGAAAGCCCAATCTCATGCGCAACTCTCATTTTGTTTCTTTGCAGCGGGGAAAACTCGAGCGGCGCTGATCCTCAGCAGCAGCAGCAGCACCACTTGCAGCGACAGTCTTTGATTAACCTCACGAGCGGCAACACAGTCCAAGGCAGTGGCGGCGGCTCAAGCGGTGGCGCTAGCGGTAGCGGTATCGGCGCCAATTACAATCTCCTCAAGTCGGCGTCGTGCAGTTGCGAGTCCTTCAAGCAGATTCGGACGAACAAGGTTTGCTTGCGGAATGCGAACGAGAACGACCGGAACAACTCCTCGAGCAGCGATAATAACATAAACGTGCCCGCGTCGTGCGACGTGTGTAGCGTTTGCAACGATGACGTCATCTCGACGACCGGTACGCCGACGGGAAGCACGGGAACAGCAGCCGCCGCGTATCACGCTCGGTACGGCAAGTCCTTGTCCGCGCAGTACAGTGGCACCAACCAGCAGTTGTACAGCAAGGCGAATAGCGCGATCTTGGATTACGCGGGCATTCTAAACGGGGCGGGAAACGTCGGAAGCAATAGTTGCGGCGGTAGTGGAACCGTTAGTGCCGGTGCCGGTGACAGTTCAAGTAACAATTTCCACAGCCTCAGCTACACTGACGCGCATATCTACTGCAACACGCAGTACAAAAACATTGTCGCGCACAATTTAAGTAGTTCGGACCCGATCACGCGCTACAGCCACTTGGACGAGGCGGACCCCAACAGTTTGCTGCTGAAGAGCCACTACAGTGACTGCAACATCTACTCGAAGCCGAGTTTCTACGGCGCCGGGAGCAAGTCCCAGCACGTGGTGCAGAAGACCAACAACATCTTCAAGAACATTGCCAAAAGCCCGTCGTTCCTGAACGCGAGCAAGATCAAAGAACATTCGCGGAAGCTGCGGAACTTCTCGTTGAAGGCGCGCAGCAGCGGCGACAAGCGCCACCCCAAGAGTCAGATCCTAGTGAAGTCCAACACTGTGTCCGACAACTCCTTGCAGCCCAGTGATAAGTACTTGAGCCTGTACTTGGACGAGAAGACCGCTCAGTCCAAGTCCTTGCTAGCGAACGGTAACGTCAAAACATATCCCGCGTGTCGGCCGCGCGTCAAAAGTGATTCCAAGGACGCGCGCAGCAGCAGCAGCAAAAGCAAATACAGTAAAATTAATAACAGCTGCAACATCGGCCATCTGAGCGACTCGAACCAGTCGCACCAAGCGCTGAATCAAACTAGTGTAAGCGGTCCTGTGAACGGTTTGAAAAACAGTTTGACCGACATTCATCGGCGCAAGGCCGAGTTCAATCGACAGTTAAGTGCGCCAATTGACTCGACTGCGTCGCCGCGGCAACGCACGAACAGCAACAGTCCGACGAAAACACCGCATCACCACAACTGCTCGTCGTCGAAGCAGTCTGCCTCGTCGTCGTGTTGCTTTTCCTATAACAACAGTTTAAATCGGCAACATAAGAAGCAGAAGGGTCTCCGGTTGAATGGAAGGTAATTTCTTAGAAAAACTAAATGATTTTGACTAATTTTCTGCTGGCCCAATATTTGTGGCAGTCACTTTAGAGCCGAAAGCAAACATCTTTATTATATCCGGAAAATAGAATTATCTATCACACATCCCGACCTCCTGGTAAGAAACAATGCAAGATCCTCTGTAGAAAAGCAGCATTTGTCAGTTACAGAAATTAGTTTAGAGGTCCGATAGTCCAGTAAAATGGTCCAAATTTTGACGTATACCGCGCATTTTGGGCTGGCAGGCAATTTTTTATTGCAATGTGTTAGCTCAAGTTCAAGTTGTTGGGGTCGCAGTCCCAATCCTCTGGGCTGCATCTTAAAAACAAAAGAAAGTGAAACACCTGCATATCTCAGAAACCAGGGTCTCGCAAGAAAGTTCAATGTAGTTTATGCAGCAAGTTGTGCATACATCGTTTTCACGTGCTGTCATATTAAAAAAGTTACACGTCAAAAATGACGTTCGTATGATTTCGGGTGGATCATTTTTCGGGCCCCACAACTTCTTTGGTTTCCATATTTCCGCGAAATGCGTTCGGAAATAACTTTTAGACAATTTAATCACAAGCCGTTTGTGGAATTGTTTGTTTTAATCACTGGGAGTTATTGTGTCTCGAAGGACGGAAACTCACAACAAAAATGCATTTTGAGACCAGATGAACGGTTCAGGGAACAACCACCGCAATGCGAAAACTAACGTTGCATTTTGTTGACCCAAAAAATTTCGCTAAACAAAAAGGTGAAAAACACGAAGCATCAAATCCATGATTTGAAGAAATATTTTGAATTTGAGCTTGCACCATCTCTAATGTCATTATTTTCTAATGAGGAGAGGCACCAAGTGAACTTTGTTTTAATGCGTTTTCTGCTTTTAAGAAGTTGTGGTGCCCTAAAAATCGTCCCTCCTTTACAACGTCGTTTTTGGCATGTAATTCTTTTAGTATTGACAGCACATGTAAACGATGTATGCACAACTTGCTGCAAAGTGAATTTTGCCATATTGAACTTTTATGTAGGAGCCATGGTTTCGCAGAAATGGTGAAGTCCCATTTTTTTCGTTTTCAAAGTGAAGCCCAGAGGATAAGGGCTGCGAACCCAGAAACTTGAATTTAAGCTCACATTGAGACATACTACTCATTCCAATTAAAATCTGTCTGCCCACTAAAATGTAATGGGGCATTGCCATCGGAAGCCAATTATTTGGCCTAAAAAAGCGTTTTCGACTTTCTCTCTTTTTGGCTGTAATAACTCCCGCAAGTGTACGGGGATTAAAATAATCAATACCGCAAACGACTTCTCACAAAATTGTCTCAAAAAAGATGCCTAGTGTGTTTCACGTTTAACATTAAAACAAAGAAGTTGTGGCGCTCGGAAGACATTCCCCCTTTTTTGGGTATCGGTTTTGGCGTTTATTTCTCAGATATGCAGGTGTTCCACTTCCTGTTGTTTTTAAAATGCAGCTCAGACGATTGGAGCTGCAACTCCAGAAACTTGAACTTAAGCTAACTATAGATTTGGCCACACATTGTAATAAAAGTTTGCCTGCCAGCCCAAAATGCACGGTCAAACTCCCATTTGAGTGGACTACTAGTACTGTCAAATGGTCATGAAAATAAACCTTGCATTATGGGTAGTCAGGCTGATTTTTTGGGATATGTAGAGGGTTCAATGGTGAGCTTAAGCTTGAATTTCCGGGCTTTTGAAAAGCAGAAGAAACAAGCCGTGAGGTGCGACCCTTGAGGTCCACACGTACAACTTCCCAGTAATATTTTCATAAATATTAATAATATTAAACACAATAATAATTATGGAAATAATACTACTTCTAATAATAAAAATGTACTTCTCATAAAAGTTATTGGAATGACTTAATATTAATCGTAACACTTACGCGAGCGTCAATTGATTACGTAAGGATTTTGGTGCATTGGTTTTATTGATTATTCACGCGGATCAATCGGAGGGGGGAGAGGTTACAAAGCAGTTTTTTCATTAAAGTTAAAACATGGTGCTGTGAAGACTATTAAAAATCTGCTCAAATTTTGCAAATATTAATAAACTTTGATTGACTTTACAACAATGTCTTTAGAATAAGAGATTTAAGGTATCATGATTCGAATGAACCCTTTTTACATGGTGACTTTGAATGATTTTTTATTTTTTATTTAATTTTGTTTGTAATAATGAGAAAAGTTTTTGCTGGTTTCTCTACGAAATTGATAAAATTTTATAAATTCTACAAACATTTATTATTACGATGTGCAAATCAGGTTAAAAATGAATTTTTTTATGAAAAAAACACTACTTTTCCAAAAAAAAATTAATAAATTAAAAAAAACGCCTTAACGATTTTTTAATATATAAAAATATCATAAAAATGTTAATAAGCCTCGATTGACACCTTAATGATGGAAAGATTATATTTAGGTCTCGAGATATAATGAATGATGTAAATGACCTTGAACGTTTAACGATTTTTTATTTTTTATTTAATTTTTTTTTTGTAATCATGAAAAAAACTTTTGCTGGTTTTTTAACAAAAACTATTTGGAGTATGTAAATTATATAAACATTGATTACTTAGATTTGAAAATCAGGTTAAAAATTTTGTGTTTTTGAAAAAAACCTAATTTTTTGCACTTTTTTTTAAAAAACTTAAAAAAACGGCTAAAAGGATTTTATTTTAAAATTTGATAGAATCACAAAAATGTCAATACGCGTCGATTGACTATTTGTTCAAAAAAATCGTACGTTTGGTTCGCAAGATATAACGCATGACAGAAATGACCTTCAAACAAGCAAAACAGCGAACCCCCCCCCCGACCGAAGTTTACTAAAAACTAATCAACTCTTAAGATTGCAAAGACGCTTCGATTGAAACCTCAACAAAGTTGATACGACTTTGTTTACGTGAGTTATGCTCGTAGAAAAAAGTGTCCACGAACGTACATACGTACGTTCGTACGTACATACACACACACACACACACATACATCTCCCTTTCTAAAAACATTTTATATATACTCTATAGACCTCAAAACATAAAGAAATGTTGAAAATTTCAATTTCGATTTTCGAGGCGATTACAAGAACTTCCCATATACTGGGAAGTTAAAAATGGGACAGCCAATATCACGTGGGTTGAAAAATCAACATCATAGGAATATGTGGAAATCATTAAAATATACCGATTTGTTTCTGCTTCTCGGCATGTCTGATATTTACCGAATAAAACCAATTCCGACTTCTTGAAAACCCCCCCATCATGCACCTGTGCAATGTATTCCCTGAATGCTTGTTCGTTAATTTAGTACTTCCCAGACGATGTACAGTGAAACCTCCACTTGCGGACACCTCCGATAAGTGGAGACCCCCATTACCGGACAAATTTTTTCTATACACGCTTTAGGACTCAATTTGTTCGATACCTCCTACAAGCGGATACCTCTCATAACCGGACAAAAAGACTGGAACCACGAGTGTCCGGTTATGAGAGGTTTCACTGTATATCGGTATATGGGATAATACTAATATGTTTAGGGACATTGTCATAACCTCCACACATTTTGCCATTAAAACAGGCGCAAATTGTCAGTGAGCCTATTCCGAACTTCAGAATCTTCATGATATAATGGTCCTGAAGTCCAAAAGTCTTGTCGATTTAAGTTCAAGTCCTGCTATCAAATCTGAGACGATTTATTTTGATTTCACCGGATCATGCTACCGACATCTAAAGTGCAACGGTCCATTTTTGATACTCCTTTGCAAAAGCCAGGCGTGCTTACTTGTGCCAGTCAGTTAAAATGGAGTTTTAATCTTAGCTTTTTCTCACAAGCCTGCATTTTGGAGATGGCGGTGAACTGTATCATTTGAGGCACTAATACCTTTATGTTTTCGCAGCTCTGCATTTCCTTTAGCATCATTTTCCACAGCACCAATTACTATCATGCGACAGAAATTCCGTTCATTTTTCAGAGATAGAACCTTTGACGGTTCACGTTTTAATGTTCTGAGTTCAATATTTAACTTTCTTTAATTTCGAAATGAAACGCATCAATGCACACTATTTCGCTGGAATAATCCTGCAGAACATCCCAATTTAATATCTGTTGCGATAGAATTGCAAAAAGCTTTCCTTATTGTTTTCTTCAGAATTTTCAAGCCTGAACAAATAACAAATAACAATAATAACAAATAAAGAACATTTGAAATAAATCCTTACTTATAAGAAATCAAATGATTTTTACTAGAAATAAGTAACAATCCAGAATAAACACAGCAAAACCTCCTTTCTTCATTCATTTTCCACATGCAAAACTTTTTATAACTGTGTATACTTCAAACTGAAGTCAGTTCTACGAAAAACCAACAGAAGTATTTGAGATACTATCATTTCAAAATTTACATAGTTGCGATAAATTTCCAAGAAAAATGCAACTTATTTATGTCGTAAACTAAGTATGGGCAAGTAAAATTTAAATACATACTATGAACAGTTTTGCGGACCACTTTATGATTATTCGTTTTTGCAGCGTCTTTTTGCAATGTGTTCGTTTTCCAGTAATACTTGCATAGATATAAAAAATATTAAGCAGCTGTGCTGAATTTATCAATAATTTAATAGAATCACACTCAAAATGTTTTAAAAACTTATATCGATAAAAAATGTGTATCAAACTAATACACACCGATAGCTTTTTAGACACAGGAAAGCAACTCATAAAAAAGAAAAGCCTTGAATACTTGCACATTTGAAGTTTATGTATAAAATTTTTGACAGAAGCGCAATAAATTTGGCATACACCAAATTTGTTATTTTTGGATAATCTCTTCTATAGTATTATAGGTGAAAATTTGTGTAGCATATCAATATGATAAGTCTCATTCCTGTTGATCTTCTCTATACCTAATTCGAAACGTTTTGTACCAGTTAAATACTGCATTCAAAAACTCTAAAGCCTTTGTCATCGGCCTGAATAAATATTATCTTATTAACAATATTTTTGTTTCGTTTCCTAAAATACGTTTTCACTTAAATCTCACGTTTGTAATACTAACCAAGTTTTGTTGTTGTATTTTTGAATGCGAATCAGATTTTTCATAAACGAAATATTTGAAATAGATGATTTACATAATTCGGATCATATTTTGTCCATTGATCTCATCTCAGTTTTTAAAATAAAACGCGAAAATGGATCTCGCAAAATAATCTGTGCAAAACCATGACGGAGGTCAGGTCAACTATAAATTAAGTCAGAAAACAGTATCTTAAGTTTTACTTTTCATTTATACGACACTTAAAACTTCCTTCGGTCATATTTAATCCTACACAACAAGCCCAAAGCTTTCCTGTTGATATTTTATGCTAATTAGACGGCATTTCGGTTTTTGTTGCAAATATTTTTGGCAATCTTTCAAAAATCCTATCAAACATAAAAATAATTATTCTACTCTGGTCATACATTTTCTAATTTACATGAAAACCCATTTAAAGGCTTTCATGCTAACAGCATCAATTTGGAAAACTCATAAATTTTATAGTCAAAAAGGAAAAACACTATCCTTTATAGGTGAAATGATTTCCTTCTGTATACCAACATGAACATGATTTTCAACTGAAAACGTGCAAAATTGCATTTCATTGTTGCTTGAATATTGTGGATAGTTATTTTAGGGTAGTCTGATGTATACCGACGAGTCCTCTAATGCTACTTTTGGGTACCGCTAAGCAACGAAAGTTGTACTGAAATTATTGGGAGACGTGGAAAGTGGTGTGGAGTCTTTCAAAGAAATTATAAGACTTTCAAATTAGGCATTTATGTAGAATGTAAGTAAAAAGCTGGTCTGTTAATGATTTTATGGAAATGCCACTCTTTAATTGCTTAGTTCCATGACATAGCGATGATTTATAGTGTTGATGCGAAGCTTTGGAATTGGTTAGTGCAGAACTATGTCAACTTGTATGAGATTGTTTGAAACTGTGCCATAGTCGTTCTGTGCTCTACCAAAGGATTGCTTTCATGGTGGAATAGTATGCTCGTAGACTTTTCTCGGATAGATGTTAGGAATCGGTTCATAGAACTAATGAGCAACAGTTAATATTCGTTCAATTGTGAGAAGGGCGGAATTAATAAACAAATGCAATTCTCATATCTTTCCATACGGCATTCAATCATTCAATGTTCAAGAAGTCATCATTGAAGAACACATTCAAGTAGTTGAATATTCTTTGAATATTTTGTTTCTGCTCCAGGGAACATATTTATATTCATTTCTCATTTGAAAATATTACGAAGTACGTTTACTCATATGCCCCTAGGCATTAATCGCTTCAAGCTCAAGATATACAGAAGAGCTTTTCTAGTTCACATGAGGCAAAATAAATTAACAAATCTGATTATACACATGAGCGATTCCGTCGAACTTCAGTTTCAAATAGTTAAACCTATATTTTACCAGCACACATTACCAAATTGGTTTATATCGTATAATGCCTACAAGTTCAAGCTTACTTTAAATACGAACAATTTTATTTTATCATCGTCATTTTATACGCGTATCAAAGTCCAAATCAAACAAGAAACCAAGATTGTACCGGTTTGTTAAAATAGCTATTGCTAGTTCAGTGCCATTTGTTTGTGAGTCGCATGTGTGGTACACAAAATAATTATCTGAAGAATTTTGTATGATCTAAATAATAACAGGGGTGCCGATAATATAGATACTCTCGTATATGTGTTTTTAATGGAACATAAACTTTGATTCAATTCACCATGCAACTTGAGCACTTGTTCAAAATCCAATGTATTTTTAAATACGGAAATCATAAGGTGCATATATGTTACAAGTACTTTTGCACCTTTGATATTGATTTTCTGGAGCAATGTAGATTTTGTCTTACAAGAGGAAGACACGATCTCGTAACCTTCACCAAATAGGCACCGAGGCAAGGAGGTGACAACGGCTAGATTTTAAGAATCAAGGACTAACCGATTATTTGACAAGAATTTTGCTTCGACCACAGCAATTCAAAATTATGCAACTAATAAACAATGACGTCCTTAGTATCTATTATGTATATGCTAAAATTACTCTACACTATCGCATTTATGGCTTGTTACGATGGGCGTCACCCTCGTTTATTGTGTTTTTACCTAATTGTCATCGAGACATGGAAAAGATGCAGGGTTGATTTCAGAAACAGGAATGATCCTTCCGCCAGCTATGATTATGCTTCGATAAGGGATAGTACCCAATTCGGGATGAGATTTGCCTGAGTACATAACTACTTTCGCAAGAAGGTCTGCATCTTCATGGAGTTGGTATAAAGCAGGAATAACGTTGGTTCTAGGATCGAGCCCTGCAGACACCGATGCTAATTTGAGTAGTTTTGCTTTGAACATTTCATTTAATGTATTTTGCGATCTATCCGTCAAGTAACTGGGAATTAAGAAGGGGGGTAAGGGTTTCAACGTAAAAAACACTTTTTTGTGATTTTTTTGTAAAGTATGGATTGAGCAAAGTTATTCAAACATTTTGTACATTATTAACTATACTTTTAACAATATTCTGTAGTTTTTTCATGCAGAAATATTGAAAAATAAGCCGGTGACAGAGCTTGCCCCAGAACGTCTTAGAAAAATAACAATTTGCGGTGTTCACTATATCTTGGTCGGAAATTATCTGAAATCAAAAACCATTAAAATTTAGTCAAAGTATCATCAAATCCTCCCCTAACGTTCTGTGATTATTTTGTTTGATTTAAAAAAATTTGGTGGCCATCTAAACTGCCAGTTTCCACGAAAAATACCGCTATTTTGTGGGTGGGAAACCCCTCTAATGTAAAATTATTTTTTTAACAAAACGTTGGGAGGAGGTATTTTATATGTAGAAAATGTGTACCAAGTTTGAAACGAATCGGTCAAGTAGTTTTTAAATGGCATTGAACACGGACTTTGAAAAAGTATTTTTGAGAAAAGCGCGTTTAAAAATTTATAAGTCAGAGCTATAGTGTTAAAAGACAGGATACTAACTAGACAATAACTTCAAGAGTTTTACTCAGATCGACTTAAAATTTTGGGAATATATTCTTGAAATGTATAACAATAAGTCAAGACAAAAAAAACGATTTTTCGAAAGTGCAAACCCTTACCCCCACCCTTAATATACTTACTTTTTCAATAATTCCACATTCTCTGAGCCTGGCGGTTAAAGTCCATGTGTCACTGAATCGAAAGCTTTTTTAGGTCCACGAAAATTGCTGCTAGTGACCCTTATCCAAGTGCACAATTACATATCTTGTTACATCAGGGATGGCATTTGTTGTACCTTTGCTCACCTGGAATTCTTACTGGTTTCTATCCAAGATGTTGTTTTGCAACAAAAAGTTTTTGATGCAGGAATCTACTATTTTTTCAAAGATTTTACTTATGGGGGAAAACCACTGTAGGATTTTCAAAATCATCATCATCATAGAAATCATGTAGCAAAGTTTAATATAGTGGAATCAATATCAATATCAAATTTATCTATAACTTAAACTTTAAACGCGTTTATCTCGGAGCAACGTTTTTCAAACTGGCCGAACTCTTTTCTGAAACAGTTTTTGTTCGATTCACTTGGAATTTTTACAATATGTTCAAAACTGTCTGCATGGAAGTATGTAGGATTTTTTTTCTGTTGCATATTTCAATTGTTATTAACAATTTTTGAGTGTTTTTTAACGTTTTTTTTACATTTTTTTTCAAAATGACGCCATTTTGTCAAAAATCAATTTTAAAAAAAATCCTACGTACTTCTCTGGCTGTTATTATGTTTTATCGACAATTTTTTGTTTGATAACCATAATCTTAACATTTCAGGAGAAAACGGTCCGGCAGCGAAGCCATGAAAAATAAGGCGTTTCTGAAGAAATGCTAGGGAGCCGCCATTTTGTTTTATAGAGTTCTGGAAAAATTTAAAGAGGATGTTAAATACTTGTACAATATAGATATTTTTACCAAATTTCGATAGTTTGTTTGGCTTTTGAGTAACAAATTTCCAAAAAATGACTTTTTTACCTCTACAGTGGTGTTCCCCCTTAAAGAATTTAAAAGTGAAATTGGTCTGTAATTATTTGGGTCAGTTTTATCTCCCCTTTTAAAAATCAGTATAACTGCAACAGTTTTTAAGTATCCCGTGAATCTTTCCTCCACAAAACGTCTATTTATCAATTTAACGAGAATATCTGCAATATTTTCTTTGCTAAAGTTGAGGTCATCAACGCAGATACCATCGGGACCTGGTGCTGTATGGTTTCGTAGAGAATCAATAGTTACGATTGGTTCTTCTTTATTGAGTGTTCTGAAATAAAAAGAGAAAATTGGGGATGTGTTTAAAGACGACGATGTCAGTATTGGCGGTAATTTCGATACAATTTCATGAACTATTGTTGAGAAATGGTGGTTAAGGCATCTGTCAATTTACTCCCGGTCACTGATTATTTTGTTCGACAGAAATAGTTTGTCGATATTGGGTTTCTTACTTTTTTCACCTTTTCTTAGATCACCGTCTACTAAGCTCCAGAAAGAAGAAATTCGCAATCATAAATAAACAGCTAACTGATTTATCGACAGAAAGTATTAGTATTTGTACATTATCGTTGATTTACCCTTAAACTAATCATTTTAAAAGATTCCTCCTTAAATGCCAAATTTCATCTCGATCTGAAGTTACGAGGTTGTGCCTTCTTCTGTTTTGTAGAAACACTTTGTTCCAAAGTCTGAAGGGTGTATCAGAATCTGTTTATATCGTAGCAGCTGTAAGTTTTTGATGCGAATGGTATCTGCTATTTTCTGATCCAGTTGGAGCATTGAAAATAACCAAGATAGGTATTAACTTGGAAATATTCTCATGATCCTGTTTTTACGTAATATATATGTGCCCATATACAACCGAATTAAAAATTCATGGTAAAAATCCAATTATGAATGTGTGATGATTCTTTTATAAGCGTAAGAATGGCTTATACCTATCATTCGTATATTGATTTTTCACAGAAAAATATTTATCTTGCTGTCTGCCTAGCATTTATATTTGTTTTCTATTTTCAATTGATAAGTTGAAATCCGATTAATTTCTATATTTAACATTGGTTCGGAATTAAGTGTATTCTTTGGTTAAATTGAATTTATTGCATATTGTTCTACACTGTCTTATAGTCATTTGTTCTGCAAATATTATTTGCATTTATCAGCTTAAAATTTTCGTCTGAAAATCATATTCGTGCGTTGCGATATGTAAGTGGTAACTTCAATGGACATATACATATGTACGATGATGTCGTGTATGTATTAAAAAGAATTGAAGTAGGTTTCAAATAAAAATTTGTTTGCTTTTAGGTTGAGCAAAACTTTGCTTCAAAGCATATTTGAATGCTTTTAAGTGATTGCATCAAGGAATCAGTTGTAAAGCTACACAAATACTTGCGACATAGCAAGTCGCATGAATATTTGTTTTCGTGTTGTTGCGGATTTAGTAGAAGCTTACTTTGAAATTAATCGAAACGGCTGGTAGTTCCAAAAAGTCCAGCAGTTTGTTTGTAATTTGTAACATTCTCATGACCTTCAAAGATAAATTTGTTCTTTTCGAAAACATTTCGGTATTTAATACTTAAACAAATATTACCCAATCGAAACACGCTTCCTAGGAATGTTTGTATGCACATGTCATTAAACTTCATTAAAAATTCCAGGGATTTAATTTGAACAACAATACGTTGCGATTTTTTGGCCAAAATTGTCAAATTTTTTGCACTGCAAATATGTATATGAGATTTTTTTTCAATTCGTGAAGTTGAGACTTTGCTCTGTTTTCTCGTTTCTGTACTAGTTTTCATCCTGAAATTTATTTTATCTTAATTATAAAATGCTTGAAACAATCATGAAATCTTCATAATTTGGAACATATCGCGGATTTACTTATTTTTAAAAAAAATTCCAGGCGTTTTTCTACTCACTTAAATTCATGCTTTCAATTTAATATTTTTTTTCATTTTCATAAGTTCCTCAACATCTCTTAGGTGCTCTACAGAATTAAAGTCTGGGATGCGATGCGGTCAATTCAAAGCCCTCCTTTTATTAAATTATGCAACACAAAAAATATGCTGGGAAGAAAATAGCATAGTTCCATAACACCCCCAAATACTGTTCCTATAGGTTTTTTACTAGGTTAGCTCGTATAGGCGAGATACTTACAAATTGATGAATTTTAAAGTAAATGATCGTTTTTCGTTAGATTTGAATAATTATTCCTTATGCCATGTCCAAAATTTCTTTCTTAAAAGATCATTTCCCTTTATTGACATGATTTTGTTTTCAATTCTTGCAAAAAAAGTCACCCATAATTCTTCATCAGAATCTGATGAACTTGATTTCGATAGCTCGTTTGCAGATTCGTCGTGACAATCATCTTTTTCTTCTTTGACCGTTTCGTAGTTCATGAAAGTTATCCAACAAGCGGTAGTAATTACTGAATCCAATTTCTTTCACCTAATTATTTTCTCAACGGGCATCAATGGAATCCTGATGCTCGAAAGTCCGACGAAAAGCGTCATTTATTATAAAGTTTATTGATTGTCTAATATGTCGCTTATACGAGCTCCTCCTGGGAATAGTTGATGGAATCTTCTGAAACAAGGTTTTGTTTTCTTATTCTTCTTCTTCTTCTCAGATACGACCCGAAATATGTCACATAATCTTATTAACAAATCTTTGTTTCGCAGAGCTTTGGGGTCATTGTCAGTGCATTAAATTGGTATATTTTCATTTGCATTTTTTGTATTGTACTTTTAAGGATATTGAAACAAGACAACACCATGGCGCGGCATGCAACTTCATACCTTAACATTGCCGCCTTCATATTTTTTAGCTTCGTTTTTCGTTTGCTTTACAGGTTTCTTTTAATCTGAACCGAGTCTATTGTACTTGGTTTTGTCACAATAGCAAACATTAATCCAAAATGAAAGCAGTTGGCTTCAATGATCCCTAGTAGAGTTTATTTTTTCGAGTATGTTTGCTTTAGAAATAAAGAGCTTTTTAGGCAGTGAAATTTTTTTAGCGCTGTATAACCAAGCGTATTTTTACATTAGCGCAAATACTGATAAAATTAAATTTTGGCCAAAAACGTTTATAAAAAGTGATAAATTTCACTGCAAAGCGATTTGCTTTCATCGTAGTTTCGTTATATAATTGCAATGTAATCTGGAGGTTGTAATCTCATTCAAAAATACAAAAAACGGGTATGCTTACCAGTTACCGCCACAAAATATGGATCTCATTTCATTTTTCGTTTCGGTCGGTCGAATAGCATTACCGAAAAACTATTATAAGTGCTACAGTATGCTATGCGCTGTCCAAATATTATAGCGAAATTTTCAAAAATCGTTACATAATGACTCAAAATGCAAAAAAATGTGGCGTTGAACTGATTGAAAAGCAAGATGCCAATTTCGAATTCACTGTTGCCAAATCAATTTCCTTGGATCTTTCGTCACAAATTTCATAAGTGAAATTCCTATGAAAATTTGTGCCGAAGGATCCAACATAAATATGCCATCATGTCATTTTCCAATATGCTCAAGAATCTTTTCGACGTTTTTTTATACCTATGACCTTTGCTGTACTGAAGATTTTCGATAAATCAATCGAAACTGTCGTCAAAGACTGCACTTTCACACAATTGTATGATCCTCATTTCCTGTAACTAGTGAGAATGTTTTGAAGAAGTTCTCGGAAGGTGGAAAACCTTTACCGATATATTTGTCTAGAATGTTATCGATGAATCGTCCAAGTTCGTAGCTTAGAACCAACACAGACATTTCAAAATTTATATTTTTCAACCTCCCATTATAAGGGAAGTTCTTGCACCCGTATATAAAATATATATAATTGCTTCTAAAATTCAGACAGAAATTTTCAACGTTTCTTTACGTTTTAAGGTTCAAAGAATAATTTAAAAGGATTTTTTTTAAAGAATAAGTATTCAAATGTGTGTGAATGTACGTGCTTACATGCGTACGTACGTGTTCAGTTTTTTCTACAACGATAACTCTTGAAGGGAGACTAGTATCATCTTCGTTTCAAAGTCGAAGCGATTTGTAATGTCACGAACTGATTAGATTTTGGTAAGATTCGGTTGTTTAGATGTTGAGAAAGCGAATGTAAGATTTTGCTAAATTTTGAATAAATTCAGTGCAGCCCTTTTTTAATTTAATAAAAAATTCAAAAAATTAGGTATTTTCGATTTCCTTGAAAATCATGTTGGTGAACAGAATAAATTAGAAAATTTCCACGTCTACGGAGTATAATGGGTCGACAGGGGTCTTATTGTTTTTTTTTAAATAATTGTTTTCAACTTAGTGCCTATGCAGCACTTATGAAATTTTTTAGACACAACGACCAAAACTGATCACGTGACAAATCTAGTTCAGTCGGCGTAAAAATAAAAACTATATTCAATAACCTTTTAATCTCCATTTCACAAGATTTTTCGTTTACACTCTTTTGCCTTTCATGCATCGATATGAAAATAGTCAGATAAATAAATTTTGTATACATCTTTAAGGGTCAAATTGAGAGTTATTATTTATTTTTTACAAAGCAAGTCTTCAATTGTTATTCACTCCGTTTTAGGTGGCATGTAACCTTATGAATTTTTTTTGTAATTTTTTTAATGATCGGCTTGACAATATGATCGTCAATTATTTAGTTGGATATGCTGCACAAAATAACTTCCAATTCAATTTGAAATCCTGAAAATTGCGGCGGTTTGAGACATATGTTCAATATGTTTTTGGCAGGATACTGTATGCAGTTGTAATGTTAGCTTACATACTTCGAACATTACATTTTCCACAAAATTTGAATATTTTATTATTTATTAATATAATGTTCGAAGCATGCAAGCTAACATTACATTTTTTACATTGTGTAGTGGCACTGCGCAACGTTTTTGCTTGTTGGTTAGATTTTTGGCTGTGACAAGGTGTGAAACATTAACTTTAGTTGTATTTCATAGTTCTTCAGCTAAGATATCATCGGCAATTTTATCCAAATTCTCACCTTTCTAGATGGATTTGATGTGAATTATATTTATTATCATTTTTTTCTAAATAAAAACTTTATTTGTTATATGTAATTAATAAGACATTTTTTTTAAACATAAACGACCAGCATTGTGTTTTCACAGTAGGATAATCCGGCAAAATTTTGCTTTAAACGCCAGGCCTTCGATTTAAAGCATTTGAATTTCGTTGACCAGCCAGAAAATGAAGATTTCGATTATTATTACACATATTTTTTAACGGAAAATTTACAAATGGTTCAGAATTGGTGCAAAAGAATTTGCGAATTGTTTTCCAATGACAAGCCGTGAGGTGCGACCCATGAGGTCCATACGGTCAACTTCCCAGTAATATCTAAAAAGATATTAAAAATATTAAACACAATAATAATTATGGAAATAATACTACTTCAAATAATAAAAATGTACTTCTCGTGAAAGTTATTGGAATGACTTAATATTAATCATAACATCTATGCGAGCGTCAATTGATTACGTAAGGATTTTGATGCATTGGTTTGATTGATTATTCACGCGGATCAATCGGTGGGGGGGACAGGTTACAAAGCAGTTTTTTCATTAAAGTTAAAACATGGTGCTGTATTGCTGGTGGCTATTGAAAATTTGCTCAAATTTTGCAAATATTAATAAACTTTAATTGACTTTACAACAATGTCTTTAGAATAAGAGATTAAGATATTATGATTCGAATGAACCCTTTTTACATGGTGACTTTGGATGATTTTTTATTTTTTATCTAATTTTTTTTGTAATCACGAGAAAAGGTTTTGCTGGTTTCTCTACAAAAATTGATAAAATTTTATAAATTTTACAAACATTTATTATTACGATGTGCAAATCAGGTTAAAAATGATTTTTTATGAAAAAACACTACTTTTCCAATTTTTTAAATAAATTAAAAAAAAACGCTTTAACGATTTTTTTAAAATATAAAAACATCATAAACATGATAATACGCGTCGATTGATACCTAAATGATGGAAATATTATATTTAGTCCTCGAGATATAATGAATGACGTAAATGACCATGAAGGTCATGATGACTTCTAATGATTTTTTATTTTTTATTTAATTTTTTTTTGTAATCATGTAAAAAACTTTTGCTGGTTTTTTCACAAGATCTATTTGGAGTATGTAAATTATATAAACATTGATTACTTAGGTTTGAAAATCAGGTTAAAAATTTTGTGTTTTTGAAAGAAAAACCTAATTTTTTGCACTTTTTTTTAAAAAAAACAATAAAAACGCGGCTACAAGAATTTTTTTAAAAATTTGATAGAATCACATAAATGTCAAAACGCGTCAATTGACACCTTGTTCAAAAAAATCGTACGTTTGGTTCGCGAGATATAATTCATGACAGAAATGACCTTCAAAGGGTCAAAACAACCAACCCCCGCCACCCGAGATGCCCCAAAAACTAATCAGCTCTTAAGATTGCAAAGACGCTTCGATTGACACCTCAACAAAGTCCATACAACGTTATTTACGTGAGTTATGCTCGTAGAAAACACTGTCCACGAACGCACGTACGTACGTACGTACACACACACCCACACATACATCTCCCTTTCTAAAAACACTTTATATATACTCTATAAACCTCAAAACGTAATGAAATGTTGAAAATTTCAATTTCGATTTTCGAGGCGATTACAAGAACTTCCCATATACTGGGAAGTTAAAAATTTATATAAATAAAAATTCTGTATATATGTTGTGTCGAGAAACCGAAAGCAAAATTATTTGCATTTTCAAAAATTTCGCTCAAAACAGATGTACTCGTATGAAATGAATATAGTTTGTATTTATACTACCTATATTACTTAATCAGCTAAATATTGCCATGAAAATTCAATGTTGCTAAATTTAGCAGAACATTCGTTTCAATTATAAATTATAAAAAAATCTAAACTTGTTTTGGTCTGTTGAAATCTCGGTAGGTTGAAATTAATAACATCCTCCTATCGGCTAATTACTGTGCACAGAAAATGTTCACTGATAAACGGCAACTGTTTCCTGATAAAATATTTAAAGTTTTATTAGCCACCACAAAATCAAAACAATCGAACTAATTGATTGCAGCGGATGTTAGTCGATGAATATTGGCAAAGAAATTTCAAATCGCATTCGTATCATAAGCATTTCCCTGAATCAAATACACATTTACATACAAAATTTCCTTCGAAGTCGTCATGCTAATTAATCATCATCAGCGAAACCAGTATTTATTATAAGCCTGGAATTCCAACATTATTCTTGCTCATTTAACTATTAGGTACTTAAACAATCCAATTGCGAACCAGTTTGGCATCTGATGAAACAGTTTATGATATGTGTCACGCGTTGACTGTACTAATTAACGACGAAATAGCGATATAACAGGTAAAAAATTCAGCTAAGTTTATCTTTCTACATTCGATTCTTTTCGAAGTGCTGTCCAAACAAGATTTTTGTCAGTTTATTGTTAGTGGGTCAGACTTTCCTTTTTGCTAGGGTATTTTGGAAGAGCCATTGCGGCGCTATTTGAAGTATGCCTTCGTGTCGATATTCAATCATTGTTCGCGACGGATTGGCACCGAAAGCAGCAACTCCCATTGAGGGTTGCAGAAATTGCTTGGTTATCCACGGCTGAATGCTTTGCACCAGCCATTATACAATTTTCTTGCCACTGTGAAAAATTGGAAACCACATTATTGGCAATTTCCCGCTCGACAGCTCTTGTGGTTTCACACCACCCACCGCCCGATATTGCAAATGCATTTCAATTTTTCCGCCAGGAACTCGTCCCTTGCGCACCGCGGCTAGATCGAAACAGGAAAAATCTTTTTGGAAGCCAGGAGTGCCACTACAAGGTTTCCTTGATTCCTTTTAGAGGACAACCGCGTCACCTGGACAAGATGAGCACTGCTCGACGAGGAGCCTCGAAACGGGTGCACTCGAGCCTCCCCCATCACTTGTTTCAATGTCATGTGGGACATGTGTGATTAAGTTGACAAGTTCGCATGCAGTCCTAGTTTTAGTTCTAGCTCTAGCTGTGCTGTCCCAGTTGCCACGTTGTGTGTCATGTGTGGTTGTTTCAAGAGCAAGCTACCTGCCACCAGATGAGTGTCGAGGAGAAACACTTGTCGAGGAAGTCATTGAAACGAATGCCAAGATAGAGTTTTCAGGTGAATGTTAAGGGAAATGTTAATTAAAATGTGTGTATTTATGCGAGCGATACTGCATTTGTTATTAGTGTCGCATATTTATTTTCAGCTGGATTAAATGTGAATGCAAGCACAAACTGTGGAATGGATATGGATTCAAGTGCATCTGTTTTTATTTGAGTAGAGTGAAATGGATTTCGAATTCAGTTGTTTACCCCTGAAGATGGTGAATCCAATTAAGTACAAGCTATTCTGAAAATGTCACGATTAGTTAGTTGTATCTTGTAGAAAAAATGTCGCATAACATTACTTTTCTCGGCATGAAGTCTAGTAATTAGAAAGAAAATAGAGCAAGGGCAACCTTACGGAATAATATAAGATTATTCCTAAGAATACTTCAACTTCTGGTGTGTTACGAAAACTTTTCGAGCTGTAGGCAAAGTTAACTCAGAAAAGAGTTACATTTTAGTGCACACATAAAGCAGACATAAAAGTTTGTATCCTGCGACTGGGCCAAGCTAATGAATAATGTATGTGCCGTTTCCGAGCTGCGGATGGTCGCTAAATTTGAAAATACTAAGTGCCACGGTAAATCAAGCGATAATGACGAAATATCGAACACATATACAGCTAGCAGACCAGGACATACGTTGTTTGCCAATTCACATTGAAATGTTAACTAAACATGAGTTCTAGTATGAACTACTGTATCTACACACAAGCCTTTTCGACATGATCTATGACACAAAATGTATTTGGTATGACTTACAAAAATGCGAAAATCCGCAAAATATGAATTGTCTGAGATTTAGAAAGGCTGTGGTTAACACAACATACAGTCTTTGATTCTCACGATGTGGAATGCAAGTAGCTTATTTTAGAAGCTAAATTCACGGATCCTACGCTTTGCATTAAGCGCTGAAAAATTATATGAAATTTTTTTTTATTCTCCACTATTGCGACGAATTCAGATCCTCATCAGTAAATTATGATGCCTTTGTCGTAAATTTTACAAAACAAACCTTTTAGAGTTTATCATCTTTTACATCTTGCGTACATTTCACTTCCGTCTAGATACTGCTTTTGTATCTGTAAGTGTACAAAAGGGTTTTCTACCCTCAATTTCTCAAAATACTGTTTTAAATTTTTTTTTTATTGAAAAAAAGACATAATATGGAATTTTGCATATTCTTGAGCTATTATTTAAAAAATACAAAACAAAATATTTGTTAATTTTTTAGGGGGCGTTTTTGGTACAAAATTTTTGTTTGAAAAAAAAAACGTCAAAAAAGTGATTTTAGACGACTGGTTGCTCTAAAAAAACAAAAAAACGAGATATTATTTCGTATTGAACTCGGTATCGCATGAAGTAGAATTAAAAAATTTTTGGCCAGAAAATAACAAAATAGTGGCAGTTATTCGAAGAAATCAGTATTTAAGGTTAGAACATCTGCTGAAAATCAGTTAATTCACAATTGATCTCTAAGATCCTACTTCATGCGAGGGACATATATGTAAACTATAACATAAAAAATTCAAAGTAATCGGTCGAGCGGTTTTTTTAAAAATCGTGTCAACCTGTTATAAAAACATGGTTTCTAAAAAAATCGCGTTCAAAGTTTCAAATAGTTTTTTTTGTTATAATTACACCTAAAATAATTAGCGACGCCTGAAGCATTCAACAGTCCTTCCTCTTCTTTGAAAATTCCCTGCTGGCTTGATTTCTCATCTCTGCGGGCTATTCTTGCCTCTTTTGACGCATCGGTGCTG
Organism: Oxycera nigricornis; assembly: GCA_963942545.1. NCBI lineage: Eukaryota > Metazoa > Arthropoda > Insecta > Diptera > Stratiomyidae > Oxycera > Oxycera nigricornis. Next base: position 95,250,336 of record OZ012659.1, read on the forward strand.
CGTTTATTAGCGATCTTGATTTGTAATTGATCATAACTGTCCGCATGCTTTACAGTAGCAAACCCTATTGTCACTCCCATTACTTGCATGATTTTTAATAGGGTGCGAAAACCTTCATTAAACAAGCAAGCAACTGTCTATGAAGCAATTTCAACAAAATTTTTGCCCGCAAATGTATGTTTTGGAACCATATTCCAGACGCACGAATTAAAACTGTCTTTAGTGTTTGAGTATTATTATCCAAGCAACGCTTGAGCAAACCATCTGACTTGAGACTTCTGAAAAAGGGGGCCAACTTTCACTGCTCAATGTTCAGTATGGCAAAATGTATTGAAAAGTTTCTGGAAAAATTAATACCCCTTATATCTACATAGAAGAATCCAATTTGTCAAGTTTACAATTTAATAGGATTATGGTTAAACCGTTGATCAAATTTTCAACGTAGGTTACTCGAATCGAAGGTTTACCTCTATGGTTTTTTCAGAACAATTGTAAGTTACACATCAACAACCAACCTCAAAATGCATACGGAGCAAGTTGGCTCTCACAATCAATGGAAGTACCGGCGGAAGCCAGGGCCACCAAAACCTCATCTTACTGTTTATTTACAGAACCCTTATTGCTTCTCTAAAGAACGTTGCCAATCCAAGGCCTAATTGGTTGGCCTCGTTTAGATTGCATTAGTATGCCGATATGATTTCAAGGGAGCCTTACTTGCGATATAGGTGTTAAATCACAGCTTCCACGTTCGGAAGAAGCTGCTTTCTCACGTTTCGGTTACATTAATACTAGATTGACCCCTGGTGAGGTTTCGTAGCTTTGAAACTTCATCTTATTCCGCCTGCAACTTGGGTTATGTCCCTTGCAGACAATTTAATATACCACCAACCAGTGGCGGCCCGCATAAATTTTGACTCTCTTGGATTTCTTAGGTTTGCTTGTATTGACATCTTTTCAGAATACTACATAACAGAAGCAAAAGGTGAAAATCTATTTGTTTGATTGGCACTTCGTTCTAAGGTACAAAGTATTCATGAAAAATAATGGAATGTACTTACGTTTCATAAATGAATGTATAATCCATGGAAGTTAAAATTTCTTATTATTTTATGAATGTTTATATCTTCTGTTTGGTATTTTCGTAGTATTTTATACAAGTAGGTTTACATGAATAAAAACCAAACGAAGGAAAGGTTCGCTTGAGAATGAGTTCAAGTCCATGATGCTTAGTAGTGGAAAATTGTTCGATTACTTTTTCATTGAAGTCTCAAATCTCAGCAATTAGATATTTTTCAATGGAAATCATTGCTAACGCAGATAATCGTTTCTTATACGTTTCAAGGTTAAAAAGCTCCTTTTTGCTTCAGCCTCGTGAGCTGATTAGTTATGAATATTTTAACACATGCAGTTTTGATTTTTAAATTACTGACAATTAGAAGCCGCGTTGGTCTATAGGAAAGATCGCAAATAAGACATGGTTGAATTTTTGTAGTGAACTATGCTTCCACTAAATCGGAGAAATGCAGTATCTTAAAGTTCAAAACATGAGTAAAACAATTAAAGGCATCCGCGGGGAAATAGCTTCTATACTTCATGACAATACCTAATGAAAAATCCTGCGATCGCCTGATCCCAGATTTCTCAATCGCGCGATGCTCTAAATCTCCTAAAAACTCGATTTTTTCTTACTTTCCTCACTTCTAACTTTAAAACGATTCATTTTAGAGTAAAGTTGTTAGGAGCTAAAAGTTGCGTAATTGAATTTTCTTTAAGACATGATTTGTTAAAAAAAAATTTTTTACCCTTCCCGCAAAATTAAAAAAGGAAAAAAAACTTTGTTTTATATAATTCATTTTACCACTTAAAATGCACCTAGGACATTCATAATTCACCTAGAAAATCTTTATAATATAAACAACACACATTTTCATCAAAATCGATTCAGTAGATTTCGCGTTACACCTTTGCTATCTAAATTTGTTTAAAAAAATTCAAAATTTTGAAAATCTTTCAAGTCAGAAGCTAAAGCATACGTAAGTTTGAATTAATAAAAGTTTTTACATATAAAAGAGCACTCCACCTATCAAATGCACTTTATAAAATTAAAATTGGACTATTAAGGTGACCTCGGGAATTTTTTAAATTTATAAACATTTTTTTGCTAATAAACAAATTGAATATCTCGGTAACTATTAATTTAATTTAAATTAAAAAAAAATGCGTTATAAAGAACTCTAAAAAACTTCTCTTCAAACCAGTTCCCTTTTCTTCGGAATTGGAAAGTTTTCCCTACATTTATAAGTCCAGCCTAACGGCACTTCACGAAAACGGGGTTTGAAAATAAGTTAAATATGGTGTGGGAAAGTGATCTCTCGACCTTTGTTACCCGCACTTTTTGCCCCGAAGTCGTTTTTCTTAGCCGGAACTCGCTGTCAAAGTTGAAATGAGTAATTTTTTTTGGGGCGTCACTTACTTCATGCGCCGAGGCAACCCGGGCACTGAACGTAAAATGATAAAGGGTTTGGAGCCAACACTTATAATTCAACTTCTCCGAGAGACTCCGGAAACAACCGACAAGCACAACAATTTTCGTAAGAAAAAAATTTGCTTTTCGCTTAACATTTATTTAATCAAATCAAAGAAGAAAACTTAAGCTTCTTAATTTTCCCTATGATAAATCTAGCCAACACTCGAGCATTTCTCATTGCACCGCTACCACCACTGCTTATCTTCTTGCTGCCTATAAATTTGGCCCACACTGAACGGTCTCACGTCTCATTTTTCCAATTCGCTGACATCATCGTCAACACCAAGATCACAATTATCCTCCAAATCTCATAGTCGATCTTTTCGTAGAATAAATAATAAATGGATCCTCGCTCGTCTGTAGCCATCATCTCTGTGTAACGAAAAGGAAATGCGAGCAAAATTAACCGTTACATCTAATGCATTTTAACGAACTTTCTTCAGAAAGTGGTTGACCGTGACCTTGTTCACAGACGATATCGTCATTTCTGCATGGTTTCTTTTGGTGTGAATTTACCCACTTCCATTATAAAGTATCTGCCACTATCATAATAGTGCATCTGACAATGTCACCTTAACATTTGTCGATATGTCGGAATTGTTGGTTTTTATCACGCTGCGATCAGTGACACGTATTGTGCGTCGGAGATTGATGCCGCTACCGTCATTCAACACTGCCCTCACATCAGCCGTTGAATCCAGCATTTAAGGTTGGGGTCCTTCTTCGGATTTGAGTTGGAGTCACCTAATCAGTGTAAGTTCCACCAAATGCTTCTAATGCTGTAAGCATGTGAATGATATTGAAACTATGGTAGGCGGCTGTTCTTAGGCAGGGATATTATTTGCGGATGGGGTGCGGAGAGGGAGGGAAGGTTCATATCCACAGCTACCGTGGGCAAGATGCATGAAATATTGCTCATGGCTCCTATCGATAATGGTTTTCGTCGTTCAAATCATCACCGTACAGTTCTGCAAACACTTTTGGGCTTATCAAATGTATTCCGATCAGTTTCTGTCTGGATTTTCTCCATCTTTTGTCTTGTTACTGTATTTCGCTCCACAATGTACTTTCCTGACATTTTCCAATACTTAACCGTTAAATCTTCAAACCTGTTGTTATCTTGTTCAAGACATCATTTCATATGTGACCGTTCTGGTATTTTAAATATTGAATCAAAGCATGATATTGATGATAACACTTTTCACACTTGCAATGTAGAGTATTTTGAAGTCATTAAGCTAGTGTCCTTTCAAAAATAAGAAGATTAATATCAAGTGAGAGATCCTTAGAAACAAACGAATGACACAACACAATAAATATTCCATATTAGATGGATTTTAACCAATTAGAAATTACCTCTTTCGCATTTTCAAGACCTCATCAGAAATAAGTATCAGGATCCTAGGTTGTTCCAATTGATACCAAAACTTGTTCATCATATTTAAAAGCCAGTTAAACTCATAATCATATTCTAAACAAACTCATTTAAGATACAAATGATGAACATCATTTATGCCTTTTTCATGATCGTCATTAGCTATAGAATTCACAGTGGGGTCTGAATCTCACAACAATTCGTACGAAATGATTTGTTGAACATTTATCCTCGTCTTTTTAAATCCCCACATGATAAACATCTCTGCGTGCTTTAGTCCCGCATGAACTCTATCCGATTCTTAAACAATGTAATCCTTGCCACAGGTGACATAAACTAAAACACTACTCATCTGAAGCGTAATTTATAGATATATCCTTAGTTTATATCAACCAACAGGGCATGAATCAATTTGATTTATCTTTTTAACAGTAGAAAGAAATGCCAGTATGCGAGGATAACACGAATAGCAAATTTATATCCAGCTGACGTACATGTTGTTATAGATTTGTTTTCCAATTCTTTGTATAAATCAAATGGTGTTAACTGGTAATTTTTTCGAATGAAATTTGACGTTTCGCTACAGGTTGTAAGTTCTTATCCATTGTTTATTGTTTTGCGGAAACTTTAGGCTAGAGTAATAATACCTCCATTAAAATATTTTTCAATTTTTTACGTAAATTTATCAGATAATCAATTTTGTGATGTTTTTAAGTTGGATTGTCCATAGTTGTTTCAATCTGATATAAGACAGGGGCTGACTTTCAAAAATATGATATTGAGGCAGCGTACACTAGGGAGGCTGCATCATCATAAAATTGTTCGGTTGATATATGTAGCTGTGAGTATTGATGCCGCCAAGTACCTACCCATACAGTCACCTCTAAACCTTCTTATTTTGAATGTTTATACGTCCAACCTTATCAATGAAATTTTATTTTTTGATTATTAAACTATTCATTAAAATAAAGACGGTGCCATAAATTTGTGTGTTGTGATTGACTGGCCTCGAACGCCATCTTATTTCCCAAAAATGAAGCTACAGCTAGATGTTTAGTCCTTTTCATGTAATTGTATAGTAAAATAGCAAACGGAATAGGTTCATTTACTTGAAATACGTAATTTTGATTTCATCAATCATTTCATCAAAAAAAACGCAAACTGTTTCGATTCAAAACGAACTGGTTCACTGCTCCTTGTCACCGGTTCAATCAAAATTGACTTTCTGCGCAAACAATAAATATTTAATTGCTTTAGGAAGAGCACAATACTTAAGTCCCTTACAGTTTTTTGCACAACGCACAAAAGATTTTCGTGCTTGCCTACCGCTAAGCTGGCATTCTGCTTAATTTCGGTTCAACCTTTCGTAAAATGGTATCGTATTTAAACGAGAAGACGATGATATTCTCAAATATTTTTTTTAAGTATCTTTTGTGCAAAATTCATTCCCGAGTCCTTTGTCAAGAAACGTTGCTTTGTTCGTTAGTTAGAAAATTTACTTAAGGGGAAACGAAAAAGTTTTATTTTTTGCGAAAGACCATCTCCTTCTACTTGATCCTTGCTTCTAGTCATTCATTTTCGTCCTGTTGTTGCTTGTCATAAATTTCAATAGAATGGGAAGATTGAAACTGAGCAAGAGAATAAAGGACGATTCGTTCAGTTTCGTAAAATGCCAAAGGAGCAATAATGGAAAGTATTCAATAATTTAGGAAGAGTTAAGTTGAATATAATGAATGGCCACGTTGAAGTTCGTGGATACAATGTCGCTCTAAAGAAATGTCGAAATTAATCTGATCCAAGAAATCTAATATGAATTTCGTAAGGTAAGGTTGACTGCTTGTTCTTGAAGGCACACATTTGCGAAACATTTATTCATTATAGTCTCGTGAAAAACCAACCGATAAATATTTGCAAACTATTGAATATTCTTCGCATGAATTTACAAATCATGAAAAAAGTTTGCGTTTACGAAATTGATAGTGCAAATTGTAGGCATCTCTTGTTCGAAGAATTATAACAAAAAAATAGAATAAGTTAATTTCGCCTCCAAATATCATATAGTGTCTTAATATGAAAATTGTCCTAACTTGTTCGGTGAATTCGAGAAACTCTTACTATCAATAATCAAAATTTTAAGAACCTTATTAACTTGATTAAAAAGATTACTTTTAACTGTTCCTTTAAAACGTTATTTTTATTTTGAGTTAAAATACTTATTAACTTTTCATAGCTGAAACTGCGTAAATATTTTAAGGATCTTTAGTAGATGGATCAATATTTATAAAAACAACAAACAACATAGTATATTGCTTCCGAGTTTGTCAATAAAAAAATATCAAGAAAATATTATTTACTTTTTGTGGTATGCGGGATAATGGATCCAACAAAATCAGATCAGATAACAATGTTAACAAAAAATTTCACTATCAGCTATGCACGCTATTTTTTGTTTTCTTGAGATGATTTTGCGACGACTCTCAAAGCCGATGGTTATTTAAAAGGCTCTGCATATAAAGGTTTTTTGAATGGAAGGACTGTTACTGATTTCACCAGAAATCTGATTGTAAGACATCGATTGAAGAGAAATTACAGGATGATTGACAAAAAAGCATATGGATTGCCACCGTATGCAGATAAAAAGTTCGTGATTGCTTAATTCGATTTAAAACGACTCCATCAACAACATACCGTCTATTTTCAACAAAACAGTTTCAAGGAAAATGCATGAAGAAAAACATTATAGGACACCTCATTTAAGGATATTTCCAACAAGCACACGATATAGAATAAAAAAAAGATAAAAATATTGTTCGATTTTCGAAAACCCGCTAAATAAATTCGGATCACAGTAGCACGAAACTTAACCAAAATAAGACTGTAAAAATTTTGGCTGACTGAAAAGTATTCTAGTTTTAATATCTTTCAAAAGCGTCACTTGCTTTAGAGAGGGATGGTCAAAATTCGAACAAAATATTCATTGGTATTAGTAATTTAAATTCGACTCCGTAATTTTAAATGCGTTGTTACACAGTCTTTGAGATACCGTTAATAAAAATTCGACTTTTATACAGTTTTGGTAGAAACCCTAACTGCAATTTCCTAACTTAACCAACATGACCTGTAATTTTTGTTTATCCAATCAACTTCAGTTGCCTTTGAAATGCTGTTCCTTAAGGTAACACCGATAATAATGCATGAGCACCATTTTGAAGTAAATAACGGAATTTGTTTATTGATTGTTACATATGTGTAGATTTTTGGTCTAAAGAATTCAAACACATAATAATCAATTGATCTTTACTTTTAGATGTTTCAATAATTCTTTTCCGATTACAATTTAAAGACAAGCCGTGAGGTGCGACCCATGAGGTCCACACGGTCAACTTCCCAGTAATATCTACATAGATATTAAAAATATTAAACACAATAAAAGTTATGGAAATAATACTACTTCAAATAATAAAAATGTATCTCTCATAAAAATTATTGGAATGATTTAATATTAATCATAACATCTATGCGAGCGTCAATTGATTACGTAAGGATTTTGGTGCATTGGTTTGATTGACGCGGATCAATCGGAAGGGGGACAGGTTACAAAGCAGTTTTTTCATTAAAGTTAAACATGGTGCTGTGAAGACTATTGAAAATCTGCTCAAATTTTGCAAATATTAATAAACTTTGATTGACTATACAACAATGTCTTTAGAATAAGAGAGTTAAGGGATAATGATTCGAATGAACCCTTTTTACATGGTGACTTTGAAAGATTTTTTATTTTTTATTTAATTTGTTTGTAATCATGAGAAAAGTTTTTTCTGGTTTCTCTACGAAAGTTGATAAAAGTTTATAAATTATATAAACATTTATTATTACGAAGTGCAAATCAGGTAAAAATGGAATTTTTTATGAAAAAAACACGTAAAAAACGCTTTAACAATTTTTTTAAAATATAAAAACATCATTAAGATGTTGATACGCGTCGATTGACACCTTAATGATGGAAAGATTATATTTGGTTCTCGAGATATAATGAATGACGTAAATGACCTTGAACGTTTAATGATTTTTTATTTTTTATTTAATTTTTTTTGTAAACATGAAAAAAAAATTTGCTGATTTTTACACAAGAACTATTTGGAGTATATAAATAATATAAACATTGATTACTTAGGATTTAAAATCAGGTTAAAAATGTTGTAGTTTTGAAAAAACCCTAATTTTTGGCACTTTTTTTTAAAAAATTAAAAAACGGCCCCAACGATTTTTTTAAAAATTTGATGGATTCATAAAATTGTTAATACCCGTAGATTGACGCCTTAATGAAGATGTTTGGTTCGTGAGATATAGCGCATAACATGGTTGACCTTCAAGGGGTGAAAACAGCAAACTCCCCCGACCGAAGTGTCCCAAAAACTAATCAGCTCTTGAGATTACAAAGACGCTTCGATTGACACCTTAACAAAGTCGATACGACTTTGTTTACGTGAGTTATGCTCGTAGAAAAACTGCCCGCGAACGCACATACGTACGTACGTACGTACATACACACACACACACACATACATACATACTTCTTTCTAAAAACACTTTATATACTCTATAGACCTCAAAACGTAAAGAAAAGTTGAAAATTTCAATTTCGATTTTCGAGGCGATTACAAGAACTTCCCATATACTGGGAAGTTAAAAAAAACAGTGCAAAATCTCGCGAAGGAAAAATTGCATTTTAATAATGAGGATCTATACACGATTGAGAATGCAAAACAAACATACAAATACACGTATTTAAGAGAGCAGAGCATATGGTCGCGATTGTTGTGATTTGATAGTCCACTTTTTGGTCTTTGCTCCAGCAACTTTTTTCTACACATTTTTTTGAATCCAAATCAAAAAATATGGTTCTATGAAGCATGTAGTTTATTTGTTAGTAGTTTTAAGAAACTAGAGCAATGATTAACATACACAAATCTGGATATGAAGGTTCCAAGATCTTACCATCGTCAATTTTCATGGAAACAATAAAATTGGGGGATAAATTGAACAACAATTTCAGTCGAAAAACTTAATAGATTTCCTCTAACGTTTTGTACTGTTGAATATTCACATGATCCAAGTAGCTCAGAATAATTTAGTTTTCCAAAATATTTGACAGTGGAAATGCAAGACTGTAAATGTTTTGCTAACGAGACCAAGATTTCACAGATGAGATCAAGACTAAATTGATTGATTCCAGTCCAAATTACTATCTTATAATCAACTGGACTTTATTTTATTATAGTTCCAATAATCGCTCACCGATTCAGATCTTATCTATGTTGTTCCCCGCTTTTAGCTATTGTTGCAATAATTTAATAAATATAAGGCTGCTCTATTTCCTTTTAATTTTTAAGAAAAATGTAGCAGATGTTTCTTAAAAATTTGAAATAGTATTAATATTAATTAATTAAAGTCGCAACACATAGCAAGCAATTTTTTAAAGCACAAGCTTACGGAATCTCCATAAAACGCAATATAATCTGGAAAACAAGAGTTAACGATCAAATTTTATGCTCGCCACAATATTCAGTAATTTTCTTTTAACCCTGACTGATAATTCTTCTAATTTCGTCGCCTCCTCAAAATCTATTAAATTTTCGGCGACTACCTTGATTGGCTCCCTCAAATCTCTTACGCTTTTCCTCGGCCTCCGTAAGCAAACTAACTGGAAAATTTCAATATTATCGGTCGCCTCACAATTTTCCACATCGTGATTTCCAGCAGCTGGCAGTAGCAAAAGGAAATACACACACGCTGGTAACTGCTGTGAATATGATTTATCAAGTTTGCTGATTTTCACATATCAAAGAATTTTGGTTACGTGAAAATTTCCGTTTAGATTTTCCCGCCACCGTCATTCAATTGGAAAACTGTTTAAGTTTCACGCAAGTCAAAGGCAAGACGACGGTATGGTTTGGATCAGAGGAAAAAACGCTGATTTCATAAATTTGCCAAAGGAAAATCCGCAGCTTGCTGCCCGTCAAGGAGTTGATTGATATAATATCTTTCTGTGAAATAAATTTGATTTACTACTACAGAGAGTTCGTTTGTGTAATAAAAATGATGGAATGTGCGTACTCGTATGTGTAGTTAAAACGCATGGATCGTGGTGTTGAGAATGTCATTCACCGAATCGGAATCTCCTTGTTATTTTTTTGCAAAATAACAACTCATCGAGTTGTTCGGACGTTTGTTTATTCGGAAAATGAATGTTTTTTTAAATGATTCTGAAATGATTTAAGTATTCTAAAATAGAATCTTTAAGATCCATGTCTCATCTTCGACAATTTTCTATGATCGATTGCTGTTTATATTAGCGAAAAGTTTGATCTGTTTCGTTGCTGGAAGAGTGTTTGGAACTTGAAAGGAAATCGTCCATTCGTTGTCCTTGAGTTCTTTTAGAAACATATTTCTCTTAGATAATTACTATTGGATATCTCTGATCTTATTCGTGTTGAAACCAGACGAATATTCGTTTACACAAATGTAAGTATGCAAATTTATCGACGAGGCACCCGAAAAATATGAGCCATTTCCATTTATTTAGAATGTTTGATGCTTCGAAACACTTGAATAAATAATTTAGTACACAATTTAGAGTAGATAATTGTTTTTCATTATTGATCACTTGAATTCATCTAATCTCTAATCCATTTTGTTTTTTTCTAATTCCAGGTGAGTGAAAAACAGTTGGCGTATTTTTCGCGCGCTGTAATTGCGTGGTATGTTAATTATTTAAATTTTCACTGAAATACGTATTTGTTGTTTTATTTGAGCTTTTGAAGTTTGAAGCTGTGTTACCGAAAAAGAGTAATTCTCGCTTTCCAAATGAAGATGTGTTTCAGATGATTTATAATCTTTAGCTTGCTTAAAGGTCTGCATGTAAATTATTTATATGCGCATTCTATTTAACTATTACGAAGTACGTTACGTAAAGCAATTTAGGTTAGCATTGGTGAAAAAGTTGGGAATATTTTTTCAATGAGTGATTGAAGGATCTAGAGTTTCCTTCTGGATTCTATTTTCTGCTTGATTTCCAGCAGGTAAATGCCGCATTGACTGAGGTTAGTCTTAGTCGCGCCAAACATTCAGCACGGCAAGTTATACGCCGTAATAGGATGGGCCCAGGTAATTCGGACTAAACTTAGTGACTGACTGACTTTTATTGTTACGTGAGAGGAATCGATTTTTCGCGCAAAGAATTTTCGTCTTTCTGATCAGTGTTTGATTTTGGGATTGGGTATCGGTAACAGTAGTTTATTTTTTAATGTTCTCCGGAAGGTGTTGATAGGGTTTTTTGGTTTTGGAGTAAAGGAAGAGTTATATCTTCGATATTGGATATTGTTTTAAGCTTTTGCTGCTGCTCTTTGTTGCGTGTATAGTGTCATAATGTCTTACCGAAAAAAAATTATTTATCGCTTCTCAAATGGAGATGTGTTTCAGATGATCTATATTCTTTAGCTTGCTTAAAGGCCTGCATATAAATTATATGCGTGTTTTATTTAATTATAACCGTTGAAATACCATGCAATGAAAGTCGACAAAAATAAAATCAAGCCAAGTTTAAAAAAAGAAAACTTAAATAATTTTCAACCCAGGCGAAAATTACTCTAGGCTAACACAAAAGATCCTGATGATCAATAACCACCCACCAGAAGTACTATCTTCGTAAAGATTAAAACACTCCACTGAAGTGTAAAGTAAAGTAGAGATTTAAAATATGTTATTGGAATTGTAAATAATGATAAAGGTGTCAGAAAGTAAGATAAAATATGAAGAAAATTATATATTACTGTTAGAAAGTAATAAAATCGTAGAAAATTGCAAAAAAAATCCGAAAAATGGATTCTACACGAACTCCGATTAAGTTGCATAATTGGATTAGTCTTCAGCGTCTCAACTCATTGTTGCTGGCGATTTCAATGGGCAGAAAATTCGGTGGCTCCAATATTCTTCCTCAAGCTTAGCTGGTATATGTATTGAGGTTGAATCGTCGCCACCATGTTCCAAATAAACAAGAAAAGAATACCATTCTGATGGACCTGTATGTGAAATCACATTCTAATAAATATTCCAAGAATGTAGATTACCCATCCCAAATAATATCAAATATCATTTGGTTGGAAAATTTCAAAATCAGTTACTACCCCGTTAACCTACAATCTTTAAATTATTTTGAGCATATTTTCCGTTCTGGGCCCTCTACCAAAGATTTGAAGACGTTTCTTCTTGAGCAATGGAATCATTGTCTCCATAATTATGATAAGGCCAAAATTGTCGCTCTTGTCGCCTTTAATGGGGTCTGATTCCCTGCCCTCTTAGTAAAATTTCATGCAAATAGTCTTGATGCGAAGCTCACTGTTTAGTATGAAAGTTGTATTGTTAATCTTTCGATTCGAGTTATTATGGACGAAGTAGAATCTTATCTTCATATCATTCATGCAACATCGTTCTTTCTAATACGCGTATATATATTAATGACCCCTAATGATGTACTTTCAATTTGATTCATAGTTTTACTCCCTCAAAATTTTGGTGAACTTATGTGAGGATGCTTTATTCATAAACAAGGATCGTATATTTGGCTCATGAAACCAAGACATTTTCAACATTGTAGTCTGGGGAAAATCAAAACGTGCTATGTTTAATGCTTCCAGGACTTGATGCTGTCTCATTACGAATAAACGACATGCTTCCTTTTCGACTCAATCTATTCTCGTCAATGATGTAAAATTTCCGATTCATCCTCAGCTAATATTTTGGGTATTAACACTTCTAGTAAATAGCCTGATCACGTGTTTTATACTGGTAAAAATTCAGTGCGGTGTTTGGAACCTCTGAATCATTGTAAAATAATATTTTACATCATCTGTCCTTGCGCAGATTCACAGGGCTCACATTAGCTCTAGACTGGAATTCAACTCCGATATATCTCTTAACAGAATAAAGTATACATCTAACTGATTCATATATGTACTTGTACGTGATAGAAGGCTATCGTCAAAGATATTAGGCTAGGCGTTTTACTGTCTTTATTTTGTCATTCACATATGCACGATTTTATTTTGTCTAAACATAATCTCATTTTTTCAAGCACTTTTAATTTAAGCTTAACGATCAGTTGCAAAGTTTGATGAAAACCCTGTAGGGAGAGTGTCAGTATTACCCTGAAATGACTTTCGGCGCGGTAAATTCATTCTCGTCCCACCTATTGCCATCCTAACGCACGTTACATAATGTGTTGTAGATATTTTAAGAAACACATGTTAAGTTTCGAGCAAACCGACCCATATTCCTAACTTAAGGGAAATCACATTAGACACATTCAAAAATCGACTTTTTTTATTGCAGAAATCGAAAGTTTAGCTATTCAGGAGTATACTCCAAACCGTTTTAAACCTATATTCGAAGTCCTTCTTATATTTTCGAGCCAAAAATCGAAGAGCGCTCGAGTATACCGCACAGTCTACAGTCCACCTATGAATCTATTTTACTTTGTATGTATTGGAGCAGGTTTTACAAACAAAAAATGATTTTTTTCTGGTATCCCTGTGTATATAGGAGTAATACACAAGTCACGTCAATACTCAGTTTTTGGTGATATGTTTTTAAATGCGTTTTTCGCAAAATACGTTTTTCCGGCTTGCCTGCATTTATCTCAGCGAATTTTTGACGGATCATCAAAAACCAAAGATTTTCTGAATTCTTATTAAATTTGCATATAACTGGACCTGAAATAGGGATAAAAAAAATTTGATTAAGAGATTTTTTATGACAAAAGCAGAAAATTTCAATAATTTTTTCAAACGCATCATAAATTTTCAATTTTCCATAGTTTCACTAAAAATCTGGTTTATTGAGGAATTCTATTTGCATATAGATAATATGAAAATGCTTGGATTGCTTTCACATTAAAATTGTGGACTTCAGCATGCACGGTAATAAGAGATTCGGAGACGGACCTTCATGAAGAACAGTTTCTAACTTTGCGAAATTTGATGATAATCACTTGAAAAAAAAATATGAAGTGTAGTTCAAAATACGAATAAAATATCTAATCATTTCTTCCCCTTCAAAAAAAATTCACGAAAAATGCGTCAAAATAGGCTTCCTAATGCCAAGTCTATTTACACTGTCTGGAAAATACGTATTTATGACTGACGAATTTCGTTTACATTGCACTGAGATAGTTTCGTTTGTCAGATACACATGTTCAACAATTACGAGTTTAAAATAATAGATGCCTGAAAATTAAAAAAAGCTCCTATGAATGAAGACACTCTTTGGAAACTCATTACTCCGCTTTAAACCCAAAGGAAAAGTCGACGAAAATATATTTTTTCATTCACCTCTGATTGAATTTGATTTATTTGTGTTGCAGTGGACAGACTTTTTTAAGGACCACTGCATTTCCTTGACGTACTGTGTCAAAAAGTGTAGTAAATTTCAACTAGTGACACCTTTTGCATATTGCACTATCGATTGCAACCTTGCTTTGATCCGTGATTTTTTTTACCTTTTGGAGGTATTTAATTTGAAAATATATGAAAACTATGTAGTTTTGAACCCGATAATGGTCAAAATCACTAATGGAGCCAAAACTATGTAGTTTCGTGGCAGTGTAAATAGGCTATTGGGTTATTTTTATAACTGAAAAATCGAATTTTGGAGTAATGCAGTAATAAGACTTCTAATGCATAAATATAATTTAGATTTATGTGTATGCAACTTGTGAGCATTCTTATTAAGCTGTTGATATAATTATCTGTATTCGTTGGTTTTATTGTTAGATAACTTTTTTTGTATGTTGAATACTTTCCCCATTTTTTGTGGTACAGTGTATGGTCCAGCTTGAAGTACCTCTTAACTTTCTTTTTAATAAATTTTTGATAAATGGGAGTTTCTCAACTTATTGGAAATCTTCCCATATAAATTCTATCTTTAAGAGTGGTGACAAGCGCTCTGTCCTGCACCATAGAGATATTGCCAAACTATCTATAATCCCTAAACTATTTGAACAAATAGTTTGCCAAAAACTCTCGACTTTTATTGAGTCTCTTCTAAATGAACAACATGGTTTCCGCAAGGGTCGATCAACTACAACCAATCTCATGGTTTTAGTTTTTGATGTCCTATGTAAAATGGAGATGGGGTACCAAATTGACGCAATCTATTTTAGTAAAGCATTTGACCGGGTTGATCACTCCATACTGATTTCCAAATTGCAGAAAATAGGAATCACCGGCTCTATGCTCAATTGGGTGAATTCCTACTTAAGAGACCGTAATCAACTAGTAAAATTTCAGGGATATTTGTCCATGCCGATTCTCGAACACTCTGGTGTACCTCAAGGCAGTCACCTCGGTCCTCTTCTTTTTAATGTTTTTATATCAGATTTATTTGAAAAACTCTCGGACGTATCACATCTTCTTTATGCTGTCGATATGAAGATATAACACACCATTAGGTCTTAATCTGATACTGTTTTCCTCCAATCAAAATCAACTTCCCTCCAACAACGCTTATATGTAAACAAACTTTGTCTAAACGTTGGGAAATGTCATGTAATGACTTTTTCCCGCAAAACCTTAATCTTGAACAATGCATACATTCTCAACAATACGGTATTAGATGCGAAAGAAAACATTGTGGTCCTTGGAGTTGTCCTAGACAAGAAACTAAGTTTCAATTTGCACTACGATACTATTCTCTCCAAAGCTAATAAACAGCTTGACTTTATTAAAATACGAGCCAAATAGTTTAAAAATTTGTGGGTAACTAAATCATTATTTGCTTCACTGTTTCGCCCATTACTAGAATATGCCTGTAATGTATGGAACCCAATTTTTGGAGTTCATGATACGAGAATAGAATCTGTCCAAAAACAATTCTTGTTGTTTGCTCTGAGAGACCTTTATAGCCCTGATGACTATCAAATCTTGCCTCCTTATGAAGTTAGATTGGAGCTTTTGAATTTGTCGACTCTTAAAGCCAGAAGAACAGTGTTGTCCTCTTTTTTCGCCTTTGACGTGATTAGAGGCCTCATTTATATGGAGTATTTGACGAATAAAATAAAGCTTAATGTGTCAGTAAGAAGTACGCGTAAAACATGTTTACTAACTGAATACCAGCATTTTACTAATTATGCGAATAATAAACCAGTTAATAGGTGCTGTAAAATCTTTAACACTTTGAGCAAACACTACTCTCCTACCATCAACAAGTTAAATTTTAAATCCAGCATTTTTAAAGCCCCTTATTATCCATCCCTAAATTATGACGCGCATACAACAGTATAAATTAATGTTGAGTGTAGCATGTATTTTAGGGTTAAGTATTTGTTGTAATTTATATTTTATATTTTTATATTTGGACATGTGATTGCCTTGCTTTGGCGAAATAAATAAATAAATGAATACACGTAACTCCTGCACAATCAAATTGATTTCTATGCAAGTAAACATCGGCATAACATTCTTATTTGGAAAAGATGGTACGTCTTCCAAGAAGTAATTCCATACTTGTATGCATATGTATGACCATGCCTTAGAGCACATAATTGATTGTTTGCTAGACATACGAATCAATATATGTACATAGATAGATAGAAAACATGTTGTGTTTATCGATTTACTATCGTTTGATTCATCATTAGTTTGTTTATCCTTCGATTTATGAATAATCGTGCAGCTGATGAATCCAATAAAAAAGCAGCCGCGAGCTCTCACCCGAACAAATTGAGCTAAATTGGTTTGCCGCATTGCTTATTCGTCTCGTTTTGATCCAAAGATACTATCTGTTCACAAAAGATGCAAGCTATCCATCTCGTCAGTCTGTTGCCAAAAGCTTTGAGGCTTAATGTGGGCATTGAATTGGCTTGACCTTGTGCTGATTACCTAAACTGAATTGCATCCGCGGCTGCTTGCATAAAGTGAGTCGAAGTAAGCACGAAACCAAATTCAGGACACGTGAAAAATTCAATTAGCGTGTGTTTGGTGGGAATTGAATTTCGCTAGCCGCGCTAACGCACATTGATAACTGCATTGCTGCACATGCCTCCCAGCTGGGTAGCAAGGAAGCCGATTTGGCGCTACCTCGTGAATGTTTGTAGCAGTTTTGGACATGAATCGATAAATTGTGAAAACTTGCAAACTCAGCGAAACTTGGCAACGAATGCATATTTATGTGTTTAGTGTGGCGCTGCTGGGAGGCGTAACCTTGCTTATTGACCCAACAGCTTCAAAATCCGACTGCGGAGAGTTCCGATCCTATTATTAGATTTAGCGGCTGGTTTTGTGGAGAACGATATTGAACACAATGCTGCAAAATCGATTGTTTGCGTTTCGTCAACACGCTTGTTTTTAAAGAGTCCAACTAATGGGAATTAGGACTTCAAAGCCCAGAAAAATAATATGCAGCAATTTAACGAGCCGCGATGATATTTAAAGGACACTACATGTCGTCGGTTGTATGCCAAAACTGCGAATGTGCTTATTTGGTAGATTTGAACTGAATATGCTACTACATCCATAGATTTAATCTATGACCCATCAAAATCATAAATGTTAACAGCGATGCAATTTCATGTTAAAGTTTTCACCAATATACCAACATCGATTATGCCAGAACCGCGAATGTGAAAAAATGCATTTTAAGGAAATGTATGCTTCAAACTCGTGTGATTCACATTCGTTGGAAACAGCGCTTCACGCACTTATGAAGAAAATTACCATTACTTGTAATTTACATTCAACATTATTCTTATCTACCAATCCAAAAGAATTTTCAGTACATCCTATTTAGCGTGGTTTATTTATCTACTAATGTATCTCATTTTTGTGTTATGTAAAAAGCTTTAGAATTTAGTCAATATGTTCGTTAACCCTTCGATTTATTGGATTGGCAAGAAAGTAATGTCGGTTTTTTAGTGAGCAATAAAGCTCATTTTGTTTTCTGTACATAAAATGATCCGATTAAAATCGGTCAAACGGTTTCCATCCTATTGGAAAACCCTTTTCCATCTTTCTAAAAGCTGCATGATTCTGCCCTCATAGAACTTTTGGTGTTTATCAGCATAACACCAAATTCGATTGGAGGTCATCGTTATTGTTGATATTGTAACCATTCAAAAAGTTTTGTAAACTTCGAAAGCAACTTGAAAGCATCTCAAAACAAACAACATCTTTGTAGTCCCACCAAATTGACTGCATCATCTTTTTTTGATTTTGCTTTCGAAATGGTTTCTGCCGTTCAACATGCTTGAGCCATGATCTTTTTCGATAAATTTTGTTATGGCCAATCTATTTTTCGTCACCAGTTATAACTCGCTTCAAAAAAAGATCGATTGCATTCTGTTTGAAATGCGTATCGCAAAAAATGATCCGTTCCCGAACACGGTTGCACAACTGCCTCAGTACTAGGCCAGTGCTGGCTGAGCGCCTCATAGCGCTGGCCGGGTCTCGTTAGACAATGCTGGCCCAGTAATATATAAAAGGGCCCACAGACGACCAACTTGGTTGTCAACTAAGTCGTCAATCTGGTTGAGGTTGAGACTACAGACTGAACAACCGAATCGTCAACTTGAATGCCAACATCACTTTGTCGAAAATTTCATGGTGAGAGGACGTCTGCTCAGATTATGTACGGTAGATAATTTTCATATGCTTTGTTCAAAATGAGAGATGAAATATTTTTCTCATATTTTATTATTGATGAACTATGCGAATAAGGGATTTTCTTTATTTCGCTATTGAAACTTAATGACGTGCACTCGACAAATTCTTGACTCGAAATGATGTTGACGTTAATGTCTGTCAACATGGCCATAGACGGCAAAACATGTTTGTCAACATTAAGCCCCTCCCACAAAAATCACAAACATTTGATTTTACTTCAACCTCAACTTCAACATGAACTTCAACCGTCAACATGCCTACAGACGTGCAACATTGATACCAACATGGAATTAGACGACTTAGTTGACAACCAAGTTGGCCGTCTGTTGGCCCTTTAAGCGACGGATGATAACTACGGGCGGACGTTGTATGCCAGTACTGGGCCAAGACCCAAAAGCAGCACTGGCCAAGTACTAGCATACAACGGATTTGTTACTTCGCCAGCACTCAAAAGCCAAAATGAAATTGACGGCGACAGGAGCCACGGAAATTTGTATGAACATATCATTCTCACATGATAATCGTCGCCCGGCATGTGAAGAAGACGCATCCAATTGATATGTGAGTGATGTATCGCCTTTGCCACCGAGAATTGAATCCGCGACGTCCATCGCACAAAGCAAGCGTGGTAGCGTCGAAGCCATAGAGACAGTAAAGAATTCACATCCGAAACGACATTCGAACGCATTGGAAAGCAAGCCGTCAGTCGAGCATCGATGAGAGAGTGAGCGGGCCGCCGTCAGCGATTCTCCGTCGCAGAACGGCAGTGTTGGCTGAGCGTTGTCACGTGGCATTGGCCCAGCATCGCGGGAGCGCAGGAAAATGGCACTACTCGTTGAGTGCTGGCTGAGCGTTGTAACGTGGCATTGGCCCAGCATTGAAGGAGCTGAAAAAATATATGTTGAAAATCAGTCTGTTTTTTAGCATTCTAACCCTTAAGCAATTTAGGTTAGGATTGATGAAAAAGTTGAGACTAGTTTTTAAATGAATAATTAAAGGATCTAGAGTTTTTTTCTGGATCCTCTTTTCTGCTTAATTTCCAGCAGATAAATGCTACTTTGACTGAGGTTAGTCATAGTGAACCTACACGCACCAAACATGCGGCACGCCAAGTTATACGACATGATAGGATGGGCCCAGGTGATTCGAACCAAATCCTAGTGAGCTCCACTGGCCTCCGTTGGTCTGAGAAAGGAATCGATTGTTCACGAGAAGAATTTTTGTAGTTTCGATTGGTGTTTGATTTTCGGATGAAGTTTTGTTGACAGTAATTTGATTTTTAACGTTCTCCGGAAGGTGTTGATTAAGTTTTTGCGTAAGACATGTGTGTGACTTTTTGGTTTTGGAGTAAATTAAGAGTTATATCTTCGAAATTCGATATTATTTCGTCTGTTTTATAATAGGATAATGGTGACCTCTAATATTGAAGAAGTTGAACAAAATATTCCCTTCACGGCTCAATAAAGCTTTCGAGGTCGTCCCGGGGGCTGAACTTCCGTAAGGTCATAGGGGCTTCGAATCTCGTTGCGACTTTTCGGTATTGAAAAAATTAAATATTTTTACGTAAATAAATAAAAAAAAGCAGAAATGCATAAACGGAGAAAAGAAGCCACAATTGCGGAGAGAAAGATTATTATTAAGCTTGTTTGTCGAGGTAAAACATATCGGGAAGTAGGGAAAATAGTTGGGAGATCATTTTCTTCAGTAAGAACTGCTGTCCACAAATGGGAAAATGACGGAACTTTAATTAATAAAAAAAAAAACGAAAAAAGTTACTGTCAGCTAAAGATGAGCAATACATTCGGCGGGAAATACAAAAATGTCCAAAGAAGCCGATTAATAATGTGAGGGCTGAAGTTTCTCTTATGATCCAAAAACCGATATCCAAGGAAACTATTAGAAGGACATTGCGAAACCATGGTTTAAACGGAAGAGTAGCCCGTAAAAAGTCATTTATATCAGAAGCAAATAGAAAAAACGGTTAGAGTTTGCGAAAACTTACGTAAATGAGGGTCCAGATTTCTGAAAAACAAAATATTCAGTGATGAAAGTAAGTTCAACCTATTTGGCTCTGATGGCAGACAAATAGTTCGGAAGAAATTGAATACCGAGCTAAAGAAAGAAAATTTGTGCAGAACCGTAACACATGGAAAAGGTGATGTGATGGTTTGGGGCTGCATGTCTGCAGGAGGAGTCGGCAACATGTAATTTGTTGAGACCACAAGGGGCAAATTTAATACCTCAATATCCTGAAAAGGAATTTAAAATCAAGTGCTATTAAATTAAGACTATCGGATGTGTTTTGATTTCAACAAGATAATGATCCTAACCATACCGCACATATTGTAAAGATGTGGTTGCTTAATAATACGCCGAAACAATTAAAAACTCACTCACCTCAGTCACCAGACCTTAACCCAATAGAGCATTTGTGGTCAGTACTTGAGCAACAAATCTGAAACTCTTCAATTGCGAATAAATCCGAGCTGAAGTCAATAATAACAAGGGAATGTCAAAATTTAGCCCAACCATACACAAAAGTTAGCGGAAAGTATGCCTAGAAAACTACAAGCAGTAATCAAAGCCAAAGGATATCCAACTAAGTACTAATAATAAATTATTTTACATTTTTTTAGTGATCTTGAAGTTTTTGCCTTCAGTTTTGTGCCTTGAATTTTTGTTGTTAATTTTTTCTTGTTACTTAATTCTTTAAAAAAATAATTTAATTATTTTTTTATTCATTTTAGTATTGTAAGTCTTCAATTTAATAAAAAAAATGTGATATTAAACGGACATTAGTTTATACAAACAAAACTAATCTATTTATATATAATCAAACACCAAAATGTGCAGATTATCATCGGCTTAATGCCTTTTCTAAAAATGTTACTTGCACTGTTTTCGCTTTTTCGCTCGTCAAAGATTCAAAGTACTCATTTAAATTTTATTGGTGCCACAAAGTTCAACATCGACATTTCTAGCTTATGCAAAATAAAAACTACAAATTACATCGTCGTTTATTTGGCTTTTTTTCGACAATTGGCTATTCAGATATTGAAATGTTAACATTTCAGGACATGATACAAATGAATGAAAAAATTCCCATATGAATAAAACATCAACGAGCACAGCCAGCTTCGAAGTTTCCATGCATTTTGCTACGGTCTTGACTAAGGGGCTCCACAAAATAAACGATGTTCAGCTTTTCATGGAAACTTTTTGACATAGAGTCAATTTCAGGAAAAACTAAAAAAAAGCTGGTCCTTTTGCTTTGCAGGCAAACAGTGTGATTATTAATTTTTAGAAACAAAATGCCTCATACAGCTTCTCGTCATGACTATGGCAAACTTCAACAACAGAACACAAAGTTCTGGTGCCCTTAAATTGTGCCGATATATATATATGCGGTATAGAGCAGACCTGTTCATGGCAAAAATGAGTTCGATCCGCCAAATAGGAATCAATCACAGAATATTAATGTGCTGCCAGTTCGCAAAGTTGCTCGCGTAGCTCTGATTCAATTAACATTCGTACAAAATGGATTCGAATTGTTTGTTACAGAGTGTCACACTTGAATGCATTTTTCATGGTTGAAATTGGTCGATCGTTTCACCCTCGTTGCAACTGAATTATATGCGCTCCTCGCCCGCAATGAGCGGAACAATTTTCTGAAAAATAAAGTTGATATCTGTTGAATATAATGTTTAGTCCTAGTCAATTTGTTTCGACTAAGCCATTCCAGTTTTGGAGAAGCAGGTTTCCGTGTAAAGCTGAATTGAATGTTAAGAGGATGAAATTCCTGATGATGACCGAAAAAAACTTTGGTACATACTTGAGTGGAAATTCTCAGAAAATGTATTCTAGACCACATTTGTTTGCTTTCTTGGGTATTGAATAAGTGTTTTTCTAAATAATTGTCGATGGCACATTGGAACTTGATTCAATCTATAAATAAATTATAAAAAAACTGATGTAGAATGGTGGTCGTTTTATTATGTAAGAAATAATGATTCAAATCCATTATGCTACGTAGGTTTAAATGAACATTTGTTCAAGAGAATTATGGTCATGAATTATTCATTATTATGAATTATATTATTTGTTACGCATTTTTTCATAAGTCCAGTTGCATGGAGAGTTTTTTGCAATTCCCTTGATACATTAATGAAAACAATTAACTGTTGCCTCTTCAGTTACATATTTCTGAGAAAATCTGAAGACATATGTACAAACCTGTACAAAATAATAGGTGTAAACAATTTTTTTCAACATAAACACACAACATCGTCATAACCGAAAAACAAAAGGCTTCACAAACTTATAAAAAAAACGTAAAATTTAGTTAATTCATAAAATACGCCAATTTTCATATGGCCAGAATAATAGGTGTGCCCAACAAACTTAGTAATTAACATTGAAATTTCGATAGTTTCAGTATAAAAAGGGACCCTTTTTATACTGAATTCGTTTAGGCGCATCTAATACCCTGAATATCCGCCATTATTATTGGTGACATTATCCAATAGAAATGAGTTTTAAGGATCGTTGTCCTGCTGAAATGTCCACAACAGCGGCATATTAGCCTCGGCATATGGCAGCATTACCGTATCCAACAAATCCTTGTACACGAATCTATTCATTATGTCTTCAATTCGGTGTATCGGGCCTACACCTTGCCACGAAAAACCGCCCCATACCATTATGCTGTCACCTCCATGCTTCATCGTTGTTTTTTTTTTTTTGGTAAACCTAACATGAAATTGTTTGCCTTCCGTTCGACGAACGTTTGTTGCTGCATCATTACCAAACAAATTTATCTTTGTTTCATCGCTCCAGAGCATATTGCGCCATTTTTTCCACCCTGTGAGCCGCACCAGGTTATATGAATCAACGCAAAAATTTTCCTCCTCCTTAATTGATTTTTTGTTGGTTTTCAAAATTTAAGTTTTTTTATTAAAAATAGAAAACTGTGCAAACTATTCAAAATCTGCTCAAATTATCCAAATATTATAAAACTTTTATTGACTTTACAGCAACGTCTTTAGAATAAAAGATATAAAGTAATATCATTCGTACATGGTAACTTTGAATGATTCTTTATTTTTAATTTAGTTTTTTTCTCCAAAATCATGCCCAAAGAATTGCTGGTTTCTCTTCAAAAACTAATAAGAATGTATAAATTTTATAAACATTTATTACTGTGCTGTGCAAATCAGGTTCCAAATTTATTAACTTCCCAGTATATGGGAAGTTCTTATAATCGCCTCGAAAATCGAAATTGAAGTTTTCAACTTTACTCTACGTTTTGAGATCTATAGAGTATATATAAAGTATTTTTAGGAAGGAAGATGTGTGTGTGTGTATGTGTGTGTACGTACGTACGTCTGTACGTTCGTGGACACTTTTTTCTACGAGCATAACTCACGTAAACAAAGTCGTATCGACTTCGTTAAGGTGTCAATCGAAGCGTCTTTGCAATCTTAAGAGCTGATTACTTTTTGGGAAACTTCGGTCGGGGGGGTTTGCTGTTTTCACCCCTTGAAGGTCAACGCTGTTATGCACTATATCTCGCGAACCAGACGTACGATTTGCTTCATCAAGGTGTCAATCGACGCGTATTAACATTTTATATATCATTTTTCAAATTTGTTTTCATGATTACAAAAAAAATTAAATTAAAAATAATGTCCTTCATGGTCACTTATGTCAATCATTATATCTCGAGAACCAAATATAATCTTTGCATCATTAAGAAGTCAATCAACGCGTATTAAAATTTTTATGATGTTTTTAAATTTAAAAAAAAATCTTTAGAGCCATTTTTTTCATTTAATAAAAAAACTATTGAAAATTAGTGTTTTTTTTCCATAAAAAAATTAATTAATAATTAATAAAATTAACATTGTGGTAATAAATGTTTATAAAATTTATAAACTTTTATCAATTTCTGTAGAGACTAGCAAAATATTTTCTCATGATTTCAAAACAAATTGAATTTAAAATAAAAAAAAACATTCAGTCACCATGTAAAAAGGGTTCATACGAATTTTTATACCGTAAATCTCTTATTCTAAAGACATTGTTGTAAATACAATCAAAGTTTATTTTTATTTGCATAACTTGCGGAGATTTTTAATAGTCTTCACAGAACCGTGTTTTAACTTTAATAAAAAAACTGCTTAAATTTTGAAAACCAATAAAAATCAAATAAAATTTGCAATTGTGATAATCAACGTTTTGAATGGTAAAATGTTTTGATGTCAACACTTTTTGAGATCATATGCTTTGAAAAGCTTTCATCAAATAAAAAATTGTAGTTTTTAGGAGTTTTGTTCTTGAGTATTCGTAAAATTTCAGTTACTTCTGTCATCATTTGTAATACATATATTTTACTTTTTACATGCACTTGAACCTATTTTTGACTGCATAATCAATGTTTCTCAAAATCAACAGAAAATAATAAATAATTATGAGTTTCATTGATGTAAATTCGTGAACAAATACAAATTCAGTGATTATGCCGAAGTGCTAGCAGTTTTGACCGCACCTATTCAAAATGGCCATCATGCGACAAAATCTCTTCAGTTGTCTTAATAACAAAAACTGCATTCATATTTGCTAGCGCTGTTTTGTCCTTCAAGCATCGATATGAAAATAACAAATAACGTAGAAAAGGCTTTGTAACCTGTCCCCGCTCCGATTGATCCACATGAATATTAAATCAAACCAATCCACGAAAATCTTGACGTAATCAATTGACGCTCGCGTAGATGTTACGATTAATATTAAATCATTCCAATAACTTTTATGAGAAGTACATTTTTATTATTAAAAGTATTATTATTTCCATAATTATTATTGTGTTTAATATTTTTAATATTTATGTAAATATTACTGGGAAGTTGTACGTGTGGACCTCAGGGGGTCGCACCCCATGGCTTGTTTTCACATCATATCAGGAGATTGAAAGATATTTTTCAGTAACATAACAAAAAAAACATCAATCACACAACAATTATTAAATATAGGGAAAAATACTTGTTCAATCAGAAACAACGCAAAAAAATTTAAGGCACTCAGCAAATATTTTATTTTTCTGAGAAAAATCCACCGATCGATTTGCATAGAATTTTCGCTACATGAAAAATATCTGTCATTTGAATTGAGTAAATGATCAAGGAAAATAAAATTTAAAAGTGAATAAATAATGAGTGCCAAGAGAATTAGAATCTGTTTGATTCTAATATAAAATTGACCTCCTTCCACCTTGTGCCAAAACGACTGCAGCCGATGGCTTCAAGAGGTTCAATTTAGTCAAATGCACGACAAATAATGTATCACATGATTTGAGCACAACCTTGACTTGTAAACTCTTTAACATAGCTGTGTACCTAAGTGTAATTTAGCGCGTTAATTAGCGACCACCACTACAGGATACAGGTAAACATGAATACCCTTTTCACATTATCGAAACATTTATTTTCTCAACTATAGCAAGTGTTATTTAGTAGAATTATTTAAATATATTGCTCATATAATAATTTATAATTTTCGTGAATAGCAAAATATTCAAAACCAATTTTATTCGTAAACTTGTTAAAGTCAGTAGAGTCCCCTTTAGACCATTTTTTTCCATGCCATAAAAAATTTTCTCCAAAGAATTTTGCTAGTTCCAGGACAAAATTCTAGGAACTTTTTGCTAAATTTTAAATTTTTCGCGAAAAAATACAACGAAATGAAATGTCAAATCACTTTTTTTGGTTGAGTCCTTACGGAGTTTGTTCTTCGTAATATCTAGGAAAATTGCATCGTATTTTTTTCATTGAACATGATCAGCAGAAATTTCATCGTTTCCATTTTTCCTAATATATTTCTATCGTCTCCTTTGAAATTTTATTTTAATTCTTTTGGATTTTTAGATCCTTTGTTTAAATTATGCACGCGTGTAGTTTTTTTCCTATAAAATTATACCATGTTTGATTGGGATGCTATCACCTCTTCTATGAAATGTTGTGGTGGACAAGCTGCTGGCAAAAATAGAAGCGACCAGCTGCAAAGTCGTAACCTATGCCGACGATGGGTAAATTTATCAAAACGTTATCGGAAAGACTAAACTGTGCCGTAAGTATTCTCACCTAATGGAGCGAAGGTTGTGGTCTAAAGATTAATTCGCAAAAAAACAGGACTTGTGCTCTTCACAAGAAAATACAAAATCCCGCGATTTGTCCCACCGAAACTTGATGAGGTAAGTCTAAACCCATCTCATCAGGTAAAATATCTAAGTCTACTTCTGGACTTTAAACTCGCATGGAAGGCGTATATAGCTGAAAGAGCGCGCAAAGCGGCATGCGAAATCTATTGCTGCAAAAGAGCTATTGGGAAAAGGTGGGAACTGAAATCCAAAATTTTATCACGGCTCTATAAGGTGATAGTGGAATCAATCCTTCTGAATGGCGTGTGTATCTGGTGGCCAACGATGGCAAAAACATCAAATGCAAACCTGCTAAACAGGGTCAGGAGGATCGCAGCTATTGCAATCACCGGTGCTATACGCACTACCCCACCAAGGCATTGTTCATGTTAATTGATTGGCTCCCGACGGAGCTTCTTACGAGACAGCAGGCCAAGTGTTCTGCGATTCGATTGAAAGCTCTAAATCTCTGGCATGAGGGGATTATTGATCACTCTACCATACTACGGAGAGATGCACGCACGCCAGGGAAAATAGACCTCACTTCTCCGATTCCCTGCTTCCACCACGGTTTCAAGTCAGTCATCCCTAGCAGAGATGACTGGATCATGGAAAGAAGTAAGATACAGGAATCGGTGGACATCTATACTGATGGATCAAAAACGGATGGAAAAGTTGGCTGTGACGTTTTCTCCGAACAGCTAGACCTA
The DNA here is from genome assembly GCA_963942545.1 of Oxycera nigricornis. Lineage (NCBI taxonomy): Eukaryota > Metazoa > Arthropoda > Insecta > Diptera > Stratiomyidae > Oxycera > Oxycera nigricornis. The sequence continues at coordinate 95,277,853 of OZ012659.1, forward strand.
AGCGATCCTTCCGGCTACCAGATCACTGCAGTGTTTTTCAGGCGGAGGTCATTGCAATACACAAGGCAGTGGACTGAGTGAGAAATCAGAAAATATTCATAAGAAATCTCAACATTTTTTCCGGCAGTCATTTGTGTACCTCATTCAACATTGTAATGGAATGTCGCACACAATTGAACGCGGTGTCGCTTCACTGCGAAGTGATGCTTTGCTGAGTGCCGGGTCATAATGATATACCTGGAAACTGCGAAGCTGATGTCCTAGCTAGAGCTGGCACTGAGCTCCAGGATTATACACTAATACCCCAAGTCAGTCATCCACTGGTTTCCGTCAAGCTAAGTTTCAAGCAGTATTATATTGAGGCTGTAAACAGAGCCTGCTGCTCAACACGAGCCGTGAAACATAAAGTTTCATCATATCCGTACTGACGCGGCATTGTCTCATTGGCAAACATGCAGAAAGATTTGGTACTCCTTTCAATGGTTTCTGCCGCAGCTGCAGATCGGAGGAAGAGGAAACGATCGAACATTTTCTGTGCAAACGCCCAGCACTCTCTAGGAAACGCATGCAAACTGTAGGCTCTCTTTTTCTGAACAGTCTCACGGAAGTAGCCGGTTTCAATATTAGCTGCATAGTCAGCTTCACACAAGGATTTAAATGGTTCTCGTCATCCCCTAGGTTCTAGTGTCGTACCTAATCTTTTTGTGGTATCACAATGCGCCTATCCTGGCCTAAGTGTGCCACCTTTCGATAAATGGAGCTACCACTACAACCAATCAACCAACCAGTCGATAATGGCACTTTCATCTGAAGTGGCAAAAAATTCCAAGTTTTGTGGAATATTCAAACTATAAACACAAAGGTTGGAGTAAAAGAATCACGGTATCAAACATAAAGTTCATTGCAAAATTACATCGACTTAATACGACGAATTTATAGCAAGAATATGCTCCATAAATTCGTCCTATCCGTGGAAATCTTTGCGTTAATTATGCAGTTGATTGACTGATCACATGCCAGTGAATATTGCTCAGTATTCACTGAAAAATAAAATAGTGAAAGCCAAAACTTTTCGACAAAGCATTAAATGCTTTGCGTGTTATTTGATGCCGCATGTTTCAGTTGATAAAACTTCAGCAATAATATAATACCTATCAACACCGGATCGTATTCTTCATACATAGCAAATGGAACCGAAAGCCAATTAGTGAATTCGCCGAATGCAACACTAAACCAGCCGACGAAGTGTGGATTTAATTAATAAATCGTAATTCAACACTGAATTAATTATGCTGGTGTTTGCGTTGGAACAATGCAAATGACAACGATGAGGCAGTCCATCACTTTTGTTTGAGTGCAGCCTGTACTGCATTCGTTTTTTTTACAATGCCGACAATTCATTAAAATGCGGTTATGATTGCCAATTATTGTTATTATTGCATGCAGACTAACTTGTGTTTGTTAGTAGGTGGTGGACATTTCGGCAAATCTGCTGTGAATTTATTGAAATGTTAATTATTATTGTCTGTGGTTTACGATTGGCTTGATTTATGCTCGTTAGTTTCAAGTTGATACGAATGTTCATTGTTCAAATTGTTGTTACTATTCTGGATTATTTAAACGCTGATACGCCTTCGTGCTTGCATTGAACAAGTGAAACCGCAAAATTATCATTGAATTAAAGTTGGGGTTATCATAAGAAACTATACTGCCCTCCTAAGCCAAAAGGACGTATCTCAAATTTCACTGAAGTTGTTATTCATTTATATAAAGACACTTTGAGTTGTATTTAATCCATTTCCTTACCGAAATAGTTCGGTAAGGAAATGAATTAAATACTGACTATTACTATTACGAACTATTTCGGTAAGGAAATGGATCAAATACAACTCAAAGTATCCTTATATAAAGGAATAAGAAATTTAGCATCACAACATGTCAATTCTGAGTAAAGTTTTCGAAATAAATGTATTTATTTTGATTTGCAGATCAATTTTTTTATGGATATCCTTGAATAAGTTTGTACCTTTGTGAATAAGTGGCAATCTTAAAGCCCAGAAACCCTTTTGAATGTCAATTGACGATGTTAACTATTTTCCTGTGTATCATATTCATTCACTGTTCAATCACCTTTTCACATCAGGAAAGGTAGAACGCTATTTGTCCGATAGAGACGGAACGCACAATTTTGATAACGTTTGAAGCGATTAATTTATTTATTCTAGTTTCCAAGTAGCAAACAATATCATTCATGATTCTCGATTTCAATGATTTTTAACGCATTACTTTTAGGCTATTTTTTATTTGCGTACCATGCCAATCGTTTATAAACTAAAAATTGGATCAATCCGTCAATTTTTTGACATCCAAATCCAGATGCAAAAAAAACTTTGGAAAAAGAGAAAGAAGAAAATAGCGATTTCCTTAATATACATTAGGCTGTATTTTAATAGTAACAGTAAATTTGAATAAATACAAATATTTTCCATTTGTTTTTCAACGATCGTTCCATCTCTCCAGTAATGCTCCATCTCTCTCGGAATTGACTTTTTTTTTCAAAACATATAGCCAATTGATGACAGATTTTTTTCTTCTTCTTTTTATTTAATCCGTCCTGAAGCTAGAAAAAATATTGATATTAAATTTTTTTTGGTCTGCGTATGTTAAAATGACAAATTCACTGCCATACATAAAATCTTAAATATGATTATTTGATGATTTAATCAGAATTAAAATCACAACTGTTCATCAACACCTTCTTTTTCATCGTCGAATTCATTTTTTTCCTCTGTATTCGCTTATTGAAACTGTTGATTGTTGATACTCCGATACGAAGTCATACATATTATTCTTAGTTTCGATACACTGCATTTCATCCATTTTCTGAACAAACACACACACACACACACACACACAAATGCAGACTTTACCGAAAGCTAACAACGTCTTTTAAGAAGTAGTTCTATTTCTCCCGAACCTACCCTAAATGAATTCAGTGTTACTCGTCATATTATATTAATTTTACTGGAAACAATCAAAATTAATAATGATATAAACACCTCAACGAAAATTTTCTTTCGGCTGCTTTACCGCAAACGATTCCTTCAGTTTATACTTGTATGTTTGGAGATGCTTCTAAACAGATTTTGCATTTCTTGCCCTGTTTTAGATGGCTCGTTCACTGAAGATCTTAAATCTTGCCCTATTTGGGAATAAATTACGAAGTAAAACCAACAAAAAGCTATCCAATATTTTAAATCAGAATTTACTGGTTACATGAAAATTTGATACTTCAAGACTTCACAGATAATCCCTTAATTCAAGCCATAACTGACATCATTTACTATAGAGTAATATTTCGATAGTTTAGTTCTTTTTAGTCGTTTTAATTTCCTTTGCATTAAGTTAGTTTTCAAATCACACAACCTGTTTTTTTTACATTAATTCTTAAAAGTTTGTCGTACTATTCGGGTTTGCCTTCAGAGCAAGTCATGAATTGACTATTTTGCAATACCAGGAACGTTCGATGTGTCAATCAATGATTTTCTCAAAATCAAATGCAGGTTTAAAATATCTTCTTTCTAGAATAGACTGTAGATAAAATCCCAGACAGTACGAAAACACTTAAGCAATAAGTAAATACGGAATCTTCAATTAAAAAAAAACTAAACGAAAAATAAGAAGAAGAAGAAGAAGAAATACACTCAACATCGTTTTATGTATTCTCATCAACAGAATACGAAGACCAATTACAAATATTATTAGTGGTAGAAAAAAAAATTTCAAGGTTATTTATATTCAGTTAAGTTTGCTCTTATTTTCTTTTCGTATTTGATTTTCTTGTCAAGAAGGAATAGTATAGGTGAATATAACTGAATATAAAGTTTATTAGTGTACACTTGCTTCCATTAGCCCTCCAGATGAGCTATATTAAAGAAAATATAGTCTGAGGAGATAGTCTAATTCGGTTAAATTCAAAATTAAGGGTTATCACAGTCCTAGAACCGATACAGCTAGAATCAGTGTCTTCAGGGTGTTATGTTGATATTATTTGAATTTGAATTATTCTGATGTCTAAACAATACAATTTAGGGCAATAAACAGAAAATAATTCATAGTATGCCATTGAATGAACTCCTACTGAAATACCATTAAAAAATCAAATTTAGCTACGAGTAAAGCAGCAAAGATCGTTTAGCAGTCCAATACCATTTTGTGAAAAAAGTAATAATTTTTGATGATAGTTCACTGGAAGACAAACAAAAAACGCTTATTATACACAATATGTTAAAGACGTGATCAACAACAAAAAAGTGAAAGCTTAGTCGCTAATTAAAGGATACAGATAAATAAGAATAATGGTGGCTTGCTTCCAGAAAAAAACACTCCCCTCTTAACGCGTATTAGTGAAAAACTTAGGAAAAACGATAACGCCTTAATATAAATATAAGAAAGTCTGTCTCGATCAGGTCAAATATCGAAATCAATCTTTGAAAGTCAGGCAAACGTTGTATCATAATCTGAATAGAAAGTTACTGAAGAAATTTTGAAGTTATCCTGGATAAACAGTTAAAATGATTCAACTCCTTTAATGTTCAAGTGAGAAGGCACATAATCAAATAATAAGAAATGAACTTACCTCATAACAGGTTAAACTGAAAGTATCGCTCTTCTTCTATAAATCCACCTTATTAGAGACGAAACTAGACCTAAACACGGAGTAGTTCTGTATGATCTCATAAATGTTAATCCCTTCATTCAATCAATGCAAATCATCATGTGTGTGAGAAGCACAATACGGATCCAGCACCAATCGTTCACTGGAGAGTCTTGGTTGGAGATGAACATTTCAGATGTCATTTATGGATAAATGAAAACTCAATTCAATTTCAATCTCAATGTCAATTGGCGGCTTCGTAGAAAAACTTCAGTAAATAATTTCCAAGAAAACCTCTGATTGAGCGAACTTACGAAAAACAACAGACGCCGATAAACTTTGAAACTGATTTTCCAAAAGTTTTCTCATTGTTTCCGAACGCATTTCCCTAGTAACGCATTTCCCTGGTAAATTTATCGGCTGTTTTTGCATTGTTTTGAATTCAATTTAACCCACCACGTTCAAACTTGGAGAAGAAAACGACTAACTTTTTATATATACCCTTTTTGTACGCCAAATTTCTGAACAGACGCGGAAACCGAGTAAATCTTCCCTTAAATTCAGCAGAATGAAAAAAAATGCCCTCGTGACATGTCATCAGTTAAAAGACCATCAAAATCAATACTCGATACGGCAAGAATAAGTTTAACTTTCAAGTGTAGATAGAGTGCCTTTTTTCAATCTACTTGAAATACGATTTTCATGTAGTTCAAAATGTGTTGTCGAAAATGGATAGAAAAACTTTGCATAAACCATAAAAGCTTTTCCATTTTTCCACATCAATTTTTACTTCAGCTTGAACAATTTATTGATCAAGTGTGCTACACACTTGAAATATTTTCGTATACTTGAAAGTTCAGCCACTTCTGAAAATATCTTTTTACCTGTAAATTTATTTCTTCGATTTTGTCCTTGTTCATAGAGAGATTCTACCGCAGCGCTCTGAATAAAAAAGTGGGGTTTGTAGGGTGCAGATTTCAAACTTTTTCAAGGATGTTCAAAAATTCAATTTGGTCTTTTGTAATATCCTAAGATTGTAATATGAATCGCAAGTAAGAGGATGGCGTTGAGTGCATGCTAAACTTACACTCGATTTTCCGCATTGCACCTGCCCGAAATCTTTAAAAAAATCACGCTTTTCAGTATGAATGCACAGTGAATAATTTCGAATGATAAATCTCTTTTCTAGCATGGTCAATACACGCTGTATAGCATATCTTACATATGCTGGACCTAAAACTCGAAACTAACTGAAGATAGACAGCAAGTCTACAATTGAATGCTAGGTGCATTTTTGCAAATTGTGCAATCAGCTGACAGAATTTACATGAACCAAATAGTCTCTTGGATTTCCTAACATCATTTCGTTGAAAATAATAATAATAAATTCTATAAAGGCTAGATAATGTCGCCGCAATTCATTTTGCCGATTAAACTGCACGTAAATAATACAGAATTTATTAAACTAGTTTATAGATTTTGCGATGATATAATAGGATATAGATTTGCGATGATATAATTGCTATTCACTTGTACGTATTTACCTATTTTCTGAGTACGACTTTTTCAGAATTAATTGCTTTTCCAGTTGTGCAACGCCAATTAGTTGGCAAATAAGCATTTTATTAATAATAACAACAAATGAAAGTGAAATCTAAATATTTTCGCGCTCACATTCAATTTTTTCTGAAGAATTTTCATTGTTTGATAACAAAATGCAATATTGACTGTATGTGGACGTACGTGAGGAGCATTCAATTCATATTAGGTCTGATTGTAATGCAACGTTTGTTGATGATTTCGTAGCAAATTGTATTGTTTTAGTTTCGTCACGTGACTTGGACCGCTGAAATAAACATAAATAATTCGGTACAAAAATAATGGTCTGATAATCAGCAGAAAAGCAATTCACGTGTGTCCAAAAAAATATCAGACAATAACTTACCAGAAGTATTTTTAAATGAAACGAAACAAATTGCACAACGATAAAAATATGCTGTAATTTGAGTTTTCGTTAAGCTTATCTTACTTCGTTCATTTAATGCCAATCTAACTTTGCGCCTTTATAATAAAAAATGTTGATTTTCGCTGCTTGGTCATTCAGGCATGTAACCATCTTTTCTTCGAAAATCGTTGCATTGAATTGTTTTATAGGAGGACTTTCAATATATTGTTCAGCGTATTCTCCACAAGTTTTATTATACCTTATTCCGATTGCAGTTTAAACGTACACCAGAAATATTTCGTAGCCATTTTCGGACAGCTACAAATGCTTGTAACATTATCATTGCTAGGGATTGTGAAAAAAAAGAATCTTACATCTTCCAAATATAAAACTCATGTTCACAAACATTAAATAAAAAAGTATCGCCATCAAAAGGTGATTCCTCGTATATATTTTGTGTTTCTTACTTGTAATAAGAATTTTTAGCATCTCCAACGCTCGGTGATATATCTAAATCAGACATTTTTAGAAGGCTCTACACTAAGACCGTGTTTTTTCGTCATTGATGAAGATGCTACCATATTATTTGCGGCTTTGGATGCATTTTGGGGCCATCCATATATTACGTAACGTAATTCTTAGAGACTTTTAATCCCTCCGTCTTCCATGTAAACAAAAATTATGGATATAACAAAAAAAAGTTACAGACGAAAATTGTTAAAAAAGAAATGTAACATGCTTCGAGATATGAGTAGTTCATTCTCGCAATTACTTACTGATTTCGAATATCAATGGAAAAAAATAATTTATATGAAATGTTTTTTTAAATCTCCTTGAAAATAAGACAGTTTTACCAAAAAAAAAACAATGAGAAAAAACAAAATGAATTTTTGAATTTTTATATATGTAAACTAGTTGAAAACTGTCGATGAAAATAATATTTTGTAGCAGGCATATTTTCAACAGTATATAGAAATAATTCAAAAGTATAATTCAAAAAAAAAATCGCAAAATTTACACTGCTAAATTGTGTAACATAGTTAAGTTTGGATGTAGGCAATTTGTTAATTTAAACACTCTTTGCTTGGCAAATAAATAAATTCAATTCGCAAAAAACATACATGCAGACTCAGGTAACAATCTAGCACTATTGTTGAATATGAATAATCCCGAATAAACTTCAACGTAAAAGAATTGAATAAAAAATTATCAAAAAAATGAATACTCGGAAGCTCCCACTCACTAAACACAAACTTTGTGTAAAAACGATTATGAAAGACACGTTTACGATTTTTTGGTAATTTTGTCACAAATATGTTTAACCCGTAATGGTCATTAGGAGTCGATTTGACCCCACAGTAAGTTTACGGTTATATATTTTTAATATATGTAGGCTACTCAAAATTGATCTAGTGGCTCTATCTGTCTTTGTTTTGAGTTACTTTAATATACTGAATTTCCGTAACTCGGCGCATCGTCAGTTAGTTGGCATACGAGTTTCCTGTTTTTTCCTTTCCTGGTTTAACGGTATTGAAAGCATCCTGTGTATCATGGCAGCATACAGCCATTTTTTGTGCATATGAGTGGTTTGACGTCTTTGGTATTGTCCTTTGGGTGTGGGTAGTTTTTCTATATATGTCAAACTCAATGTTTCTATCTTTCCTGATGAATTTTAAATCCAGGAAGTTTATCACTCCCTGTTCTTCTGTCTCCTTTGTGAACTCCGCTTTCCGTTAGGAGAACTGTCCCAAGCCAGTGAAAGGAGGAGGGATTCTGATTGATACTCAGGTGAACATAGACTGCTGAGTTAAAGGTATGACGAATAAAAGGTGACTTTCTGAATAATGATGAATATCCTAGAAGTGCGGCGATCAATCCGGAGCTTTGCTGGGGGCTCAATTGAAAAGGTTGTGTTTGTGCTTCCTCGAAACATCACCAGGGGTACACTGGTAGCAATGGATCCGGGGCCTCAGGGACTTAGTCTCTGCCGGTGTCGGTGAGGAGCCTGTGGGGGCTGCAACTTGGGGATTGTGATTGTACACCCATTAGCGGGTATTCTCATTATAATACAGCTTGGAATCCGATTAGCACGGTAATCGGATCCTTCTGAATTATGGTGCATTGGCGTGCTGTTGCGCTTACAACAGGGGTGCCGTTGCCCAAAAACCGGCATGGATGATTGATAGGTCCAAATCCAAACCAAGGGTTATGAAGAAGTACCATGCAAGCTTTGGATAAAATCTGGAACCTGTATTCGGAAAAGCAGTAACCATACTTGTTATGGTCTACTGACTAGTACGCTTATGGGGGCGTTGGTGCATGCTACAATTTGTTACCCGGACGTGAGAGTTCAGTGTGCTTATGGTTAATTCTGGGGAATGCACTTAAAATCTCGACTTCATCTGTCTCCTTTGTGAATTCGATGTTCTTGTGTATACCATTCAGACCAGCGAAACCAGGAAAGGAAAAAACAGGAAACTCGTCACATAATAGAAACAGTCGGACTAAACGGGTTCGAACCAGGAGTAATAAGCAATGTGATATAGAAAAAAGAGAGGAAAATGGAAAGCAACTTGAGTTCCACGCTTATACCAACAAGCATGGAGAAACAAAACGGAATAAAAAGAGTAGCAGTGAACCGGTCACACATGAGCCATAGAGCCAGAAAGTGCCTCAGAAGAATCAACGTGCTAGCGACAACAACCAGTCAGAAATTTAAACTGAGAACAATCCTGGGAACGACGGAGGACGCCGTTTTACACAAGGAAAAAAGTGGCATCTACAAGATAACTTGCCCTGACTGTCAAATAGTGTATATTGGTCAAACCATAAGGCCGATACCAACGAGAGTCTGTGAGCATCTAAAAGAGGCCGAGATAGCTGGCAGATCCCAAAAAACGGACGTAAAGTCATCGGTAGCCAAACATATAATTGAGAAAGGCCACATGATTGGTATGGAAGACGCAGCGTGTATAAAACAGGTCCAAAAAAGGTCTCAACTCGATGCGTACGAGAGCCTATTTATAGCGAGAACCTTGTAAACGCGACGAATAAACCATGATCTGGGAAATGGGGTTTCAGGGCTTGTTAAACTTGGGAAATAATTAGAGTGCCTTGCGGATATAATTAGGATAGCCGAATTAAAACTTACAGGTATTTTAGAACTAGATATTAAGGATTTCTTCAATTATCAGTTTAAACATTACTGAAGAAGGGTCTAACTGTGTCACGAAATATATATTTGGTGATAATCAGAATTAATAAAAGTTGTGGTTTATTGATTAAAAATTAACTGTTTTTCTTTAAATTAAAATGCAAAAGAATGTTTGGATAAAATTTCTATGCACCCTTCTTCAAACGATGCTTGATGCAAGAATCACTTTGATCATACTAACGTGCTGGTATAATTTCAATTTTGGGCTCGAACACTGAAATAATACCAGAAGACAGAGTTGAGTTCGCACGCAAACAAAGATGCCGAATTTGTAAACGATTAAGGAATAAAAAGACTAATATGGAGTGTCCTCTATGTCAACGGCCAATGTGCGATGACCATCGGGTCTACTTTGCGCTCAAGGTTGAATATCCGTTTTTTTTTATAAAATAATGTAATTTTTCGTTTTTAAGCATAAAACAAACAAAGTAAATATTTTTGTTTGGGAAAAAAACTGATTATTTAGCATGTTCTTCCTGATCGAATTTTCAATTTTTCCGAATGTCGGTTATTTTAGAGCTCGAAATAAATATACTTTTTGAAAAGTTCAGTAAAACAAAAAGTTTTTTTGTGAAAACATACCATTTAATGATAATAGAATTTCACAGTTTTTTTTAGCCATATTGCAAAAAATGAATTTTTTGGTGAAAAAAGTCAAATTTTTAAATTTTTTCCCTTTTCATGTTATCACCTTTTTAAAATTAAAAAATTGCTTATAAAAATAGTTCGATTACAAAAAATAAACACGAAATTTCAAATTCTTTTGATATATCTGCCCATAAATAGTATGAAATGCAAATGACAATTTTTATTCCCACGGGGTCAGTGTGACCCCATATGACGAAAACTTTATTATTTGGAGGTATGACCATCACGGGTTAAGAAGATATTCAATAATAGTGATTGACATCAGGTCATCCTATTTTATCTTCCACACCAATATTTTGGGTTTTCATGATATTTAAAATAAAAATATTTTTTTAAAACTTCATACTTATTTTAAAGTTGAAAAAATTGAAAACTATAATTTGGCGATTTGTACGCAAAATGTTATCTTTGACAAATTTCGAGGGACCTTTCGCCTCTAAAAATCCTTTAAAAAACTTTATTTAGCGTGGTATATTTGTTGTTATGTTTGGAGAGTGCGTGTTATTTTGACATTGGCAACAGTGATATAGTACCAAAGCCTTGCTGTTTGAAAAAGGCTAGTATACCTTCAGTAGCGCTGAGAAATATTTAAGAACAATTTCAGAAGCAACTGCTGCTTGCATATACTGTGCTAAGGATCAAAATTTGGTTGGCACTAATTACCATCGCTGCTTGATGTGAGATTTTACTCCATTGGACAGTATTTTAAAGAAAAATGTTACATATTGAATCTCTCCTTCAAAACCTTTAATATCAACAAACAACCCGATTTCGTCACCTTTGGTCCACATTGTTGAATTTTCAAAAGGTTAATCCTGAAATAAATGTAATGCGGAGGAATTTACTATAACTATTTGTAATTACGTGCCTAAATTTACTATTCTATTAGTATTATACCGTGTAGTAAGTTACAGTCGCGTTTGATTGCAGGTGTTAGCAATTATGTTCAATTCAGTTCAATGTTTGATTTTTTTCAAACTACCGTAGCTTTATTTTATATCAAAAGGATTTCATTCTCGCATTGTGTGCAGCTTTGCGTGAGAGAATTAAATCATTCGATTTTTAGCACCCTTTTTCATATTCCTAAATAAAAGTAATTTAAATGTTGATCCAAGGTATAATTTATCAATTTGCCAAGTTTGAACATAATCCATTCATTAGTTTCTATATCATGCGCGAAAAATTGACAAAGACAAAAATTTCAGAAATGTCATTTTTTATTCCAGTAATGGCAAATAGTCCTTCAAATGTGCTTTTTTTTTTAAATGAAATTAAGGGTGCAGACATTAGCTCCCATTCAATTTAATTAAAGTATTCATGAAAGATAGATTATATGAAACATGATCAAAAACAAAACCTTAACACTTTTCAAAAGATTGCAGGACTTTTTCCGGATCATATTTTGTTTTGAAGGTTAATTATACAAACCACCCGTGCATTAAGTTGTTGGTTTTATCGTTGAAATATAATTTTCTAAAATCAACACTGGTGTAAAATATAAACTAAAGTCTATAAAAAACGTATGCAAAATAGCATTTCACCGAAATATGATGTATCTGAATGGGCCAATTCTGGTTGCGAAAAATTGGAAACAACGAATAGTTTCTTTATGATTTTTCATCTATAGTCAATCAATTATTGATCCACATTCTTCCAGGAAAATCAGCAATGTGAACAACAAAACTAATTGTTATTTCCAGACATACTACATTTTCTAATCATCATTCTGTGTGGACCTTTCCTGTTTTATTCCATTTACATGCCATTGAGAATAAGAATTATAATCAAGCTAATCATATTAATGGGGCTTAGGACAGAAACTCCCTATAGACAAAGTGATCTTGAATGCTAGCGCAAAGAACCTTCAATACTTTGTGTCAACATTTCAGGTAGCTCGGAAGCATACAAAGTCCTTGCTTTCAATCATATTACATTGCAAAGGAAAACTTGGCAAGATGTTGACGTTATCTGAACAATGGAATCCCATGTGAATAAATTTGTTTCCTTAAGGCAGTGTACTGGAAGCTGAACAAAAGTATATTCCTTTTCTGGCATCATACGTGCTAGGATCTTTTGCACTTGCTGGGCGCATGACTAGATACAGCATGCAATGAGTAAAGATATTCTTTGTGTATTCTGACCTTTGTAATACAGTATTTATGGATTCAAACGCTTTCGAACATTTGGCATTGAGCCATGCTAGAACTTAACAGAGAAGAAATAACTGTAGTTTGGCTTGAATTGGATTACATTATATGAAGTATTTTCCATGTCCTCCGGAGAATAGCTTGCAAATATTGTCCATTCTTGTATGGAGTAGAATTATGTTTAGATTATGCCGAAATGCGTTGGTTGAATCAAAGATTTCAATTTATAGAAGGTCAACCCTGTAGTAAAAAATTCGGAATATATTTTATTAGCAAATGCGAAAAAGCGCATGTAGATTATAACTGTACTAAGTAATATAAAAACAAGAAAGTATTTATTGTTTTAAACTTGTTCAATTGCAAATTGAATTGAATTTTTTACTTCACTAGCCTCGGCCGCGAAATCTCTCATCATTAAACTAGGATTGTCAAAAAAAAATTGGTAACAAAGACAAAATCGTCAAAATTTGAAAATCGATGTACTTTGAAATACTAAATTAATTTAGTGTTTGGAAAAACATTGATCGCCAAGTACTTATTATTATTTATTCTTTTCGAATCGACAGTTCGAGCTTCTATACAGATGGGCAAACTATAGTTTGAAATTTTACAAGACACAGATTTTTTTCCCTTAAGACAATTAATTTCACCTCAGGAGTCAAACATATGTACATTATCTAAAGTACCACACTTTTTTCTCTCTTTTTGTGCTCACTTGCAGCACTTTTTGTGCTGCTAGTGCTGCATTTATAGTGGGAGAAGGTAATATAATAAGAGCGAACATTCATCGTAATCACAGTAACATACACTCGCCATTTGAATAGCGGAGGTGGAAATATATCAAAGTCAGAATTGTTCCTTTAAAATTGTCAAGCTTTGCCAAGTTAGTCTTCTTTTAGTGAATACTATCTAAGAAACACGTTTTAACATGCGAAATCCGCAAGTACAAGAAGAATTATTATGATCGAATTTTTAAATCAAAAAATCTTCATCCTAAATAAGTGATTACGAAAGCTGCTAGATATTTCTACATAATTTTATAGACGCAATTCTGAGAAAAACATTCAAGGAAATTTTTTATATTTTCCCACGTCGGCTATTCAAGTAGGACGGAGTGTATGCTGTAACCTGAGATTTAAACAACTCTCGAGGATTTTATGCAGGAAACATACAGCTTTAATAAATTTTTGGGTTGCCTTGATCTCAATTGTATTACAGGAGGAGGTTCGTTAAATTCTTCTGGAATTCCTTCCCATAAACGGGATTAAAGTAAAATAGAAAACTACGTTTCGCTTTATTCATTCCAGTTATCGTCGAATGACTTATGTACCTTATTTGTTAAACTCTTGCAGTTTTATTTGGATAACCTACAGCATATACACTCATTGTTTCTTTTTAAAAGGAAAAACATGCATTGTAATTATTTATATTGAAGAATCTTTATTTCAAGTAGGATATGAGATTATTGATAACTGCCTGAAATGATGAAGGTTTATCAATTTAATTATAAAATTGTTGCTTAGTTAATGATGAATCGTCCAATTTATTAGTATCATATTTACGATTCTGGGGTTTCTTTCAGTTAGTGGAAATTGAATTTCTAAAATCGGTATAACTTTATGTGAGAAACAATTTCCAATAAGCAAAATCATATTTGTGGAACAGGAAGGACTGCTTGACTGTCTAATACCAATTTTTATAAAAATTTCAAATTATTTAACTTTATTGCTCAGTAACTGAAATTTACAGTTTAAGGTATAATTGATGATTTGTGAGTGTGTTTCTGAATAAAACCTACAACATTTGTAATGTAACAAATCATAGAAGATCATTTAGTTTTATTAAAATTTGTTTTGAACAGACAAGAAGAAAAAAAAGAAAAAAAGAAATGAATATGAATTAATTTATGTTTAAAAACTTGTGGAATTCCGACTAAAAAAATTCTATGCAAAAGTTTTTTTTGTCAAGAACTTCTAAAAAAATAGGCAAGTTTATCGATTTCAATCTATAAACACCCAAGTCAAATATCGTTGAAAGATTTATGAAACATCGACATGTATTTTGTGTATGTTATTGGTAATTTATCTTGTAAGACTTTTCAAGTAATTGAACACATTTTACTATGAATATCTGATCAAGACCATTCCAAACCCTTTTTTCTTGAGTGAGATAAATACACCTACTCTCATGCACAATCATGATGGGAATTGTTTCCTCGTGACTTGGATTCGATTTTATGTTTGGGATTGCTTTTATTTTGGTAATCGTTCGTCTCGTCGCTTAATTTTCAACTTCCCAGTATATGGGAAATTCTTGTAATCGGTCAAATATTCTAATTCTAATTTACAACAAATCTACGTTTTAAGGTCTAGAGAATGAATTTAAAGTTTTTTTAGAAATAGGTATGTATGCGGGTGTGTTATGTACGTAATTAATTTGAAATATAAAAATTTACGAATTCACAGATTGTATTCAATGAGTTCAAAAAAAATTATTTTTCTTTGATGATGAATTGATCTCCATGATTTTAACGTTCCTTTTGGTTTCTTCGGATCTTTACATCGATATTTTTCTTTGGTTCTTTGGTTACGAGACTAATGTTATTCGGTCGTGTTGAAAGCTCGCTTCATGTGAACTGCAAACATGGTTGCCAGCAAGTAAGCTGTACCAAATCGTCCTTGTTAGCACTTAAGATTGAAGATCATTTTAAATTTGTTTGGACTATTGTTCTTAAGTAATTACTCGCTGCTCACTACAAAGTTTCCATTACGCTTGATAATCACATCCTTTTTAATTGTTTGTACTGTTTATTTTGTGATCCTTCTTCGTAAAAATGACATTCGACTGCTCTCTTATTAGTGACATTTTAGTTCAGTTGCAAACTATCTTCAGCTTTATTTACTTTTTGGGAATGTTTCTGTTCCAAATTTCTGCAAATTTGAAAATGTTATTGATTTTTGAGAGTTTAATAAGTTTAATATATAATGTAATATGTAGGCTTAGAAGTAAGGACGCATTTCCGTCGAAGATCAAAACTATATGTTCAACTACCCACTCAACCAGTTAGCAAACGAAACATAATGTTAGGCGTATTCAGTAACCAAAAATTAAAGACCCAATAGTTTTTCCACCACAAGCTATCCTTAGTATCAGACCTCATATGCAGACATAACGTTTTGGAAAGGAAAGTTCCAACGCGACTTCTTTCGCTGCTAGACAATTTTCAAACACTTACTAGGAGAGGCTCAGGTTATGGAATCACAGATTTGGACGAAATTTGGCACATAAGTAGAAGACGTCAAGGATATTCGATCCTTAAAATATTAGAGCGCAACACTCCTCCGTTTTTGAGAAAAACGTCCTTAAAGTTTTTAGCGTTGCTTATGTATTATTAAGTTTTCACAACTGACAGAAGCGGTTCAGTGTAGGAAGCAGAAGCACTAGCACGCGATCAAGGGGTCGTGTGTTCGATCCCCGGTCGGGGTATTGATTTTCTTTTTGAATTATTGTCGTCGTCGTGTGTTCGATTACCGGGGTGATTATTGTTTTTGCAAATAATTGCGAATGTAATTTTTTATGGTGAATCAGCAATGTTCACCTACAAATACATTTATTTTTACAAATCAGCAAACTGTTCGTTCATTTAGATATGTAAATTATACTGAAAACTCATTGTTGAACGGTTGCGGTGCAATCAAACAACGGTTGTAATCGAGCAATATCATAGTTGGCGGTAGGATCATCCCTTGTTCCTAGAATCAATCCTGCGCCCTCTTCGTGTCTCATAGCCAACTCGGCAAAAAGCAATAAACCAGAGTGACGCCCAACGTGGCTAGCCATAAATACTATGGTGGTCAGTAATTGTGACATATAGTAGATACTAGGGACGTTATTGTTTAACAGTTTCATAATTTCGGATTGCTCGAAGCGAAATCCTTGCCGGATGATCATATAGGCCTTAGTTCCTATAATCCAGTCTTTGTTATCTCCATGCTCAGTGCCAAATTGGGCAATTGGGTAGCAATAAGAGAAATGAGAAAATGAGTTTTCAGTATAATTTACATATCTAAATGAACGAACAGTTTGCTGATTTGTAAAAATAAATGTATTTGTAGGTGAACATTGCTGATTCACCATAAAAAATTATATTCACAATTATTCGCAAAAACAATACTCACCCCGGTAATCGAACACACGACGACGACAATAATTCAAAAAGAAAATCAATACCCCGACCGGGGATCGAACACACGGCCCCTTGATCGCGTGCTAGTGCTTCTGCTTCCTACACTGAACCGCTTCTGTCAGTTGTGAAAACTTAATAATACATTAGCAACGCTAAAAACTTTAAGGACGTTTTTCTCAAAAACGGAGGAGTGTTGCGCTCTAATATTTTAAGGATCGAATATCCTTGACGTCTTCTACTTATGTGCCAAATTTCGTCCAAATCTGTGATTCCATAACCTGAGCCTCTCCTAGTTAAACAATAAAAATGTTTACAATTCAATACAAAGGCTAATAACCATTAGGAAACTTACTTTGACGGCAAAAAATGTTCATTCAATTGAAACTAGTTCTAACAACATATGCGTTTTTGTCCTGATCCTTTTTATTGACTGATCTACTTTGAAAATAAAAAATCTCGCCCCCATAACCGAATAGTAAATTTTTTCCTGTACTGTATTTAATGTTAGAATTCACGCTAGTATTAATATCCAAAGAACAATCGGTTTCAAGTAATTTAATACAAATTGTTTCAAGAAATCCTTTGCGTATTTTCAGCTGATCGCAAACTAAAACCAGTGATCAGATGTAACCTGGATCATATTGAACTTTTTGATATGATTTTAAAAGTAGCAAAACTCAACAAAAAAATCAATGCTTTTCGTAGAGACTTCAAAAAGTAATATGAAACGTAGAAATCAACTTCATGTTTCGACCGATTTATTCTTCTTATGGCTTGAATAAGTAACGTTTCGAAGAGTCAAAAACCATCACTTAATTATAGTAAACAATAATTCTGTCCCATCAGATTAGAGTTGTAAGTTTTTTGAGTCATGCAGAAACAACAAGTGTTACAGGGGTTTTAAATTAAACACGATTCGAATACGTGGTTTATTCTGAAAAGCAGATTCATTATTCAGAAATGTTTATATTATAGATGTCATAATAACTTCTTGGTCTTTAATCGAATCAATAAAATACAAATATTAAAGTCAACAAGGCCCAAGATGCAAAAACCCGGTTACTCGAAGAGAAAATTGACTGCTTAAAAAATGTTTGAAGGCGAATGAACCTTAAAGTTGTTGTTAGACCAATCAATTCATGGATAACGGATTGAAATAGAAAAAAAGATTGAAACAAGTTTTCAGATATGCGAATACTATGAAATCCAGTACCCATTAGCGATTTGAAGAGCTTTATTTAGACTGTAATCGAGGCTTTATTAGATCTTGTCAGCGAAAGTATGTTAACATCGTTGAAGATGGAAAATGTCAGGTCTTAATGGAAATACTGATTACTTGTTGTTTCTGAGTTTTAGTTGCGTTGCGGGCGAAAGCTTCGTGAAATTCCACTAACATTTTCTAATATATAATATTCATTAAAAATAACATCTTGTTTCACTTTACACAATCTCAATCTGAATGTTATAAATAATGCCGCTGATATGCTTGTAAAATGAAATCTTTTGGCTGTTTAGTGTCACGGAACTTACAGATGAAGAAAAAACAATCTTTGCTTACTATTGGGCCGTTTGAAGTTTCACAAGTAGCCAAAAAAATTAGCGTGGATGCAAAGCTTAGCGTCCACGATTAAATAATTGCAAATAGATTGCTGCACATGAAATCTTCGATTAAGGGGAGTAGGTGTCAAGCCGATTTCTATATATGGCAGGACCCTCAAAAATTAGAAAAATATTCATGTTTTTCCAACTTTTAAATTTTCCCATCGGTAAATATCAAACACAACGAAAATCTGTCTGCTACGTTAAATTGAATAGCTCCTTTCCAAGTATACAAAAAATCTGTGTCCGTTGATTCATAGTATCTCGAGAAAAATGCTGCTTTTTCTGTAAAATGTAATTATTCAGAAGTGGTATCCTTATTTCCCGCTCGTTCTGACAACTTTAGTTAATTTTTTTTACTGCAAAAATTTGGTATATTGGACGAAAAACACTCCGGTAGTCATCATTCAACTTTCCTTAGCATTTTCTATTCTTCTCGTCTACATGTTCTGTTCCTTGCGTTTTGATTGCTGACTTCCTTTTCTCACGATGTATTGTAACGTGCCAGCTATTAATAAGTGAACAAAAATGTTTATTTGTAAGCTATATCAAGAGATTGCTTCTAAGGTAACATCTGCAGCTTCTTCATCGCCCAGACAGAAAATAGTTCATTGGAAACCATTCATGTATCAAAAGCACCTAGTTCGACTGGTTTAGACATCTCATTTAAAGTGCCAGTTCACTTTAGAAGGCGGAAAAGGACTATTTTTCAAGCAATTGTTTCTCAGATACTTTATTATATTTTGACATGAATTTTTTATAGTATTATTTGATATCTGAGTGATACAAAAAAAATATATTTTATTTTTTTATTAATTAGTCTCTTTTAAAGAGGGCGCTGAAATTAGGCTCTGAAAAAATCATTACTCCACGGCAGGGAGATAATCTATGGATTGATAGATCTGAAACAAAAAAATTTAACGGTACTTTGAACCGTACCATATCCATCACCGTTTTCAGTTGAAAAAATGGTGGACTCGTGAGAAAAAATGTCAAAAATCGACCCTGTTTTCGTAGTTTTTAATGCCAATTTTTTTCAAATTCTTTGCTCATATTCTGGTGGATTACGCTGTAATATTCTCTGACAAATAAAACGCATCAACGCTTTTGAAAATCGGCACGGTAAATTCGGAGGCTATCTCTCTGCCGTGTTAAAAAACATTGTTTTGCGAAAAACGTGTTTAAAGTTTTTGTTCCATTTTACTGATAAATATTTTTTGAAAAATGAAAAAATTAAACATATTTCAAAAACACGCAATTGATAATTAGAAGTCTAAATTAGCACTAAGCACAGGTAAAAAAGCCGCAAATATAATGTATAAAGGAGAATCCGGTATTTTAGAGAAGGGGAATGAAAGAGACGCTACGCGGCCGACAGCTGAAAAGAGCCGAAAGTGCGCACACAGTCAAATTTGCCATTTATATATTAAACTTTTGAATTTCGAAAAGATTTTTCTGAAGGTCATTTTCGAAGTTTTAAGGAGCCGAAAAGTACAAAAAAAATTCCATTTTTTGAAATTTATAAAGTGGGCTAGTACCAGCGTTGCCAGAATTTTTTTTGACAAAGCGGGATTTTGAAACTTTTTGACTACAAAAAGCGGGATTTTTCCGTCGAAAGCGGGACATAGTAAAAAACGTATATAATCAGTAGTTTTTAAATCCTTATCTTTTTATTTGAGTTTTAAATTATGTTTACATGACAATAAATAGCAAAAAAGCCATAGAAAAAGTACTTTAATGAAAATACGTTACTTTAACGATAATTGTCTGGTTTACCCTATAGTTAGGCAGTTGAGTCTTAAGAGAAATAAAAATATAAACCGTATTATTTAATATAATTAAAGAAGAATTATTCATATTCCTGTGAAGATGTAACTTGTTTTAAAGTTTCCTTTTTTTCTTTAATATAAATATAGAACTCTGCACAAGATAGTTCTAGATTGAACTGGATGAGTAGTTCTGCTTTCATTAAATTTACGGAGCATTTATTTCTGGCATCTGACCATTTTAAATTCATTTGGGAAAAAATCCTTTCTGGAAAGCAGTTTGATGTTGGGATACTTAATAAGAAGGACACTAGTTTAAACATATTCCTAGTATCATTTTTAGGAAACTGTTTAAAGAGCTGGTGCCATTTCTGTACAGTTGTGTCTTTACAATTTCCCACTGCTATGTCCAAGGATGATTTCAACAAGTTAAATTCTTCATACAAGTTATCTACTGAAATATCGCCTGTCAAGTTTAATATGGATACAGCATTCTCAACCATTTCGAAACTAACTTCATTGTTTAGGTTTATGAATTTTAGTTTGGCGAAAATATTTTCATTCGAAAAATTATAACGTTTGTCTATATACTGTTGACAATTTGTGTAAAAACTGTTGAAGTCTTCGATGGGTTTGGTCTTTTCAGATTCAACCAATTTATTTAAAATCTGTTTCGTCTGGTAGCCAAAAAAACCATCCTTTAGTCTTTGAGTCAACCTTGAGCGGAAGATGCATAATGACTGATGAATTTCTGTTATGGCAATATCATTTCCCTGCGACTCTTTCATTAATGTGCCGAAAGCGCTCATCACATTATGAACGAAATGCAAATAGGCTAGAGTTTTGGTTTCCTCTTCTTCCGAGTAAAAAATCTTTTCAATGGCTTTCGCGCATAAACTTGGCTTATTAAAGTAACGTTTCAAAGCAGGCCAAACCTTTATTATTCTTTCAACAGCAGGACAGAGAGACAGAAATCTTACGTGACGCAATAATTCGAACCACTCCATTTCCGTAGTTTCAAATATTTCCATCAATTCCGCACGACGTTTAGCTGAATGTGAGAAATGGCCGTATATTTTTAAGATGATAGCTTCTACGTCGATGTCTAATCGATCACATGCAAATTTGCTCATACTATGCAAGATGTGAGCTGAACAGTTAGCTTTTAATATTTTTTCATTCTTGTCAACAAGATTCGTGTAAACAGAATGATTTGAACCAAAGTTGACATTTGCATTGTCAGCGCCATATGAAGTTACTTGCGATAATTTTAAGTTATGTTTATCCAATGTTTCACAAAGTAACTTTGTTATTTGGTCGGCAGTTTCATCATTACTCTCCACAAAATTTATTAATTTGTTTTGTATGCCTTTGTCAAAGCTGAAATATAGCACACATATCGGAAACATTTTCCGGTTTTCCTTATTGCTGGCATCCGTAGAAATCGAAAAAAAACATCTTTTAAATTTTGAATTGCGTCCTTCAAAGCTTCTTTTGCCAATACTTCACAAACTATTGCTTCACTCTTTGTTCTACCACATTTAACATTTTTAGCTATCTTAGAATTGGCGTACATGAGAGACAATAACTTTTGAAAACAATCCATGCTATTGTAGCTCAACGAATGTTTAACAGTGTGATATGTAGAAGTAATTTCTGCGGCTGACGTTTTATACATAATATCATCGAGATCACGATCAGATGTCAAAGTACCTGACCTCTGGAAATAGCTAGTTATATTTCTTGCAGCGTGAGAACTTGTGATCTTCGAGTGAGTACTTGTTTTTGAGTGCTTCTCTTTTTTTTTACACAGTCTACAGTAAGCTTTATGCTCCACATCACACAACCAATAATCATACTGCCAATTTGTACTGTACTTCGTTAGGCGATGTTTCCCTACTTTGGCTTTTTTCTTGGGTGCGATGCTTTCCGATTCCGAGCAATCCGAAACAACACAATCTGCTTCTTCATGCATCTTTAAACGATTCTAATACGTTAACTCGAGTATTTTAAGGAAGAACACGGAAGAAAAATATCCTTTTGTTTGCTTAATGTTATAAAATTATGCATACAACTCACTATTTGCTCAGCACTAAATCAAATGCAATATTTATGTGCCTAAATTTTTTGTATTCTTTCGTATGCAATAGTGCGTGATCTTCAAATTGAAGAGTATATGTCACTGTTGCACTCCTCGCGCGCGCGCTTTTTTTATCTCGCGCTGGGTGGCCGGCCAGACCACACTTGCTTGTGTCACCCGCGCCACCACCGCGCGCACAATCGAGTAATCCCCGAAAAGCGGGACTGAGCTTGTCCCGCGCGGGACATTTAATTTTGATCTAAAAATCGGGACGTCCCGCCGAAATCGGGACGTCTGGCAACGCTGGCTAGTACCTTAACTCACCTTTTCCAACGTTGAGTTGAAATGTTTTTTTGAGGCCTGATTTCCAAATTTACTAATTTTTTGGGCTCCTCTGGCTTTCCAAAAACATTTTAAAAATCTTTGAATGCAACAGAAGCTGAAAAATTTCCAAAGTCTTGAGAAAATTATGTTCCTTTCTTCATGTTTCGTACCGTCTCCCTTAAACCATGATTCTCACGTAGATCACCATTTACTAATAATTTACGAAATACAACACTAGAACCCACCGATTGGTTCTTCAAATATTTCAGTCAGCCAAAAAAAAATTATAAGGAAACTGAGCCAAAATTAAACTTTTATACATATATATGTAGATAATTTTCTTATACATAAATTGTATCCACAAAGCGTAAATCTCATATTTACATGTATAGCTTCTGTTGAATTTCAATAATATTAATAAAAATTGATAAATATATTTGTTAAAGTTCGGAATTTGGTTAAATTTTCGATTGCACTCATTCTCAATACCAACTATAATATTTTTCTGATGACGGAAACGAAAACCGTTGATGTTTCCTTTGTCAGCACGATGCGCTCCCGACTGTTTTTAAAAATTCAAAGGCTGTTAATAATTCACTCAATTATTGTCAAAGAATGAATATTGCAATGTTTATCCGGCAGAAAAGTTTTCAGTTTTATCTGGTATGCAGCAATATTATTAATTGACAAAGCTTTTTCATGCAAAAACCGACAACAAACGCATCCATTTACGTTTGATGACATGCTATGTATGCCCTTAATAATTCATGGTAACTTTATCCAATTAAAACAGGCCCAACAACACGAATGAAACGCAGGTGTAGGAGGTATTTCCGCGTTGTATGGACAATTTACATCTTGCGAAATTCCCCGTTAATTACAACAGATGAAGACAAAGTCCTATATTACGGAACCGCATCTATTGTATAAATAGAATGAATTTCGCTCGAAAGCTATGGTCAATTCATGGAAAAAACAATTCAGACCGAAATAACTGAAAGAATGCATTCATACATATGTGGAGCTTGGATATTCTTCGGAATAATTCTCTTCGCCCACACTATTCACCACATATGCATATGCATGGAATGTGTGGAGGCAACCAACTATGAGCGGAATTCATATGCGGCTTCGTGGCCTTTAATTTGTTTGTATGTTCATACCGCACATGAAACAATGGGGCGGCAAACAATCAGAACTTGGAAATTTTTGCTTTCGTATCCATATAAAAAGTTGGATACGGAAATTCTTCTACCGCTTGAGAGGTAAACGTAGTTCCAGTTTTGGCGGTAACAAATTCAAGTCAAAGGTGGCGGTTGAGTGGAAAATCACTTTTCATGGAAGTGTTGATTCATGCAAAATGTGAGCGATATTATCAAAGGAAATTAAAATTATACCGGATTCATAGGGATCCTTTTGGATTGAAAAGAAAAAAAATACTTGTAAGTGTAATGTAGAACTGCAGACATATGCTTTTTGAGTAAGCTGATAAAAAGGGCAATTTTTAAGCGTTCTTGGGAAAGAGTTATTGCATAGATACTTCTCCTTACACTTTGTGATATCCGAATATTTTGAATGGTTGTATGTATTTTGTACATTCTCTTGAAATAAGAAAGATCAGATTTTCATCACGACAAAATTTCGAAAATCTTCAACAATGCGCAGCGTTCCAAACTGAAAATCTAGGAACGCCATTAGACCATTAAACATCATGTAAAAGCGTTTTGCTGGTTTGTCTCCAAAAATTGATAAGGATGTATAAATTTTATAAACATTTATTACCGTGTTGTGCAAATCTGGTTACCAAATTTATTTTTTATGAAAAAATCCTAAATTTTTTGCATTTTTTTTGTTAAATGAAAAAACGCCTCCAACGATTTTTTTAAATATAAAAATATTACAAAAATGTTAATACACGTCGATTGCCACCTAAGTGATGCAAATATTATATTTGGTTCGTGAGATATAGTGAATGGCAGGAATGACCTTGAAATCATGATGACTTTTAATGATTTTTGATTTTTAATTTAATTTTTTTTGTAATCATGAGAGAAAATTTTGTTGGTTTTTGCACAAAAACTGTTTGGAGTATATAAATTATATAAACATTGATTACTGTGTTTCGAAAATCAGGTTAAAAATTTACTGTTTATGAAAAAAACTAATTTTTTGCACTTTTTTCAAAAAAATTAAAAAACGCCTCCATGAATTTTTTTAAAAACTTGATAGAATCACAAAAATGTTAGTACGCGTCGATTGCCACCTTGATGATGAAAATTGCATGTTTGGTTCGGGAGATAAACCGCATGACAGAAATGACCTTCAAACGGGCAAAACAGCAAACCCCCCCGACCGAAGTGTCCCAAAAACTAATCAGCTCTTAAGATTGCAAAGATGCTTCGATTGACACCTTAACGAAGTCGATAGGACTTTGTTTACATGAGTTATGCTCGTAGAAAAAACTGTCCACGAACCCACATACGTACGTACGGACGTACGTACATACACACACACATACATACTTCTTTCTAAAAACATTTAAAATATACTCGTAAGACCTCAAAACGTAAAGAAATGTTGAAAATTTCAATTTCGATTTTCGAGGCGATTACAAGAACTTCCCATATACTGGGAAGTTAAAAAGTGTTTTTGGTTCAAAGTCTTTACATTTGGTGATTAAAATATTAAAAAGTCGGTAACGAACCATGAATTCGTTACGTAATAAAGAGTAGGGGTTTCTAAAAGTCTCTAAAAATTGTGTTACGTAATAAATGGTTGTTATAGGTTGTACGATATGTATGTATGTGTGAAGATGACCTAGTGACAAGAAAGCGATTTTCAGGTGAAACACATCAGCCGAGATTAAAACGGAAGAGACAAGGATTCGTTAAACTTTCAAACATTTCCTACACTCTGTGTGAATGAAACAAATTGATTTCTCTGTGAAAAAACCATCGAATTAGGTTTTTACTATACAAAAATAATGCAGAGATTTAGAGAATACTTCATTTTTTTTCTTATTTTATTGACGAACTTATTTGTAAACCACTCCAATCGTTACACATGTACGCTCGATGGTCATCATACATTTTTCGCTGCCAAGATGGACGCTGCTCCTTTGTCCCACGGTTTTTTTTTTTTGGTAAGGACAAAGTGAACAACTTGCTCTCTTTTATAGTTGTGGTCGCGCAGTTTTTTATTTTGAAGTATTTATTTCAAAAATCAGCTGAATTTCTCGCCTTAGATCTGTGCGAAGGGTTGCATTTTTCAACTTTTCTCGTAAGTATGACTCCACGAGATAAAACACAAGCTGATTCAATGCACTATTGGCAGACATTTTTTGGTGGGTTCTATAAAATTCTTGCGTTGACATGAAATTGATCCAGGATACCGAAAAAATCGCATTCGCCATTGTTTTGTTCTACGAGCAGTAGTATAAGCGTGGCACAGCTTGTCGAATACATATGTTCCACTTTTCGTCTTGTTATAGTGCAATATTACTTCTGGTTCAGACTCTTCAGATTCTAATCTTCTTCGCTAGAAGCATTGCCTCCAAAATCGTCATATTCGTCGTCTTGCAGCAAAGCATTGCAGAAACGCGAACCCATTTATAAACCATTATGCACTTCCTATAATACGTACACTTCTATAATCAATTTTTGGCACCTATTAGGGACTAACCAACGTTTATAATTTATTAAAACGAGAAATTAAAATTTTAGTAGATTCGGCGTTAAGTACATACAATTTAACGAACTTTGACCCTGCTACGATTTCAATCGTTTCTGAACGACGACTAATGACACATCAGGCTACAGGAACTGTATAAACTTATACTCGGGGCATTTATAAGGCTATGGTATCATCACTTTTTGAAACGCCTGAACGCTATTTTCGGTCAAATTCGATGACAGGGTGAGCCTTGACCCAGTGTGTACTTGAAGGGTTAAAATTCTTTGCCGCAAAATGCAATTCACAGCTTACTTTAAGATAATTTTGTTACAAGTCATTTGCGGTATCGTTTGTTGCAATCACAATATTCTCGAAGGCAGTTGTTGCGTGTTAAAGAGGGAAAAATCAGGTAAAAAATGCATTTTCAGCCAAATAAACGACTCGCGAAAACAAACCTCCCACCGCGCAAATTCGTCGATCGCGCTGACAATTTTATGGGTAAAAACTGATAACATACAAGTGTGCGTGGAAAGCATAATAGATTCAACTGAATTTCCAAAGAAAACTGAAATCAATTAGGTGTATTATCAATAAAGTCTTCAAGGGTAGAATAATCTACCTAATCACCGATTAACTTTGTAAGTTTTTTGGTTTCTTGAGTTGAAAATGCTTATATGAGTTTTTTATAATCCTTTCTAAATGTTTTGTTGAAACAGAATCGTAAGAAAATCTTTTTGAAGTTTTTGAGTTGAAGTGTCCTCATAATTTTACATCAGTCTCATTTTTGAAATGAAATTGAAAATTCCTCGTTATAAAAAAGATTCAAAGCGTCTTTTTATTAGTTTATATACCTCTTGCTGTCACAGAAACAAGAAACAAGGAAGTATTAACCGAATCATGAAGCGATGTTAGTAATGTGTTAAAGTATGTTGCTTGTGCTTCAAAAGTCAACATATCAGTCCCGTAATGCGGATTATTATTTCTGTGATTTGATACACTTTTCAATAAATTCATAGTAAGCTGTTTTTATTTAATAAAAAAATGCGGGAAAAAATAATCATTTTTGGGAAACGTTTTTTTTAACAAACTTGTCTTATCGGCAATAAAAATATCTCTTTATCAAATTTTGAAATCCGTTTGGAAATAAATCAGTAGATTTAAGTCTACAGGTATGCATTGTCAACAAGTCTCATATAATATTAAACCGGGAAATCAGCAAATTTTCGGGTTTAAGACTTGACATAAAAATTTGCGAAGATGTTTAGTCATTATTGTTGTCAAAAGTGATGCTTCTCATTATGTCTACCAAAATATTTTCGACCAGTAAAACTTTTGATTAGACTCCCAAAGCAATACTTACTAGCAGAGTAAAACGGGTTATTTTCAATATTTTTTTAGATAAGTTTCAATTATAAATATTGGTAAAGGAGAGGTTATACTCATTAAATACACTCCCGAAATAAACAGAAAATTATTTTTTATTCATTTATGTGAGTTTTTATCAATGAAAATGCTGGTTGAAAAAAATATCGAAAAAACGAGAAGGGTGTGCGCCATTGATGAAATTTTCGAGATGGTCGCTCTGAAACAAAAAAAAATCAAATAGTTTTAGTTTCAGTATGCTAATAGATATAGCGCGAACAGAGCGATTTTCGATTTTTGCGAAATTAACAAAATGGCGGACATTTTTCGAAAAACTACAGAAAGATTGCTTTCTTTTCACCGTTTTTGGCCAAAAAAATTGTTCAAATCAAAATTTATGAAAAACCCACCATTCGCTATAATGTCTGGTAAAAATTTGGTGAGCATCGGTTCAGTAGTTCCCGAAATTTCATTAACGCGGCGTCGAAAAACGTTGCTTCGAGACAAACGCGGTTAAAGTTTTTTTAATGAAGAATTGCGCTCGGGTGACAAAGTGAATGTTGCCCAAAAAGACAGTTAGACTGCTGCGATCTTTATAAAATTTTAATGTCATATTTCTGTATATACTTTCCAAAAATGCAATAACAGAATCGATTTTTTCGAAAATGATACAGAGTGTAGACCCTTTAATTTGATCTTAAGATAGGTTCGCTTCTACCAAACATACCATCAATAGCCAGTTCATTTTTTCGAACTGTTGATTAATCTTCAACATTAATTTACCTTCGTTGAAATACAGTCTCTTCCTTTAAAGCACTGCTCCCTATAGTGGTGTCATATTGAAACCGGAAAAAGAACCGAGAAAAACCAAGAATAGAAGCTAGGTTTCAATAATATTTCACAGAAAATTTTATTGGGAAAATATGGAAATTAAAGCCCTAACCTATTTTCGCGAAGCACTTCCACTTACCCGAGTTGAAAGAGGAGGAAAAAATGGAACGATAAAACTAACTCATTAGTATTGTGCATATTGAGCTTACAAGAAATAGAAGGAAAGAGCAAAAAAACTGGGTCGGAGTGCTGACGACTTTATATATAAAAACTGATTGTACTGTTATTAATGAATTGTTTTCTTGAACTACCTCTTCAGAAATGAATATACAGCAATATTTTTATCTATGAAAAATGCAATCGAAAATAGCTGTAGTAGAAACACTAACAATTAGTGGTCTATAAAAAACACTGAGTCTGCTGAAGAAGTCAATTTTATTTCGTTTCATAAGAACTACTTTGTGCTGCAACTATAAGGTATAAATTTAATCTATTCGGATTAGATTTCCAGCCAAAAACAGTATGCATTCATTCGACACGAGCATGATTGTAATAATTAAATATGATATAGAAGAAACATCCATAGAAGATATTCTTGGAACGAAAATCTGATGTATATGCATTTAATTTGTCAATTATTATCTATTATCTATTGTTTAGATGTGGATCACGAAAATAAATAATGTTTTCATATTCAAATTCAATATTAATCACTGCGGTTGCATAATTTCGGTGTTAATGCTTGCATTGTATTGTGTTTCCGACACTAATGTAAATCTCGACCCCTGTTGTTCTCTGCCAGTAGATGTTAATTTACATCTAACAACTTTATCGTACATCGCCACGTCATTTGATAGGCCATTATCATAAGTTTCATATTGCTGCTCCCAAGCGAATAAAGTGCTTTAATTATTTGGCTGGCTGTGGTAGAGGAGTAAGGCGTTAATGGGAAACATGTTGCCCAAAATACATGTCTGGCATGAGATTCGCTTTAAGTGCGTCTCTTTTAATTGGCCTAGGCCTACAATGCAGTAGGGGCATATTTCTCTCCAGTTATAATGCTAAGGTTTCTCAATTTACTTTTGAAGAGTGACTTTCGCTTCACGTATCTTTTTCATAGGTTTCACTTCATTCCTCTGCATTTCAGCAGAGTATTCATCCTTTCCAAATCAAAATGTTGCTCACACAAATAGTTTTTGTTCAGACAGTAATCAATATGAACTATTCACTTGGTACACGGTTCTGAAAAGTAACCATGTGTTATTCAAAACTTTATTCATCAACTGCATTGAATCAATGCTTTGAAACGTAGAGTTGTTCAATCCATTAGTAAAACTCTCGAAACAAAATGATCTCACAGCTGCAGAAAACAGAATCTGTTTTCAAGTGGTTTATTGAATGTCGATTCATTGCAAACGTGTCCTTGACACCGTGATAACAAACGAAATCAAAAGGATTCAGTATGTGATTTTCACTGACGCAATATATGATCAGAGGTATGTTTTCTATCATCAATTTTAATTCATCAACGTATCTTCAGGAATCAATTAATCGTTTGGCTTTGAAATTTGACTTGACCTAATTTGTAGCTACTTCAATTCGAAGGACTCTATCGTTTTAATATCGCTTCGGTTCTGCTTGAAAAAGAATCTTGTATTTGCAATTGAGAGTGTGATTATTAGAGCTTAATCTACAATGTAACATAACGAACGGAGCCCTGGTAGTTACAATTTTGTAAATTCATCAATGCTCAACATTTATGTGAAACGTTAGAAAAGTTCCCGCAAAACTAAGCATTAATCGAAAAATAGTTGTTTTTAACTGCGTTGACTTAGTTTATGAACCAAATCATACTTTTCACTTGAATAGCATGGTTATGTTAGAAATAAATTAAACGATACTGCTTGAATAAGATAAATCAATGAAATAAATAGTTTGCATCAGAAGTTTAGCAACATTTTTTTATTGGAATTAACTATACATTTTTTTAAAGTGGTTCCTAGTCAGTAAGTAGTTAAGGTAATGAGGCAGCGCAAAAGTTTTCTCAGAAAATTTACAGGCAATGTTTCAAAATTTTATCTTTTATGTTTAGGAGTTAATCATATGATATGACGTGTAATTGTTTCGAAATTTCATGTAATGTCGTTGTTTTTGAACAAATGTTTTAGGCAGGAATAAACCCAATTATAATTATCAATTATATTTTTTTGTTGAAAAGGTAACCTGGCCTAATAAATATCAAGTACGATGTCGGAGGATTGATTCATTAGGATTCAAACACATATCTTGCTTTGAAATGGATTTGTTCAGAGTCAATTTGAAAATGTGCTGACCTTAAAGTGAAAATACATGTATTTCGCAATGAATGGTCTGAAATGACGTTAGAACTAGAGCAGACTTTAAACAATAATCACCTAAAATAGGAAAATCTATTGACACTGGAAAATTGGTGCATGTAAGCGTGTGATATTTATTTACATTGGCTCCTAATAGCTTGTTCACATCGCTAGATTTTGGTCATTGTGATTTCGAAATCTTGTCAAGTGTTCACATCGCCTCGTCTAGATTTGGCTGCGGCATTTTCGTAAATTTGACAGAAGTGAATAAATAGTGCATATTAAAATGGATAAAATAATGGAAGATGTTTTGTTGAATGAAATTATATTGAGTGAGCGCTTGAAGTTATTAGATGGGCTCATAGCCAGTATAGTGGGGGATATTGCCCGCTACCAAAAAAGGAGACAGCGTGAATGAAATTCTCACATGTTTGACACTTGTCACTGCTTGTCATATGGCATCCGAATGAGTGTGGTAAAGTGTGGTGGAAAATTTTCTTGCAGTTCTGCCACACGCAACCATCAGATTTTGAGTAGATTTTGTTGAAATCTAGGAGATTTGAAATCGACTAGATTTTGATTTTAGTATGGAAAATCTGGTAGATTTTGGGTTAGATTTCGCGAAATATCGGGTGCGATGTGAACAAGCTATCAGCTGATAAGATCAATTCAAATTTTATTGTACTTTCTTAAACTAGATTCAATCTATTGTCCGACAGAGTAAAAGTAGTAAAAATTTGTGGAAACTAGAAAACATAACTTTTATTTCGTTAACAAATATATTCAAAACTTCAGGAAAACTCAACCTTCTTTTCAATCAAGTACCATTAAAAATTTCAAATACATTTCAATCTGTTTTGAAAATTTAAACATGAATTAATACGTAAAAGAAATTTTGAGCTATGTTTTACAAATAGTTTTTCCACTTAAAACCATAGAAATGGCATTTTATAAGCTTCTTAATTGGTAACAACAAGATCAAGGTAAATATATTAAATATAAAATGTTGGTCATCGCAATTTCAAATAATTATATAAAAGGCTTAAAAAATATATGTTGAAAATTTTCAAAAATTTGGAAAACATTAAAAAATCTACATTTACAGTTCTTAATATTATTATCAACAACAGTAAGTGATAAGACTTTGTCGTAAACTATTTGGATTTGTAATAAGAGAAGTTTTGAATAAATAGTTTTCTGTTTTTCAATATCTTAAACATATTATTGATGGTGCTATTGTTTCAATAACACTAAGGATTTTATTTTTTTTAGCTCAACTCTCTTGAGGACTCTTAACAAATCATTTATGAAGGGTGATTCCTTCAAAGCAAACCATTTCAAAATGCCAAAAAATAATGAATTTCAACATGAAACTTCATTGTTGAAATGTTTTAACAGCAATCCACACGATAATAAAATGTTTGTTCAATCATCAATTCTTGAAAACTATTCATTCTATTAAATTATTATTATTTCATCCTAAATGTAAAAATTTAATGTAGACCTTTTTTTTTGATATAGAAAATGTTTAGGGAATTGATTACAAAATGTGTTTGTTAATGCTCATATAAAAAAGATAGTAACATACCGCGAACTATTTTTTGTTACGAAAGGGGTAATAAGAAAAAATCTATGTAATGTACATTAAAATAATAATACGAAACAAAATTCAAAACAGATATAATAAATGAACAAATAGGATAGCATTGAGCCCAGCAGTAAAAGTATCAAACTTTACGAATGATTTTGCAATATACTACTATGTTTTGGAAAATTTCATTAACAAGACTTTTTGCTTGCCTGGAAACATTGTTGTAAACAACACCAAAAATTACCATGTCAAAGGCAGGAACAATAATAATAAGTAGCCTTTTTTCGTATCATTAGCATTATCAGCTATTTGTCCTTTGAACTTCACCATTTTGCTCTGGGCAACATTTAAGATATATATGTACTCGGTTTTAGAATAAACTAAATTATCTTCAGAGTTGGCAACTGATAAAAGTACCCTGAGATGGTTAGAACATTAATTATTCAATTAAAGGTAAACAAACTGAATACACATCAATTGGAACAAGCAGGAAGGTTTCGGTTACATTCAGACATACTTTCAAGAACCATTTGAATGTTCTCGTTGCAGAAGAATTTGCTATAGCATTTTGTCGTTTCTGCCAATTATTTTCAAGTATCCGCTGGCTTTACCTTTTTGTAAGGTTCTATTAAAGATGCATTAACTTGAAATTAATTTTACATTGTATATATTTAGGAATTTATATTGCGTAATGTTTTTATTATTTCAATAATAATGTCATCCAATCGACTATGTTGAACTTTCTTTTTGTGCGAATACCTTCGCAATAATTTTAGATCAAATATTTGTTGTATGTATCCGAAACTTTTATGATAATCATCGTAAGGTATATAAGTACACACATAATAAATCGAGCAAAATATTTTGAATATTTTACCTACGCATTTGAGCCCAAAATCAATATAAAATGAAATAACATTTAAAATTAGGCATCACTTTTGTGTTTTTTTTCACTTGTGGAAAATAACCTTTCGTTTTAACGAAACAATTAATGATAATCTCCAAAAGCTGCTAGTACGAAGGTCAATCGAACATAAATGTGTCTGATTTGTTTCAAATCCTATAGGGGTCAAAAACCAACATGCGGTTGATTTTAGGTAGCCTAGAATGCTGACGTCAGTGTTAATATGAACCGAATTCAATGAGTTGTCATACGTTTTAAATAGAGCCTTGAGTGAGCAATGAATTACTATCCAGTTTAGAGACAATGAAGGCTTCAGTCCAACTAAAATTTTGCACAGGTTAAAAGTGAAGCGTCAAATCGACCATTTTGGTCGTGTGCTGAATTAACCGCTTCAAGGAGGCGAGCGCGTCTTGCAACAAATTGCATGATAAAATGAACTACGAACAAGAATAACTCATCCTCCGTCCAGTGCCTGCTTAAAATAAGGTGGATCAATGGTCTGGGTTTACCAGGGATAAACTGGAGACGACTGGAGATTTGAGAACATATTTTTCTCGTCCATAGAAAGTAGCAATACTACTGCGAGTATCAACATACTCTAAGAGTAGCCCAGTTTCATATTTTAGATACTAGAAGCAGACAAACACGGGATTTACTTTTTCAATGCAGTTTATTCGAGCGAGCGCCAGTATTTTCCTTTGATGTCACAGGAAGGTTTAGAAGTTCTAACCAAATAGGAGGAACATTGGAATAAACTTCAATATTTGGCCGTGGAATTTTTCGTAAAACTGAGGATGGCAGGATACCCGTGAATAGCTACAAACACTTCGTCTGAAACCATGAGTCAACAACCTGTTGACAGTCAGTCTTTCGAGGGCTGTCAGTGTAACGACGATCGGAAATTGACAAAGCCTGGCGGGATGGCACGCGCGAAATCAAGTCATATTTCATGTTCTCGGGTCAACTATCAAGAATGCCAAACCAAAACCCGAAAAACCAATTTAAATGCGTGGGTCTAGCGCGACGACGTCTTTTTAATTTGATGGGAATCGAGTGAGGGGAAAATGTTACGTCTGACCCTCGACTTTTTTTGTAGCTTCGAGTCCTGATTATCCTAAAGTTTAATGGTTGTAAAATCGCTTCAATTTTGTAAAGTCTGTGACGGAGTAATCGTCGTGCTTATATTCGATGTAAATGGTAAATTTACAGTTACCTGGAGGATCGCATATCTGGAAATAAATTTTTCGTGTACAATTACTTTTTTAACGACTATTGTATTCAAAAGACCTTGCAACACTTGCATAAATCACGAATAAATATTTCATTTTATTTTGAATTTTAATCATTTTGCCGGGAAAACTAATGACATCATTATTTAGTACTTTTCGATTTACGTATTCGTAATCTACGTACAATTTTTATTGGCATGAGCTGACATGTTTGGTTGATTCTTTGTTGATGAGCTCAAGTTTTAAAAAATGTATAAAACTGAAGAATTCATTTTTCATTTTAAAGTTCAATGGCGAAAATTAATAAGCAAGGTCTACAAACACTTGCGTAATAAACCATAAAGCCGTAACAAAAAAAAATTAATAAATGCTTCAAGCAATTATGCTAGCTCAGCTCATGTTTTGTTTTCACACAATATATCATTAATTATTATTACGCACTTTAAAAATATAGTTATTGCATGCTTTTAGCATCATTTATTTATTAGTTGAATAAAAGTTTTTTTTTCGGCATTCTTAAAGCCATGCTGCTCAAGGCAAATGTGTATATTAATTTGAATAATGAGTCAATCTTTTTTGTTTTAGTTTTTTAATTTATCTTTTCTACACAGTAACATGAACTCACTTTCTTCGAAAATTCAACAATTTATCTACGCAGTTTTTGAGAAGATTACACACTTAAGTTAAGTTTTAACGACAATTTAACAAGAAACACTCAATTTATAATTTACGACATTTCATATGAATATGCGAAATTTTTTATAGAATGGTTATATTATTTTGCTTTTCAATGAGCTGCGAGACAAAGTAGCATACTTCAAATATTTTCGTGTTAAAATTTATTTAAAAATACTCTCGTAAACACGTCGTGAATATTGACTGAAATAGATTTTATGGCTGCTTTGCCGGTATGTAGAATAAAAATCAAATGTTTTGTGCATCGGATCATTAATGTAAATACAAATTGCCTAAAAGATATTTCATGGAAATAATCAACAACATTTTTATTTAATAGCAAATTAATAGGCTATTAGAATATTCTGATAAGCATTTATACTGTGAGAATTATGGCATGTCAAACAGTTTTGTCAGAGAATGATAACGTATTCGGATATGTTTGTTGCATTGCACACTTTAAATTCAATATTTCTGTTTATGACCCCGCAAAATTGATTTTTCAAAATGTGGGATACATTTTAAAAACCCATTATAGCACTTAAGCAGCAGCAAATTAATAAAACGAGTCGAAATCTACGTAAATTATTAATTTTTTTTTAAAATGAACAGAAAACTTCAGAAAAGTTAATTTCTGAGCTATTCTCTTTTACCACATCCTCCTCTACCATAAATTACCAACCCCTGATCTAAGCATATCGCACATAGTTCGGCGTCCGTGGAAGAAAACAACACAATGATTGACAATGTCCACGGTATTTAGGCGACACTTTGCAGAGAATTGTTGTTAATTAGTTGATTGGTCTTTGCTATGTTTAACAAATTAACATTAATCTTTACATATGATTTTCTTCACCATGCACTATCATTTAATATTTAATTGTAGTCATTTCCCTTGTAAAGCAGTCTATTACCGATTATGCTTTTTGAAGTCATAATTGAAGATTAAATATGCTTGATTTAGTCAAAACACGTTGTAATCATCTGCCATGATATTATTATTTTCTGAAAATTGCATATTTGTGGAGCCATCGATGTAATTTGCATCTGGATAATGGATTTATTTATTCTGACTTGCTTCATTAAGAAGAAATGATACTCTTTGTGTTTGCACTGTTAAACGGCAAACGATTTTCTTCGTGTAATTAATGAAGATATAAATCAATTTAAAAGTTACGAGAGGAAGAATTCGGGATATCATATGGTTTTAGGTCCGAATTGAAGTAAAATGACTCCTTACTTTTGAAAGGCGTACTTGTTTCATAGCATTATTCGTATCCACGTTACACGAGTTAGTTCAATTATTTTCTGTTAATCGACACAGTTTCACCCGTGAATTTTTGACTTCATTGTGAAAAGTCTAACTACGCTCACGTCCTTTGATTTTCGTGACTGAATATATGTAAATAGCGAATACTGAATGTTCATACTAGCTTCAACCCGATTTCTTACTCACAACCAACAGCTACTCATCGAACCACGAATATTGTGGATGGATGGCTCTTAAATGACATCCATCGATTGGCTGGCGTTCATTTAAATTCAATTTTTTGGCTCCTGATGTATGGAGAACTCAAAAACCATAAGCACCTGAAGTTTTCCACACTGAATAATAATCACGATAATTTTACTAATATTTAATATTCTACACAATAAAGACTCAAAAAATAAAGGCTACCTTCGAAAAATATTGTTATTATTTAAAATGATAAAGCGCAGCCACAAATGATTTTAAAATTAAATAACTTTGCGATCTGTTTACATGCATATTTAAAATTTATTTCCTTTTCTTTTCAGGTAAGTTAACATCAGAAAGATGCATTGGGCACGTAAGCAAATATATGAATAAATATCTAGATTCTAGAGTCTCAGAAATAATAGGTCCTTTGCCTCTTCCCGTTGTATTTTTCGTTTCAACTAGTTCTTGCACTCTTATCGTACTTTTGAAAATATCTATCTTCCACCAAAATCATTTAGCACAAGGCAGATCACGATTGTAACAAATAATTGTCATATCGTCACGATGATTCCAAATTGATCTTTTACGGGGAAATAGCCAAACTCTTTTTTTCACGATACTCCCACTATCGTGCGTTAGCGTAAACAGCCAACCACCTTCTTAGGAAACTACCCCATTTTCTTGACGCAATTTTCGAATTGCAATTTGTTCGATGATGATTTTTGAAGAGATTTTCTTCACCGACGACCAACCCCATTTTCCGGAAGCCGTTCATCTTAATTTCCAGCTCGGTTCGCATCTTCGAATTGCCGATTTCGCCAAAGCGTTCAAAATTGAGCGACGGTGGTGGAATTTGGCACTCCAAATTATTACCAACATTTGTGAAAAGTGCAGAAAACCATGGCGTCAAATTTGAAATTTCAATAAATAATACACATTACAGCTGCTGGTCTCATTCTTCTCAACTGGCTTGGAAAGATTTTCGACTCAACCACGGGACCTTATTGCACGTCCTGAAATTTCATGAATATTTTTGCCGATAATTTAATTTTTTCTGTTGCAAAAATATGATTTTTAAATATTCGTGTATCTAAAAAGTTGCTGGACCAAATGATTTTTTTTTTGCTGAAATCGTTGTAAAAACTTTCTCTTAACTTTAATTTGAACTTTTAACTGAACAGTTGTCTGGAAACAGTTTAGATTTTACAGTGTATAAGTTTAGAACGAAGCAAGCAAATCCAAGAGTTGACATTTACACTATCGTGAAAATGGAAAATTATAGAAGAGGATTTCATGCCACAGCCTATTTAATCTCAAACTGTTTTATTTGGAGCCGGCTGTTTAGGTAAAACAAAGTGATAAAGTGAAAGCAATTGTCTTCATTGAAAACAATAAAAAACTCGTAGTTGCCATATTTTTTCTCTAAATTTTCACTGTGGATTCGCTCCAACGATAATTGTTCTGAATTTAATAGCAAAATAATTTGATATTCCGGTTGAAAATATCATTTTTAAACTTGAAACTAATTTAACCGAGCAAATTTGAATACAATCTATAATTATTTAGCGATTCAGCACCACCTTAAATGCCAAATCGGAAAAATTTCGTTTGTTGAGATTTTTATCAATTGCATACACTTACACTTTTTTGACGCTTAAAACTGTTTTGTGATTGTCAAGCCTCATTTTCTTAACGTGATTTTTATTCTTATAGCGCGTTTGGTATGGTTTTGGCAACCTTGCAGTCATGAGAGGAATATTCCATCCAATTATCAACAAACCTACGAAAAAATTTAGTTGAGGTATGTTTCAAATAGTGCAAGTACCATCGAATCTTAACGAAAGACACTACAATCAAATTTCCATAATAGAAGCCTCGATAAAACGAAAATTTCTTTAAATAGAGAGAGAAATTTTTCTGGATCCTTGAAAAAAATTCTGCGAAGCAAATATTTGTAGTTTGGTTCATCCATTAATCGCATGTAAAATTTTCATTAAGTTCGACAAAATGCCTTTTAGACCAGGGCCGATCTGTTTTCAGGTAGCC
This sequence comes from Oxycera nigricornis, assembly GCA_963942545.1. NCBI lineage: Eukaryota > Metazoa > Arthropoda > Insecta > Diptera > Stratiomyidae > Oxycera > Oxycera nigricornis. Next base: position 95,316,524 of record OZ012659.1, read on the forward strand.
GTTGAAAGGAGGCACACTGATTTTGGCATGAAAAGTTGTGGTCGTAAAACAATAATTGACTTATGCTCCCTCTCAAAAAAGTTGGAAACATTAAAAAAATCGAAATCTTTAGAACAATTTTTAAAAAATGTATTTTTCTTACTTTTCTCACTCCTTACTTTAAAACGGTTCATTTTAGAGCAAAGTTATGTGGAAATTAAAGTTGTGCAATAACATTTTCTACAAGATAGGGTTGTTTAAAAATTTTAAAACACTTAATCCTTGTCACAAAATAGCAATACATATTTAAAACAGAGGAAAAAACCCTTTCCTTATTTTTTTAGAATGCATCTAGGACCTTGATAGTTCACCTAGAAAATCTTTATAGTGTAATTAAACAGCACACCAATTTTCATTAAAATCGATTCAGCACATTGCGCATATTAATTGTGCAATCTGAATTAATTAAAAAGAACTCAAAAGTTTTGAAAGCTTGCAAGTCAGAAACTTAAGCTTATAGAAGTTTGAAATTTTTTTCACATATAAAACACATATGACTCCTCCGACTGAATCCGCAGCCGCCTAGCACTGTTTTAGAGTTTATTATTAGTTCCAACTTTGTTAATCGTCCCGTCAGCGTCCAATTATCGAGATTTGACTGTATGAAACTAGTTTAGCAATCAGGCCGTTGCAAATAAATGCCATTCAGATTAAGATATGTCGATCCAAAGAAGTGAAAAAGGTAAAAAAATGTCAAAATGCTAGGTAGGTCCAACGTCTTTTACTTATCCATAGCTAATAAATATTTACAGTATTTTCTCTACGAAGTTTCTTTAACGCGACACTTAAATCAACTATGTTCAGTAAAAAAACAAATTTTGGCACATTTTCTCAAAAATGGTGGAAAATCAGTCCAGGGCCGCTTTCGACGAAATTCATCAGTTTCACATCACTGCAAAAAAAGGTATGAATTAAGCCAACAAAAAAGGAACAAATGAAGCTGAACCCATGTTATAGCCAATTTGGTAAAGGTTAAGATTATGGAGTAGGTTATATCGAATGAGGGGGTTCCCCTACTACTAGCATAAATAGTTTGCGGCGGTCACGGCCCCACTAGAAGATCAATTTTACGGTTCGATATGAGCGGTGGAAATAGTGGGGGAGCTCCCATAGCTTATGGAGCCGTGACCGCCGCGAACTTTTTATGGCATAGTAGAAGGGAAGGCTCCTCTTTCGATCACCTCTACTCCCAGCCCCTTGGTGGTGGGGGCGATAATCTTAACCTTTACCGCCAATTTATTTGCTTCGTTGTTAAAATTAATAAGTTCGAAAGTTCATGAAACTTTCAATGAGATAAGTGAAAAGTTGTGTATATTAAACCTACCAAACTGATTCAAAATTTCCTGTGGATGATAGGGACGGTAGTGCAAAATCATTCAAAATAATTTCGGCAGCCCTCTATCGATTGAAAGTATCGAGTTCACAAGAAAAGACGAAGAATCAGTCCTAGAAAATCATAACAATAATACTACATGTTGTTGGTGCCGAAAAATAATCTTGTGAATTTAGGCATGGGTTAAGATTAGATTAAAGCTTATGTGTTTCGTATAATATACTTTCATTTCCAGGGCAGAACACTCTCAAAATTGCTTAAATGCATTGTGGCTGATTAATTTAATTTTTAATCTTGCCCAGATACATCAAACTCAATCAATTATTTCAAAGAAGCAAAACCGTGAAACCAATGAAAACGCACTTCATTTCATTGATATATTTCGAGGACTCTTCCTATTGTAAATTTTTCTCAGCGACTGTATTCAAATGTACAAATAATTTCCTTTCTATCTTATATTGTGCTGTTATAATGAAATCATTTTGCAAACACCACCAAACTTCATTATTTGACCTCTCAAAGCACTGAAACCCCTAAAAGAAACGAAAGAAGCGTAAAGTCCACATCCTTCTCACTGTCCTAGATATTTCATTTTACCATTCAGTGATGAGTGCAAAGTCTATTTGTTTAGGAAAACCACGAAAAGGCCACTAAAGGACGCAACGAAATCTATTCAAACGTTCCACACTGGCTGAAAGCCATGTATTTCCATTTTAACCGCACATAAGGCTGCAGCTTTGCTGGTTTTTTTTATCTTGATCCTTTATATGACCGCAACATTTTCGTATGGAAAGAAATGCGACTGTGAAGTGGGAGATGAGTGGAAACTACAAACCAACACCACATGTATGGACTATGGAATTGAAAAAGTTTTTATGGTCTAAACAAGCTTTTTAGTTGATCCTTCTTAGCGAGCTGAGGTTATTATTTGCTAGAAATGGTGCTTATAATATGCCTGGTACAAAGCTTATTGTGAGAAGGTAGAATCTACATAATTCAAATCTTAATTTTATTTATTCGAACTATGATTAATTCGCCATTGTTTTGGTCGCTGATTTATCCAGATTGTTGAAAAGCGAACCGACTGCAATCAGATGCTTCCGATACAGGGATGCAAATTTTTCCAATCAGCATGCGAACTTGATAAATTGGCTTGGATTGTCGATAGATTGCATTGAATCTAGTTGTGAGTCGTCAGCGTATAAACTCGCTTCAATTAGGCATTGCATGCATTCCGATGCTGCTCAATTGCTCGTGCTGCACTCTGGGCCGACTGTAACAATGCGTTCAGTTCAACTATCGGATAAATTGCTTACGGGTGTATCTCGAGCACGCGAGCGAATCAATGCTAGCGAGCACTCAGCCTAGAATCCAGTCAATCGAAATGCAAATGATTCTGGGAGCCAGTGGACCGTGAAATGTAACAAAGCGACTGCCATTAAACTTCGAGATAGTTAAGCGGATCCATTTAATCGTTAAAGTTGCAGTCGATTCAATGAAGCGATCATTGCTGGCTAATTGAAGTTGTGTTATGACTTTATGATCGGTTGGTTATCCGCTGGACACACTGGCGGCCTCACCTCGTGATTCTCTGGGACAATCCATCAGTAAATCGTTTCCTCAATTCAGCAGAAGGACTGCCAAGATTGTTGATATGAGATCATAAGTACTGATCTACTGAATGTGAAGAATCGGAAGTCATCTGTAGTGTATTTATCTCTGATCAGTACGTTAATGCAAACATTAAAAAACAAGCCGCGAGGTGCGACACTTGAGGTCCACACGGTCAATTTCTCAGTAATATTTACAAAAATATTAAAAATATTAAACATAAAAATATTTATGAAAATAATAATACTTTAAATAATAATAATGAGAGGTACTCATAACAGTAATTGAAATGAGTTAATATATAATCATATCATCTACTGGAGCGTCCATTGATTATGTAGGACTTTTGGTCGATGCCGACAGATTGATTTGATTGAATATTCACGCGGATGAATCGGAGAAGAGTGGCAGGATATAAAGCCTTTTCTACGTTAGTTGTTATTTTCATATCAACGCTTGAAGGACAAAAGGGCGCTAGCGAAAACGAATGCATTTTTTGTTACTACGCCCACTAAAGAGATTTTCTCGCGTGATGGTCATTTTGAATAGTTTCGTTCAAAATTGCCATGACTTCGACATAATCATTGAATTTGTATTTTTTTACGATTTTACATCTATGAGATTAATCGTTATTTATTATTTTCAGTTGATCTTGAAAAACATTGAATATGCAGTCAATAATCAGTTTAATTGCATGTAAAAAGTAAAATATTTTACACATGATGATAAAGAATGAATCTACTAAAAACTGCATTTTTTTATGTTATGACAGCTTCTTCAAGCATATGATCTGGCAAAGTACACCATTACCATTCAAAGCGTTGATTGCCGCAAATGCAAATTTGCTAGAAATTTTGTTGGTTATCAAAATTTAAGCAGTTTTCTTATTAAAATTAGCAAACGGTGCAAACTATTCAAAATCTGCTCAAATTATGCAAATATTTTAAAACTTTGATTGACTTTACAGCAATGTCTTTAGAATAAAAGATATAATGTAATATCATTCGTACATGATAACTTTGAATGATTCTTCATTTTTAATTTAGTTTTTTTTTCTCCAGAATCATGGGAAACAAGATTGCTGGTTTCTCTTCTGAAAGTGATAAGAATGTATAAATTTTATAAAGATTTATTACTGTGCTGTGGAAATCAGATTGAAATTTTATTAACTTCTCAGTATATGGGAAGTTCTTGTAATCGCCTCGAAAATCGAAATTGAAATTTTCAACATATCTTTACGTTTTGAGGTCTTACGAGTATATATAAAGTGTTTTTAGAAACGGAGATGTGTGTGTGTACGTACGTACGTACGTATGTTCGTTCGTGGAGACTTTTTTCTACGAGCATAACTCACGTAAACAACGTCGTATCGACTTTGTTGAGGTGTCTATCGAAGCGTCTTTGTAATCTTAAGAGCTGATTAGTTTTTGGAAAACTTCATGAGGGTTTGTTGTTTTGCCCTTTTGAAGGTCATTTCTGTCATGCGTTATATTTCGCGAACCAAACATACGATTTGCATCGTTAAGGTTTCAATCGACGCGTATTAATATTTTCTCGAATCTATTGAAATTCAAAAAAAAAAATTGTGCCGTTTTTTAATTTATGAAAAAAAAGGGCAAAAATTAGGTGTTTTTCATAAATAATAAATTTTCAACCTGATTTGCGAAACATAGTCATCAATGTTTATAAAATTTATATACTCCAAACAGTCTTTGTAAAAACTTGACGGTGTTTTTACAAAGACTGGTTGGAGTATATAATGATTACACATGATTGCGTGAAAAATCAAAAAAAAATCATTAACAGCCATCATCACCTTCAAGTTTATTTCTGTTATTCACTATATTTCATGAACCAGATATAATGTTTGCATCATTACGGTGTCAAAAGACGTGTATTATCATTCTTGTGGCATTTTTAACATTATAGAAAAATTGTTTCAACCGCTTTTAATTTAATAAAAAAATGCGAAAAATTAGGGTTTTTAATAAAAAATAAATTTGTAACCTGATTTGCACAGCGCAGTGATAGAAGTTTATAAAATTTATACATTCTTATCAGTTTTTGAAGAGAATCCAACAAAACCATTTCCCATGATTATGAAAAAAACTAAATTAGAAATAACAGATCATTTAAAGTTGTCATGTAAGGAGGGTTCATACGAATGATATTACTTTATATTTTTTATTCTAAGGAAATTCTTGTAAAGTCAGTCAAAGTTTTATAATATTTGCATAATTTGAGCAGATCTTTAATAGTTTTTAAAGTGTTTTAGTTTTAATAAAAAAAAACTGCCTAAATTTTGAAAATCAACAAAATTTAAATCAAATTTGCATTTGTAGTAATCAACGCTTTGAATGGTAAAATGTTTTGTAGTCAATACTTTGGAAGATCACATGCTTTAAAAAGCTTTCATCGAATAAAAAATTGTAGTTTTTAGTAGATTCATTTCTTAGTAATCGTAAGATTTCAATTGCTTCCTCCATCATCATTTGTAATACATGTTACTTTTTACATGCAGTTGAACCTATTTTTGACTGCATATTGAATATTCTTCATAACCAACAGAAATTCAAAATTAATTACTATTCTCATTCTTGTAAAATCGTGAAAAAAATATAAATTCAGTGATTATACCGAAGTGACGGCAATTTTGAACCCAACTATTCAAAATGACCATCACGCGACAAAATCTCTTTAGTGGGCGTAATATCAACACTTTTTCCTTCAAGCATCGATTTGAAAGCAACAAATAGCGTAGAAAAGGCCCACATCGATGATCCCCGTAAATTATCAATCAAATCAATCTGTCCCCATCGACCAACAACCTTACGTATTCAATGGACGCCCCCATAGATGATATGATTAATATTAACTCATTCCTGTTTCTGCTATGAATATCTCTCATTGTTATTACTTAAAGTACTATCATTTTCAAAACTATTATTGTGTTTAATGTTTTCGTTGTTTATGTAGATACTACTGGGAAGTTGACCGTGTGGATCTCAAGGGTCACACCTCGCGGCTTGTTAATTTAATTTTTCTCTCCAGAATCATGGAAAAAAAGTTTGCCGGTTTCTCTTCAAAAACAGATAAGAATGTATAAATTTTCTAAACATTTATTACTGTGCTGTGCAAATCAGGTTGAAGATTTGCTTTTTATCAACAAAAACCCTAATTTTTCGCACATTTTTATTAATTTTAAAAACGGCGGAAAAGATTTTTTTAAAACATCACAAAAATGTTAACGCTTGTCGATTGACACCTCAATAATGCAAATATTTTTTTTTTGGTTCGTGAGATATAGTGAATAAAAGAAATGAAGAAGAAGAAATGAAGGTCTTGATGACTTTTAATTATTTTTTATTTTTAATTTGATTTCATTTGTGATCAAGAGGACAATGTTTGCTGGTTTTTTACAAAAACTGTTTGAAGTATATAAATTTTATAAACATTGATTACTTTGAAAAAATACCTAAATTTTTCACTTGTTTTTCTTAAATTAAAAAACGGCTTCAAATTTTTTTTTAAAATGCAATTAAAATACGCAAATGTTAATACACGTCGATTGACGCCTTAACTTGTTTGGTTCGCGAGTTATAGCGCAGGACAGAAATGACCTTCATATGGTCAAAATATTCTGGGAAGTTAATAAGTGATTGGGAGTGCTATCGGTCGTCACTTGAAAAATTCCCATAGCGTTATACGCATACAAATCATTCTAGTCCTCCAAAATCTATCAATATTTTTTCTGCGTGTTTTTGAAGTTGTGGTTAAATATGTGAGAAAGTTATTTAAAATCTGTTCACTATACCAAACTTTTGAGATCAGCTTATTGACAATATGTTGTCGGAATATTGTTTAGACTTTTTGTAATCTTAGTCTCATAAAATACTACCGAAAAAATCTTCTAACCCGTTTTGACAGGATTATAATAAATGGGATTCTGCTTTTTGCTAGGAGAAAAATTTGTTGGGCAGTTGTCGGAGAATCCAATTTACCCTCAAAAGCAAATTTTTGCCTGATTTGTTGAATGACCTGCGCCAATTTTTTTACCACTAAAACTTTATTACGAGTGATTGGCATCTCATATTAGCACTATGTATAAATCAGTTTATCTACACTTATTACATATCAGAGTTTTGATACACTTTTTACAAACTTTAATACACTTTTGGTTGGATGTTAATACGGAACAAAGTTTTAGAATAGCAGCGCTGATAGTATACAAAGATTTTTTTTTTGTACAGAGAACATTTGCAGCATTTGGAGTTTTTAGGAACTTTCACTTCGTAGATATATGTATCTAAAAATAATAAGATAAATGTTTTCTAGGTTAGGTAGGATTGACGAAAATGATTTACTGAAAATGATCCCTAACACCTTCTCCTAACGCTGCAGCCGTCAAAGACAAAGATTGATTCTCTAATTAAACTGCGTTCAATCCCAAATTTCCATGTGTTCTCAGCTTCCATTCTGACGATTCCATGCCGCATTTACAAAAGATTGGCGGTTTGATTTGCTGATGGACTGGTTGAAATGGTATGCGAAAGTGTGCCATCCGGCTAGCAACAATTGGGCTTGATAATTGGGTACGATAGTGGGGCAGTTAAACTTCCTGCACACTAGCATTCCTGCCTGTTGGTCGGAAGGCAATATTGCAGTGCATACTTGCCTTGGGGATATCATATTCATGATTTACACCTGAAAGCGGGCGCGAAAATGGCTTCCACTTCTACCGTAGTTCGCCATTGTGCACTAAGTGACTATTATAGCGTTGGTCGACTGCAGCCCTTGTCGATGCTACCACCCACTGCTGTTGCCCCAGAATGGTAGAGAAGAAGCACTTGGTCCGTTGCATGCATGCTACGTGGTGAATTAAAGTCACTTACATAAAGAGGCGTTCGTTTATGTTTGCCAGGCGGCACGAATGTGATCTGGGGCTCGAAAGCCTTCAATTGGAATGAAATCATCCCCACAAAGTGACTCGAGTCGCACTCTGGCTCGTCAGGGAAGCTGTGGAAATTAGATGATTGGAATTCTACTTACGAGCACGCAACGGTCATCGTGCTAATCAACGTGGCGTCTCATAGGCATGTCATAATTTGAAAATAAACCAATTCACTCTATTTCCACGGAAGTTGGCTTTGAACTCGTTTATGTAATTCAAGAGCAACCATATGCGTGAAGGTGGTTGCGGTGGTCGCTTGAAGCGGATTTTGTTCACTGATGCGGCAAAATATCGACATGCAGGAATTTCAAACACATGATTAAATTAATAATGGAATTATGTAGCGAACGTTTATTAAAGAGAGGATATTGCAATGCAAATTCAAGTTTTCCCTTCCACTAAAAGCTCGACAAAGTGATGGATTGCGATGCTAAACTCATAATTCATAAAAGGCGACGCAACTGAGCTTGAGTATTCTAATGCATTTTTCACGAATGAGGAACCGAGTTTCCAAGAAAAGCATACCTACATAGCTAAAAACGCAAGAATCAATCTTTTTTATTCCATATCCTTCTGAAGTTACTGCACTGGAAAAACTTCGTCTTTAATAGCGTAGGAAAAGTGGGAAATGCTCAATTTTCAAAATTCGTAGTTTTTACGTGACTGTTTTGTAATAACGAATTACGGTAAGAAGAATTGAAGGGCTAAAATGGTTCTATCCGCAAAATTGAATAAAAAAATTATGCAGTATAAATAGATCGCTTTCTGTTTAGTGGTATTCTGCTTTGGTCAATTTTCAAGTTATTAAAGGCTCTCAGAAGACACGAGGCTGGCAGCCAGTGTAAACAGATTCTATCCGGGTTCATTGATAGGACGTCTCTTGTTTTTTATCAATTGTAAAAACATCAAGAGAATTTTTATAGAGGAATTCAATTATTGCATAATGCTGGTGTGGTGCTGGAATACATTAAATAAAAAAGTTTACTAACGAAGTAGCGTCGAGTTTTGGGATTCTATGAAATGAGTTTTTTTGTTTCTGTAATTTTACAATCCTTAGTCAGATTTCAATTTTGTAAGAATAACCCAAAAGGATCAATTTGAACAGTGTTTTCTGGGGCGAAAGTTGTGATAAATGCAATGCGTCTATTATTAAAAACTTTTCATATCCTTATTCATATATGTATACAACCAGTCATTACTTTATCATGAAAACCATTCTATAAAATTTTAACCATTTCTTTAAAGTGTCGAATTGTCCATTTTAAAATCCATCTACCCTAGTGAACGTTGAACAACAAACACATTAATTTTCTTCGACTCGATTAAAATTTACATTGCCAGCATGTGTACTGTTAAATTGATAGTATCCATTCAATATTTTACTATAATTGATGAATTTGTTGCAAATTCATTGATTAAAATGTCTTATCGGCTAGTTTGAAAGCACAAATGCTGTTTGGGAGTAATTTTCAATAAGTAACTTATCACAATTATAGGTGCCATACCGAATTTTGTAGGATTATTTTATCGAAAAAAAAAACAAGATAGCTTTACTTTCTAAAGAAAATGGTACCGTACGAGCAAGCAAACAGTATTGGTTGCAGTTTCTGACCATCATTCCTGAGTAAGCTTGCCATTCAATCTATGGTCTGATGAAAATCATTGACATCTATGACTTTACAAATCATCGGCTGGCGCGAGTTCTTTATGGTTAACTTAAAGAATTGAAGCTTGTTGCTTGCATTCGCAAAGAATCGTCCAGCAGGAAAGATTTAGAACAGCTTCTAATGCTTCAAAAATATTCTTATCAATCAGAGGTTTTTGAGTCGATTAACAAGCCTTATATGATAGTTTTCATCTCTCTTTTTGTCGAAATTTGATCAGCTTCCATCCTATATTTTCCTTAAAAAGCAAAATAACTTGATCTAGTTTTACAAAAAGTATATAGTATTGATTCATAAATGAAGATAACATTAAACGAACAAAATTATCTCCAGTACAGTCAAACTTAAAAATATTCAGTATTTTCAAAATTGCTTGTGAAAATTTTTGTACCATTTTGTTTTTAAAAATTAATAGTTTTAAATAAAAATAAATTTTATTAAGACTCATATATTTTCAATTATAAACTCAAATATGTGATCTGATAAGTATTTTGAAGATGTCATGATTTATTGAATTCCAGGTTTAGTTCGTTCACAGTATTGTACTGCCTCCCATTTTTGTCCCTATAGATTTTCAATCGGATTAAGATCCGGGAACAGCGATAGCCAGACCAAAACTTCAATACCAGAAGCTTCAAACCATCTTTTTACAGCAGCAGCTCTGTGTATTGGAGCATTATCCTGTTCAAAACGAAAATTTCCTGGTAAGGATTCTTCCGCGTTGCGAACTAATTCTTTACATAAAAGATCCATGTACGAATCGACATTTATACGTGTTGTAATCCATGCTAGACCACGTTTTTGAGGATGGTGTGCACAATGTAAGAAAAACTACTTAACCGATCGATCTGATTTTTGAATATGTTATTTTACACATACATAGCTATCGCATGAATTGTTGAATCGTTTTGATTGAGAGGATATTTTCCGATTTTCAAATGATTTTGCATCCTGAAAAATCAAGTTTTTCGGAAAATGGCCACCATTTTGTTATTTTTTGAAAGAAATTTATCAATCTAGTACATGCGATAGCCACTATAACAAAGAATAATTTGCTTTCTTTTTTATTTTCTCAGATCATTCAGACGTCATTTTTTGATGTTTTTTTGAAAAATTCAGTACGACGAAATTTTTGTATAGACCTTTGTATGGTTATTATCAATTCGGTTACGGTTGTTACCGTTTCTCTCGCCTAGACGAATAAAATTGTTGATTATTTGTCTGGATTTTCTTCTTCTTTTTTTGTGCTGATCCATCCTTTCCGCGATCCATTTTAAAGCCAAAAGCCATAATTAGTATAAATGTTTTTTTCACCTATCCCGTTAATTTTACACAATTATAATGAATAAATCCTTTTCCTTCATAGAATCAGTGAAAAAAACTTAACAAAAAATGAAATTTTTGCCTAGAATCAGCCTTATGTGCTAATCAAATTTTCACTTTTACTACGTGAAATTCCCAGATCACTGAATTTATCAATTGACAATTTTATAGCTCTTTATACATTAATTGCGATCATTTGGAGACCAAAATTGTTATGTATACACAAATCATTCGTGAAATTCTTACGTTTTAAATTGAAGAAGCTCTAACGGGCTAAACAAATTTCCACCACTATATTTTAACATCTAGTATTTCTTACCTTTAATCGCGTCGATGACCGTGACAAACTCAAGAAACTATTATATAAATATAACTATTATATACAGGGTGTTTCGGAGTTGATGGCATTAAATGAAACCACGGAATCCTTGAAGTCTTTTGAGCAAAAAATCGTATGGGAGGGGGGTGGTAAATCGGAAGGGGTTTCGAGATATAAGGGGGGGAGTAACCACGCTCCTCACCCACGACCTGGCACGTGTAAATCGTCATAACTATTTTATTTTTATGTGTAGACTTTTGAAAAAGGATTCGTTTGATAGCCTGTCAATGTATCTTTTTAGAAATGTATTAACAAGTGCTCCCAATGTTGCCAGTTTTACACGAAAAAATGAGAAACTTAAAACAACCGGAAAAAATTGCTAATTTTGACTTTCGCGACAGTGTTAAACGCTAAAGTGATGTCCTAACCTATAAAAATGATTATCCTGACAGAAAGCCTTACTTTCTGCTTGAATACTTCCGAAGAAAAAGGTTGCCGATTTTCCTTTGTTTCCTTTGTGCAACAATAGTGTTAGCAAGTCGTTAACCAAAAGCACACTAAGAGACGAAAGTTGTCGAATAGACCAGGAGGTTCTAACCCATGATAAAAAAAACTTAAATAATGAAAAAGCTACGTAGGCATACATACGAAACAAACTGACAGTCGTTATAATTCGCACATGTAAAATTATAAAATAGTTGAAATATAGCGAGCTTGATCCATCAACAAGCCAGCGGTGGTAGTGCTGTCTCGTAACGAGTGGCTAAATGGCAGCACCTGAAGAGGAGCCATTCGTTACGCCGAAACCACACTTCCCATTTAATAATGGTACCGGTCAAAAAAGCCTGGAAACAAGAACCTCCACTAATGTGCAACAATAGTGTTAGCAAGTCGTTAACCAAAAGCACACTAAGAGACGAAAGTTGTCGAATAGACCAGGAGGTTCTAACCCATGATAAAACGTAAATAATGATAAATACTTGCTTTCAGAACAAAAAATAATACAGAACCAGACCAGATAACTTTATATAGCAATCCAAAATTGATATTGCAAATTTATTTTCCCACGTGTTCCGAAGTTTCTATTTTTTTGGCTACTTTGTTTCATATGTAAATCATCTATGTATATTTTCATAGTAGGTGAAATGCTACACAAATCATCTTCGGGTCACCATAATCTTCGGCTGCAAAAGTTTTACACAGTCAAATCTTAATCACAACTCATATGTCATATGTGGCTTGAATTATCATCCAAACCCCACACATTCTATGCAAAGGAAAAAAGGCAACCCGAAGGTCACTACTGAGCCCGAACATGCTATATAAGCAGAAATATTTCATATCATCTATCTTGCATGACTGAAAGTCCTCAGTTGCCATTTTCTGAAAGAATCCTACAAACAAGAAGGTTCTACGGAATTCCCCAGATAGTGAACAATAACCCTTTCTTCGACCAAATAAAATACCGACGTTTGCTTACATGCTAACCTGGAGAGCAGGGTCGACCAATAAAGCCATCTAACCTTATTTGGAACTGGAAATATTCAAGAAAGTCGCATTCGTACCGAAAGAGAGCTTTATCACTAGGAACATCCGCTGATTCTATGAGTGTATTCCTGAATTTTTGATATATGTTGGGTTTTGTTATCGAGCAAATCTTATTGTCGTGATCAAAGTCGTTTTTTGTGATTACTCGTATTCATGAATTTTCTGGGAAGAGAGTTTGCAAATATGTAGTATGAATATGATACAGCTATAAAAAGCTTCTGAATTATTAGTAGTAATAGTTTTTGCACAGACGATAATCTAATAAGTTTTCGAGCTGCTTTACAAAAACATTGTCCGATTTTGGACAAGTTATTTCGAAGTTGAATCTTACCTGGAGGAAGAACTGTGATGCTTCAGGGTTGTTTTGGTGAGTTTAGTGAAAAATACTTGTTCAGAATTGGAGGAGTAATGCAGAAATTGTAGCACCGATAGTCTTTTAACTTCCCAGTATATGGGAAGTTCTTGTAATCGCCTCGAAAATCGAAATTGAAACTTTCTACTTCTTTATGTTTTGAGGTCTATAGAGTATATATAAAGTGTTTTTAGAAAGGGAGATGTATGTATATACGTACGTACGTATGTACGTTCGTGGAGGGTTTTTTCTACGAGCATAACTCACGTAAACAAAGTCATATCGACTTGGTTGAGGTGTCAATCGAAGTGTCTTTGCAATTTTAAGAGCTGATTAGTTTTTGGGACACTTCGGTCGGGGGAGTTTGCTGTTTTGCCCCTTTGAAGGTCATTTCTGTCATGCGTTATATCTCGCAAACTAAACATACGATTTGCACATTTAAGGTGTCAGAAGCAGCGCATTAGTATTTTCGTGAATCTATCAAATTTTTAAAAAAATCGTTCGAGCCGTTTTTTAATTTAAGAAAAAAAGGTACAGAAAATTAGGATTTTCTTCATACACAATAAATTTTTAACCTGATTAGCGGAACATAGTAATCAATGTTTATAAAGTTTATCAATTTCAAATAGTGTTTGTAAAAACAACATCAAATTTTTTTTCATGATTGTGGAAAAAATTAAATAAAAAATAAATAATAATTAACAGTCATCATGACTTTCAAGGTCATTTCTGTTATTCACTATATCTCACGAACCAGATATAATATTTGCATCATTAAGGTGTCAATAGACGTGTATTAACATTTTTGTGATGTTTTTAATATTATAGAAAAATTGTTTCATCCACTTATTAATTTAATAAAAGAAAGTGTAAAAACTTATGGTTTTTTCATAAAAAATAATTTTTTATCCTGATTTTCACAGCACAGTAATAAATGTTTATAAAATTTATACATTCTTATAAGTTGTCGAAAAGAAGCTTGCAAAACCATTTTCCATGATTGATGTATAATCGTGAAAAAATATAAATTCAGTGATTATGCCGAAGTGATGGCAATTTTGAACCCAACTATTCAAAAAGACCATTACGCGACAAAATCTCTTCAGTGAGCGTAATAACAAAAACTGCATTCATTTTTGCTAGCACTCTTTTGTCCTTCACGCATCGATATTAAAATAGCAAATAACGTAGAAAAGGCCTCCATAGATTGATCCGCGTGAATATTCAATCAAATCAATCTGTCCCCATCGACCAAAAACCTTACGTAATCAATAGACCCTTCCGTAGATGATATGATGAATATTAACTCATTCCTGTTAATGCTATGAATACTTCTCATTATTATTATTTAAAGAAGTATTATTTTCAAAATTATTATTATGCTTAATGTTTTTGATGTTTATGTAGATATTATAGGGAAGTTGACCGTGTGGACCTCAAGGGTCGCACATTGCGGCTTATTCAATTGCATTTGATACCAATTGAAAGTAGGATCATTAAAGGTGGATAAAGTATGATGGAAGACAACGACTCAAAACACGCTTCTGAGCATACAGGAACTATGTTCGCCATCGGAAAGAACAAAAGACACTTCGAAATATCGAATGTCCATCTCATTCACTTTATTTCAACCCTATTGAGTTAGTGCTGCTTGAACTGTACCGAAAAGTGTGAATCGTGTAGTTTTTAAGCTAAGCACTTTTTTATTTAAAATAAAATTAATTACATTTTTAATTGAGTTGAAAAATGAAATTCAAGGCGTGATGCCAGACTTTAGGACGGAAATATATGTACAACTTTGTGCACTTACCAACAATCTGCTTGCATTCAACTGAACTTGCGTTCTTGCACTATAGTACAGTCAAATGGCAGTTTGACCGTGCATTTTGGGTAGGCAGAAATTTTCAAATGCAATGCGTGGGCAATGGTATAGATAGCGTAAGTTCAAGTTTCTGGGGTCGCAGGTCTTTTCCTTTGGGCTCCATCTTCAAAACAAAAGAAGTTGGGGCACTCTCATATCTCCGAAACCATGGCTCTCACAAGAAAGATATGTATGGCAAACTTGCGTAGAATGAAATGTTTAGCAAGTCGTTCACACATCACTTACACGTTGAGTCAATAATAAAAAAGTTACAAGTCAAAAACCACTGACAAAAAGGTGGGAACATCTTTCGGGCGCCACAACTTTTTTAATTCCACGTTTAACGCGAAACACATTGAAATACAATTCCAAGACAATTTTGTCACAAATCGTTTGCGGTATTGATTCTTGCAATCACTGTACATTAACGAGAGTTATTGCATCCCAAAAGAGAGAAAATCGCGTGAAAAACCCGTTTTAGGCCAAGTAACCTGCTTTTGATGGCAAACCTCCGGTTGCGAAATTTGCGGAAAATTTTGTTGACTCAAAAGATTGTCGCTAAAGTAAATCAAAGGTGATGATGATGATGATAAAGTAAAGTTGATGTTTTCCATCAAGCAAAGGTGCTTAAAGGGGGAGGATTTTATTACCAAGACAAAAACCCAGTAAATGCATTTCATTGGACTGAATTCCTTAATTCGACTGGGAAAGCATTTGTGTCGTTGGCAGAATACGAAACCTAGCATTTGGGGGTCTTGAGTTTAGGGGCGTTATCTTTTGGAAACTGAGTGCAGATATTTCATGGCACGGCTTGATATAAGCAAAATATTCTAAAAACGACTGTTTATTGCCCAAAAATTTTAATGATGAGTCTCACAATGGGTTACATTAATACCTATTATTAGGTAGCCGCTGGGCCTATTCTTTTTCAACGAAAAAATTGGCATTTCATCCACATATTATACGTAAAACCGTGAGTAATTAGTATTTTTGCATGTGTAACTGTGAACGAGTCAGCAAACTCTTTTAATTTGTACGCCTGGAAAGTACATTCCTGCTGAACGTATCCATATTTAACCAAAGCGACATTGCTGGATACCGGTGTTAGTGGTGCTTCCATCTGTGAATAGTGTTGGCTTATCAAAATTAATTGGAAATCAGTGAGTGTTTCCTTTGTGATAAGTCCCTAAATGAAGGGCAGTGTGTTGTATTAAAAACAGGGCAATTAAAAATTTGATTGCCAGGAGTATCGCCAAAGAAAGCATAAAGCATGCAGATTTTTTCGTACTGTTTTGGAGGTGAGCGTCCACACACTTTGCTATAATTTTTATTCTGATATAAGGACCGATAAAATACTTCGTGATCGTCGCGCTTAAGACAGGATATAGCACGGCGTATTTTTGATTTTCGTAGTAATTGCATTATTTGCGCTAAGTCGATTTTCCACGTCCACCCACATAGGGGAAACCACGTGAAAAAAATGCACCTGCAAACTGTACCTCATGGGTGGTGTGGAAAATTGTTATCATTAAAAAGTCAACTCTCAATTAGCCTGCCTACCAAAATGCTTCGCAACGGGGGGTTTGCCTACCCAAAATGCATGGTTTACGTCAAAATTCGTTGGCTTTGACTGTGCAGTTTCTAAAATAATCGTCTGAAAACTCATTAATTTTTATGACCTGTTCCAAATTGGCCCGTCACCTAAAAAATTTATTCTTCTTGGGAATGACCACTCGTACCTAGATCATATAATATTAATAACAATGTGGCTAGTAATATGAAACTAGCTTAACTGCTACCGCCTTTCGGTCAGTGCCATGCTTAACAATATTTGTTGACCAAGTGAGTTCTGATATATAAACTAAAAATGGTGTGCGCTCTAATGAGTGCTAAAATAAAATGTAAACGTATGTAGTCTGAAGAAGAGTCCTTTAATTTTCCATGTTCAAGAACGCCAATAAGCTGCTCAAGCGTGTCATAAACTTAGAGTCAATTTTCTGATGAGCTGTCCTCACTTATTGTTAGTCTATTGAAATCATCTTCCCAGCTCAAGAACTTACAAAATAATGCAGTATTCAAAAAATGGTACTTTTCTACCGACTGATCTAAAATAAATTACATCAAAGAAATAGGTTTTAATCAGGTAATAGAACCACTATTCAAATGCAAACTGCAAACATTATAAACATCAAATTTCAGGAATCTGATGTCATACTCGCTTTCAATGGCCCACTTTAGGATGAGTCCAAATTTTATTTGCGTTGCACTGACATTATTTTCCATTTTACACTAATGAAAACATTGCGAAGACATGAATTACTTATGTTACCTGACGGAATGGACGACTGGATTATAAACAAATTCAATTTTCGATGCCTTGGACTCTACACCCACTTGTCTTGAAATTCACGCATTTCCCATCCTACAGATACTTGAAATGTTCGAGCGTTGTTTAGATAAATTGCTCGTAAAACAATCATAAATTTCACCAGCTGCGATAGTGATTAGAGCCATACTGTGAATTTCTTTCATGTTTATTCAATGAATCCAAGTGAAACTGAGGCTGGTCCACTTTGTTGTTGTTGGCGCTAATTATATAATCATTTCAAATTACTTCAATGCTGTCCAGAATAGTTGTGAAAACGGCGTAGTAGCTAGCCTAAGCATGTATTGTTGATGACTAAGATTAGGAGTTATTTCCTATCCCATAAGCTTCACTAGTTCCCAAGAAGTAAACAATTGTCATTTCGTAAATGAGTCTATGCAGACATTTGAAAGGCGGAATATTTGTTTGAATGTAAAAGCAACGAACGCGAAATTCATACTTTCATAATAATGGATTCAATGAATTTTCCTTTCATATCCAAAATTCAAATCATATCCAACATATTCCTGCATGTGTACATATGCCTATTAAAATCATTAGAACTGGTGTCGAGTTTCATTTCACAAATGCATTGCAATCATTCCTAGTTTTCCCGGAACGGATGTGTTTTTCTAGGACTAATGCCATATAGTGGAAAAAGTCATATATTATCTACAACCTAAATATTTCATTGAGCAAAACAAAACAGAACAGATGGAATATGAGCTTCGTGACTTGCATCTCCCTAGCATATTATAAAATAAGTAAGTACCTTACATCTGATGTGACTCGAGAGCGTGCAACATTTTTATTTAATTAGATTAGTCCAACAACAATGATGGTTTCAATTTAAGCTTGATGGGAGCGCTCAAATTGCGTATTATGCCCCCACATCACACTTCTCCGCAACTACCCCATCAGGACTGTGGGAAATTCATATGCATATAATGATGATGCTAGTCCTGGCAGCTAGGAACGTGGACTACGAGCTTTTCAGTATCGCCGACTGGGAAAAATGCAAATGAAAAAAAACTAATTTGAGAGGATTCCGCTCCGTATGCTAAGTAGGATATAAACATTTAAATATGCTTAGGAAATATGCTAAATAGCGGTAGCGCACATTTAATATTCTGCCTTATTTTTATTTAACATATAAGGAAGGGAAGCAAGTTGTAAAGGTGTAATTTGTGTTTAAGCTGTAACCTCAACTCACGATAGTGAAGTGGGATACAATGGGATGTTGAGCGGTATATTCAAAATGATTTTTCATGGGTATCCTAGTCTGAAATAATATTAAACCTGTAGGCATAAGTCCACATATGTATATTAAATCAAAATCAAGAAACGATTCTTCATGAAACTTGAATGGACTGTGAAGATTTGATGGAAGAAAAATGTGTGGGAAAATTTGTTATCTTACTAAGTACATAACATTAAAATCTGATAGGCTTGCCTAATATGTGCTGCTCATTTTGATGTTTTGAACTACATATAAAAACAAGCCGCAAGGTGCGACGCTTGAGGTCCACACGGTCAACTTCCCACTAATATCTAAATGAATATTAAAAATCCTAAACACAATAATAATTGTGAAAATAATACTACTTCATATAATAATAAATAGAGGTACTCATGATGATGAGTTTGAGCCTTGATGAGCCTTTTCTACGTTATTTGTTATTTTTATATCGGTGTTTAAAGGACAAAAGAGCGCTAGCAGAACTGAATGGAACTTTTGTTATTTCGCCCACTGAAGAGATTTTGTCGCGTGGTGGCCATTTTGAATAGTTTAGTTCAAAATTGCTACGACCTCGGCATAACCATTGAATTTGTTACTTTTAATTATTTTTTATTTTGTATTTAATTTTTTTTCTAATCATGGCAAAGTGTTTTACTGTTTTCTCTTTAAAAACTGATAAGATTATTTATTACTGTGTTGTGAAAATCAGGTTCAAAATTTATTTTTAATGAAAAAACCCTAATATTTTCCATTTTTTTATTAAATTAAAAAACGGCTCCAACGATTTTTTAGAAGCGTAAAAACTTCATGAAAATGTTAAGATGCGTCGATTGACATTTTAGTGATGCAAATACTATATTTGGTTCGCGAGATATAGTGAATGACATGAATGACCTTGAAGATTATCATGACCTAATGATTTTTATTTTTAAATAATTTTTTTCATAATCATTAGAAAAAGTTTTGCTGTTTTTTCCCCAAAAACTATTTGGAGTATTTTCATTTTATAAACATGGATCACTGCGTTCTGCAAATCAAAAAAATTTGTTGTTTTTGAATAACACCGTAATTTTTTCACTTTTTTTAATAAGTTAAAAAACGGCTCTATCAATTTTTTAAAAAAATCACACAAATGTTAATACGCGTCGATTGACCTCTAAACAATGCAAATCCTGTGTTTGGTGCGTGAGATATAGGGCATGATAGAAATGACCTTCAAGGGATCAAAACAGCAAACCCCCGACCGAAGTTTTCCAAAAACTAATCAGCTTTTAAGATTGCAAGGGCGCTGCGATTGACACCTCAACAAAGTCGATACGATTTTGTTTACGTGAGTTATGTTTGTAGAAAAACTGTCCGCAAACGCACGTACGTATGTACATTACATACACCCACACACATACATACTTCTTTCTAAAAACACTTAAAATATACTCTTAAGTAATCAAAACGTAAAGATATGTTCAAAATTTCAATTTCGATTTTCGAGGCGATTACAAGAACTTCTCATATACTGGAAAGTTAATAATGATCAAATTTACAGTCTAGTTTTCGTTGCGTGCCCTAGACTCCTTTACAAGATGAGCCTTATCATTTGACACCCCAAATGACTAAATTTGTGCAAATGCAATTTTTCAAAACTATCATTTTCGAAAAAATTAATCATCTCTTTCATTCCTGTAAACTCGTACCGTCGTAGCTTCCACCATTTCAAAGTTTCCTTACATGAATAAAAAATTTAAATAAAAGTTTTCAAATTTTTGTTTTGATATATGTACTTACAAATAATAACCACATGTAACATTCCTCCGTCAAAGACGAATTTGGTAACATTCTTGGACTCGCTGATAGGAATCTCAGTAAGCAGATACTTCAAGCGAAAAATCGTCATATTGTCCGGGAATTCTTGGTCAAGTATTTATCTTTAAACACGATATGTAATATCGAAATGGTCTAGGTGTCGCCTTGGACAAAAAGCTGCATTTAAACTTACACTAAAATCGAATTCTTGCGATAGCTCAAATGCAGTATGGCTTCATTAAGGGACGCACAATAGAATTAATCACTAAGTACTTGCACAATGCTTTCGTTCGATTCCTACTGAAATACGCTCGCATGATTTGGAATTTTGCTTTTCAAATTTACAGCCTTCGTTCGCACAAAAGCAGTTGTGAGTTGTTGCTCTGAAAAAGTGGTATGACCCAAGGAAAATTCGAAATCCACCAAATAAACAAATGTTGAGTTTCTTACTAAGAAAATAAAGTGAAGATGTAAGATATATGAATACAAGGTGCACACGACTTCTTAAAGAACTCCAGAAAACCACATCCTATGGGGATAATGAACCTGCCAACAAATGCTATCAGCTAATTAACGGCATAACTAAATGATATTCCCTCTTCATATTTAAATCCTTTTTCAAATTTGTTCTCATACAAATTTTAATGTAATAACCGCCGAGACATTTGTGAGAGTCTCGGACGAGTGGGACCCAATTCACCGTAACCATTTTTTTCTTTTATCTTATCGCCTGTTCACACTGCCATCATATTACATCGTTCGGGCACCATTCGTGGTTTTGACCATTATCTGGTTCAAAAACACGAAATTTCCACATTTTTCTCAATTATCTACAGAACGTGATTTGAACAAAATCATGAATCAAGACAAGGTTTTAATCGATGTTGACACATACAATAGATGCCGCTAGTTTGTTTTTGATTCATTACACTGTCCAACACAATATGTCAAGCAAATACAGTGCTCCTAATCAGATTTTGTCCATTGAAAAATATATCGAATTTAACAGGCGTAAATGCACAGAACTGCTTCATATAATTTTTCATCGATTTTTGTGTTAGTTTTCAAGAGTAACAATGACATTGCTGAGATTCATCGATTCATTAAATGTTTTTTTTTAAATATTCAGGCATCCATTGTCTGCGACAGGAGCTGTTGAACATGTGTATTTGACAAACAAAACCATCTCAACGCAATTTATTTCGAAATGTGTCAATCATAAATCTATATCTATATGGTTTCGAGATAATGTAAATAAGCTAGTACGTATGCTATTTCTGTCATTTCAAAATTTACATAGCATGACCATATTTTTGAGTGATAGTGTATATGCTTCTTTTTCAACAGCGTGATTTTTCACATGATATTTCGTCATTAGCACATATAATAGAATTTTTAAAGTATTCAGCGTTGCCAATGTCCCTAGTTCTTTAAAACTGCTTTCTTCAATAAATCAAAACGAATATTGCATAGCTACCACTTTTTGTAAGAGTTTCAATCCAAACTAATGAAAAAACACAAACATTTGAAACTATCGAGCTATGCATGCTTTTGCTTAAGCGGGTAGTACCGGTTATAATTTTGGAAAATCAATTTTTCATTTTTCAGTTTATTACATATACATTCAGAAGTCACATCTCAAAATTTGATTGAGCTATTTCCAAAAATAAAGAAGCTACGGCAGTTTGAAGGTGCACGCCTTTTTCGTTCTGTAAGCGATATTTTCGGTAATCGAAACTTTAAACGCGTTTTTCTCGAAATCACGTTTTTCCAGCGGCGGACACTTTTTCTCCAGATTGGCCGAACCGATTTAAATCAAATTTTGCGTACTACTTTATTCAAGTATCTTGTGTGGTAATCCACCGCAATATAGACCAAAAATCAATCCAACAAAATTTGACAAGTAAAACAAAATGAAAAAAGCGATTTTTTTAAAAAAAAAATTGAAACAACGCCATGTTTTTTTCTTGATCATTTTTGTAAAATATTGTGGTGGATTACCGCGTAGGAAATATTCTTCAATGGAATGCGGTGTGGTTTTCTGTTTCAGATTCTACATTCCTGAGATTATCTGTCCGCCGTGGGACGAGGTAATTTTCGAGACACCAACTTTGACGCCATCTATAAATAAGTAGAAAATGAAAAACGAAAAGTTAATTTTTTTGTAATCTTTAAAATATGTTTTTTACTCATGCAAATTTTAAAATTTGTATACAATAAAGGAGCTGAGAAAAAATTGAAAATTAGGCTGTTTTTTAGCATTCTAACCGGTGCTACCCCCTTAAATTTCGCAAATTGAGTCATGGATTCCTAAAGACATTGCCTTCGATCGTCTCGTTCCCAAAAATCTCGTCCTTCAGATTTTGAAGCTCAATATTGATTTGTTATATGTATCAACGAAGTCATCACGGTATTTCGGAATGCGTTTGAAAATTCTCTCATCATGAATGCGCTCCACACGAAGATCGATACCACTGATTTGTGGAAAAGTGCCTTTAATTTTGTGTTGAAAAGAATTCATAAGTCCTGTCTGTCTTTCACGAGCCTCAGGATGAACCTAAGAATTTGGCGCTTAAAAACTTTCGACATATGTGACAATAATAATTTTAGAAATAGCCATTTTCCGTATTTTGTTTCTAAAGTTTCAAAATGGTAGAAAGTGATTTTGAACCTTTTTAACCCAAATAAAAATGATTTTCTTGCTAATTCAAATCCGTTGAGGGTTGAAAAAATTCACTATCATCAACAAACTAATAAGTATCACAATGAGCTCAGATACACCTAGTATAAAATTTTCATCTCCTTACGAGTTGGTCCTTGAATAGTAAATGTCGTTTTCAACTTAAACAGTAAATCGTTAGCTACATTTAACGGTTTTACATTATGAAACACGTGACTACACCTGATGTAATCATGCAGGGACTACCGTCATTTTGTGGGCGGCAACTTTGATTGCTCTCAGGATAATTATGGAAGAGAAGTTTAAATTACCTATACGCACGTATAGTTAATTTGCTCGTGTTGACTCAGGTAGGCAGTTAGCACTCATGTTTGCCAATTTCGATAAAATTAAGGAAACACCAAAGAACTACGGGTATTTTAAATCAAAATGGATTGCAATACATGTATGCAGATTAGCAAAGTGTGTAACATGATCCTGTAAGCAACAACAAGAACTTGCATAGCTTTCAATTTTTGTGTTTTTAATCAAATTTAAAGCACATTATTGTCAATTGTAAAACACAATAATTGTAAATTTCAAAAATTTGTGACAACCGATATTTCAGGTAGCTTACATGCCATTAGGGGAATAAAGAAGATATAAAAAAATCAGGGAATTTTCGAAGCTCTGTTCTAAAGGGAGCGTATCTAAACGAAAATAAATATTTTGTCAGGTAAATATTATTCTCAAAATAATTCAGTCACCCGTAAAATGTATATAATCCACACCTAGTGCTGTCTATCTCACTTTCTAGTTGACATATGTTTTTTCTGTCTTCCGCCGTTACGTTGCGCTGCTGACGTCTGATAGTCGCTCCAAAGCGATCATCATAAATTCAGTGTTACTGTGAGCCATCTGTTAATAAACTCGAGTACTCAGCTGGCTAGTTCAAAGAGTGGTGTGATGGAAGATACGCATGATGGTTTAATTTTCATAACAACAACTGTAATTTGTCCACTACTGCAGCCATTTCCACGCGTGCCAAAATATCAATGCATCCATTAATACCATGCTTTTATTTTCAAAATATTAAAAGTTGATACTCTAACAATGAGATAGTAGTCGGAAACCTAATTGGATTGCTATGGAAATATCTATTGTAAGTAAACTAGCTGAATCTATAAAACTGTTGTCAATGCGCCAGATACAAACGGAAACTATGCTACAAATCTCATTTATTTCCGCGCTTGTTTTGCAGTTCTCGCACACACAACACTTAAATTTAAAAGAATTGTGAAAAACTTCTGCAAAAGTTGGTGAACTACAAAATAATTTCCATGGTGAAAGTATACTTTTCCAGGAGTCTCTGGACAAAACTTTTGCCAATCTTTATTGTTCACATGTTCGTTAGTTTTATATTCCAATTGCAATCAACTTCAGAACGATGCAACCGTATTCTTATTATGCGTATACTATAAATATTTCAAGGATATCTTGCTCTTGATTTGTTCCCATGCAGCGACTTTGATGTTGAGGAAATATTAGAAAAGTTGTAAAATGAATAGCTGGATGTCAAGTTTAAGGAAACTTTTACATTTGTATAAAACTTCTGTGCATTAAACAGTATGGTGTTGTATGAACAAAATAAATCAATTGCAACTTTGTTGAGAAATTATTTTGTTTCAGCTGTATTTCATTGAAATGAATATTCAGTGTGCTTCATTGTTATAAAGTGACTGAAATGTATGTTTTTTTTTATTTCCAGGTATGTGAATGCTTCTTGTGGAAAAGATATTTGGTAAGAATTAGCTTAAGTGATTTATAGCGATCAGATCTTTAGGCGATTCAAACTGATTTTGTTTGCTTGAACAAGACGGGTTTTAATACAGTGATTTTTTAAAGAAATCTAGTTAAGCTTACAAATTAATAAATGTATTGAAGATATGATCTTTTTGCCACGTAACAGCATGGTCTTGATCATTCTCGGATGTAAAACACATGCTTTTGCATACATTTCAAAAACACCTGGGGAAAGTGGTTTTGTACACTTCATGAAAATGTATCGAATTGAAGTGTGCTTTACGATTAATAAACTTTGAGCGCCCTAGTGGCCATTTAGTTTTTAAGTTAGATGATAGTTCGTACGATTAAAAATTTATTAATTGCGAAAATAAACGACCTCAAGAAAGCCATTTTTGAAAAAAAATGAAGTGTGCTTCATTCATCCTCTCTTTTTGTAAAGAATGATATCATTTCTGAACTAATCTTAATTTTCTCGCTTACATATTTCGCGTTTCTTACTTCATCCAACAGCACCGTTTCTTAGAAGTATGTATATATCATATCACTTTAACTAAATTCTAGTCGCTAATATTTAAGAGACCTATTTAAGAAGGCAGAGACTGACGAATATATATCGTTGATTTAGCAAGCAAACTATCGATTTTCGTGATAATGCAAACGGCATATTGATTGAGACTCACCTTATTATTCTGAAACTGGCTTATTCCTATTCATTACTTCTTTCTATTTTGATGAAATTTTCGTTCCACGTTTACTTCTTTTGACAAATCTTTTCACCGAAAAAATACTGTATTT
The DNA here is from genome assembly GCA_963942545.1 of Oxycera nigricornis. NCBI lineage: Eukaryota > Metazoa > Arthropoda > Insecta > Diptera > Stratiomyidae > Oxycera > Oxycera nigricornis. Next base: position 95,342,190 of record OZ012659.1, read on the forward strand.
GCTTTGCTTTGTAACTGTTTAAACATAAACAAAAAATATTCTTGTCAAATGGTTTTGTTAAAAGATTCTTCGCGGAAAAATATTTAAAAATAAAACTTAAAAAAAATATGCGTAACACAAAACGCATTAAATAATTTTTTCAAAGAGATTTGTCAATTTTCTTTACTATTCTTAAAATTACTGCATCTCTTCTATGGAGTGTTTATGATTGTGACGAGGATTAGGATAAGTATGCAGTACTAAAATAAATGGAACTTAGTCAGGCGAAAAATTTGAACCTTGCATAAAATATTAACACATTAAATATTTCTAAAATAATGATAGTAATTAAATATTAATTAATTAATTTATTTGCTGAACATTTTCAAAAAAGTTGATGTATTTGTTTGCTAAAATTTGTCTTGCATAGATTTTAGTACCTCAATTTCTCGGAATTTATGCGATATATGATTATTACGATGCTGGCTCCGTTATCTTCGAGTCTTATTACTGAAAGTTGAAACATCGTCAGTATGCAAAGGTTTTATTATAAATTTTCTTTAAAAGCTTATACGCTACCAACTTTTCCAATGAAAGCAGAAAATCTGTACGTAAAATAAATACGAGAAGAGTATGAAGCAATAGGATGTGAAATTCAAATATGGTCACTACTTTAGATTTCATTTATATTTCGGTCATTAAGTCCAACGGTCTCAGAAAACAATCCGCGCTATGATTGTAGATTATTCTCTGATGAATTTTCTGGGAAATTTTCAATAGTTTTAAATACAAATCCTATGGTAATCTTTCACCAAAAATTCTAGTAGCATAAAACGAAGAATTTTTGGATCAATTAAGACAGGTTTCTTAAATTGAGCCAAATAAAAACAAAGAGCTGAAAATGAAGATCAAAGTAGAACTGTTATTTTGAGGTTTTTTAAATGTTGGTCATTCCAACTCGAAAATAAAGCAGATAAATGATTTAATCAACCAATCATATGAACAGAAATCGAAGAAATTTTATACAATTTAGGCAATGATTTTCCATTCAATCAACTTATATTTAACACGTTCGCTCGTTCGCAATCTTAGACTTCATTATATGTTTTTTTGTTTATTCTTGGCTCTGCGGTTAAAAAATAGTGATTTCGTTTCTTTATAACTAACTACTAATTTCATGCTTTTATTTTGCCAACCGCAAAAGCTAACCATGAAAGTATGTTTTTGAATTTCTCAGTAACATTTTTTCGTATGTGTGCTTAATTAATCCGGGACTCATTTTCTGAAATCAGGAATAAACAATAATAAAATAAATCTCATTTGGGCTTTTTTGATTCTACAGCTGAAAATCTAAACTTTCTTGCATAATTTTGACAATGCAGCTAATCCAAAGCCTATACTTTTGCGAAAAAATTCTTCAAGCAAAAAACGAAGCTAACATTTTTAACTAATATATATATATATATATATATATATATATATATATATATATATATATATTTCTTCTTTTTTATGCTCATTTCTTGTTCCGTAACTCGGCTTAAATACCGATCTGATCCCGCGCCTTCTTATAAATGTTCTCGAGGAGAAAACAGAATCAATCAATTGTTAACCATGGTGATTTGCTTATCCGTTATGCCTCGGGGACATTGCTCACATCCTTGAACGTTAATGTTATCAATAAATTATAAAATTTTATGCAAGAGTTCCATTTTAGAAAATGCATTTTCTTCACGCCTCTTAAATTTGGGTTTTTCAAAGTAAACTGTACTCGAAACGACATGTTGTTGCGCATTGTTGTGTTAGAAACATGACAATCCAAATTGGAACGTCTGCCTATCTGCGCTGAAGAAGATCTTTGTTTGTTCACTTCACGTAAAGCGCCACGTCTTATTGAATCCAAAATTCCATTTCGCTTTATATTGCATTAAACTTGCTACGACGAGTTTTTAGCATAGTTTCCTGCACAAATTACAGTCTAAAAATTGGCATACCACCACACTAAAATTCATTTAAAACTTTTCACTGATAAAATGCGACCTTCTTCAAGCACTAGTTTTTCTTAACTTAGTTAGATTTAATTAAATATTGAAGATAACATGCCTGATTTGGTGAAAGTAATCGGTATTTTTGGATGAAAATAGGTTATTGGGATTTTTATTCACTCTCTGAAAAATGAAAATTTTGTCTTTTATTGTAAATTTTTTTTTCACGGGACTATATTCATTGCTCTCCTGCGCTCGTTTTGTTCTAATTGTAAACTAAGTATTGGGTTAGACTCGTGTTTGGCAGAATTGTCAAACTTCTGTTCTTATACCTAATGAAAATTCGAAGGAAATCCATTCCGCAGGTTTTTTTGTTTTCAAAATCAATGCAGATCCTCTAAAGATATTTTCGAAACGCCAATTCTTTTATCACTGGCTTGTAGCGATTACGCATTGTTTTCTGTGTATAGGCAAATCTATTGATACTCCATATTTTACGGTGATTAGAATTTTTCGTTTGTTGAATTTTTCTATCACTCTGCAAAATCATTCGAACTAATTGCTTTTTGGATGATCCTCATTATCCACCTATCCACTTTATATAGAACTGACAATTACACTATCGACGAATTAATCAGTTGATTTTGATAAGCTTTCCACGACAACAATTTTCGATGTTTGTTTTCATCTGTTTAACGTTAAACTCTTACCTAGCTTAGTTCATAAATCATCACGAAGCTCGTAAATGTTAATAAGAAGAATTGAATTCATCATTATTTATTTTTAATTTTTGAATTCCACAAGACATGTCATGGGCAAAATTTTTGATTTTCTATCATTCTGTAGGAATCACTGCTGATTGCTTCTTGCATTCATCTAAGGTACTACCACGGTGTAAGAAACTTTGTCTTCTTTTTTGTACGTAGGATTTTTGATCTGCAAATCGATTGATTGACATTGCCGCATCATAATTTAACTTTAAAAATTTTCTTCTAAATTGCTAATTGAAAAGCTATGTTTAAAATTAAAATTAACTCCATTCTGCCCAAACGGCGATCTTCTATATATATCCTCCACTGAAAAATTAAACCCAACTCGGAAGTTTTTTGAATTGGCGACCGCTTTTGTAACTATCTTCAGTAATTTTTGTCAACAGTTTGTTAGTCCCTTCTGCAGACAGAATTTAATCAAGTTGGCTTTCAAGTGCACTCATGATTACTAATTAAATTTTTTCACACATGCAACTAAACTCAAATTGTTCTCGGCAGCTTCATGAATATCTGTGTATATTGTAAACAAAACACTCAGCTTCACATCCATTTTATGGAAATCAATAATTTAATTTGTATCGATCGGGCATACGGTGCTGAAGGCAAATAATTTTGTCGTGCCTTCTGCAAGACGTGCGGTGCTGGTATATGTGAATCGACTTAAAATCGTTATCAGGTTGAAGGTCGAACTAAAAAGCTTACAATGCAACGTTATTATTAAATTTTTCTCCATTTTTTTGCTTGACCACAAGCTTTTTGTCCAACCAGAGAACAAACACATCTTCAGAAGCACGTGTGTAAATTGTTTGTCATTAAGGATTGAAAATACCCCATTTCGCATATTGTGTGTTTATCTTTTTGTTGCATCCCTTATTTATTGGATCAGAAACAAAAGAACTTGTCTATAAAGAAAAGAATACAATTGACCATATTTGATACAACCATTCTCGAATTTAGCACATTGTTTCAGAAACAAAGCCACCGACACAGCTATCACTTGCCACACTTTCACCAATTATTGACTACAGCAAGTCCTTACTTCTTTTATCATCTGTGACTACAGAACAATTGAATTGCAGCCGAAACCATTCAAAATCTATATCATGGGACATTTTACAACAGCCAAGTGCAAAAAACAACATAATTGAATTTGCCAGGATGCGTTTTAAAACTGCCGCAAAGTAAACAATGTCGTCAGTCACGCAAAACAATTTTCATTCCCTCTGCAATATATTATTCAAAAGGAATAAAAACTGATTTTTGTCGCTTTTTCCCTAAATGTTTTATGGATGTTCGCTCGAGCTTATGTAATATGCAGGATTCTACAGACTGTGCAAAGAGAATGACTTGAATTTTATAAGTGAAAATTTGTACTGAACGTGTTACACTTTAATCTTGATTTTTGGATTGGAAAACAAAGTGCAAGGTTTATAGCGGCCATGGTAGCAGCTGTAAGCATCATTATAGGAAATATTTTTCCGAGAGCTTGCCTTGAGGTAGTAACAGCATCTGAGTTTACCGATTTTCGGAAATTTTACTAGAAGCTATGTATGAACCAAGGGTACTGCCATAGTACCAGTTGTGCAGTTTTATCAATTTATGCAAAATATTTTTCTGTGTGCTTAATTGTCGCCTTAAAGTCTCAAAGATTTTTTCAACTATTACCGAGAGCTTGTGTAGCTGTTCTAGGTATAGCAGGTTTTAGTATGTTCTTACTAAAGTCAATTAAGTTATTGGTCTTGTTTTATAATGAGTAACGTAACTCCATAATTCAGATTTAATTCTGAGGTTGTATTACCTCTTAAAACAGATGAGAAACAATATTTTGGATATTCATCTGGCTAACCAATTCATGTACATTCATGATTAGTGTTTACTATAATTTTAAATTTTTGTACTATTTCTGAGGATTGATAGAACTGTTTCTGAAGTTTTAACTCGATAGGGTCAAAAATGATGATTGTCTCTTAAGGGGTATTCTACCTTCCCAAAACAAATTTCGATTTTTATTTTTTTACATTTTTCGATAAATACAACATTCAAGAATGTGTGTTTAAAATTTCAGATCAACATCTCTTCGTTTTGATTCTACACATATATTTGGGTACCTGCCTACCATGTCGTTTCTTTCTATTTCGAGCGTTGTAAAAACTTTGAACCCGTTTTTCTCAAAATGACTTTTTTTCGGTGCGCGTTGTAGCGCAGAGAAAAAACTAATAGATCAAATCTTTTCAAATTTTGCACAGACGTTTATTAACTAATTTAAGACTGCAATAGCTTAAATTCAGAATCATTTAATCAATTTCGGCAATTTGGGGGCACGATTTTCAATCTAAAAACTGCCAAAAATTAAGTACCTCATGTTTGAATGCTTGCCAAATTGCGAAAACTTGATATTTATCACTAATTTTAGACTATTGCAGTAGATTTCGTGTAGAACTAACTATTTCGTTTTGTTAAATTGATTATAGATCACTTTTAGGACCTGCGTACTACAAAGCGCAAGTTGGGCTCAGCGAATTTACTCGCTACATCAATGGGCCATATCAGCCGCCATTTTGTTACAAAAAAAATTATTACAATAAAAATATATAATTTTCCTTTCAATAAATAATCATAATCAATTTCATATCAATTGCTTTGCTCGTTTTTTTCAACAATTTTAATCGACTACGGTTTTGTAGCGCCGAGAAGGTAGAATAACCCTTTAATTCAATTATTTATCTAATCGGCAATTTATTTTGCATACACTAGAAAAATATTAAAGAACTTAATGAGACATTCTACAGTGAAATGATGAAAAAAAACTCTTCAGCATTTCGATAGATTTGTATCTTAAAAATGTTCTGCAAAAGATTTATATCGATATTAACGCAAATTTTATAGAGTTTTCTCTGATTAAGCGACCCGGATTCATTCATGTTGCAATTTTCAAATGCTTTTTTCTCAAAACATGACTTTTGGAAACAGATAACAAAATGCTGACAGACCCAATCATCGAAAAAATTTCAAATGTAGCACATATGACGATATTAATGCATGTACTTTATGGCAAGTAGTTTAATTTTTTTAATTTGTTTCAAGTGTTATTTTTTCGTCAATTTAAGAGCGTCAATTAATCAAGAAAGTAGAGGTTAAGGATTCCTTAAGTTTTTTTAGGCAAGTTTCAGTTTGTTACATATTTAAAATATTTATACTGAAAATGTGAAAATTATTACTAAAATTTCCAATCACTCTTATAAGTATCTCAATTTTTCTTCAAAAAAAGGCTCAGAATCATTTCATTTCTTTCGCTGTTAATATAAAACTAACATTACATCTAGAGTAAAATAAACGTATTTTAAGTTAAAAATACAAAGGTTTACGTAAAACAAGAAAGAGCATCTTTCAAAGAGAAAAGATAAATCTTACAAACAGATGTATGGAACTTGTCAATTTTCAAAACGACCCTTGATTGATGGGCTCTTTCTAAAAATGTTCTACATACAAACTCAATAAAAAAGAACTTTTAAGTATGAACAGAATCTTTTGGTCGATTTTTAAATTGTTAAAAACTTTTGAAGATACGAAGTTGTCAGTCAATGTAAAAATGTTCCATCATGGTTATTTCACAGGACCTTTTTTCATGTTCTGATAAGGTATCGAATTGCAGATAGAACCTTTAAAGAGAAAACCCTTCAATTGATGAATTTCCTCAAATATGGATTAATCAAAATAGATTGAGTTTAAGTAAAAGTGGTTGGAAATCTTGGGATTACACTTCTTCACTAATAAGTGTTTGGTTTAGCCGCCTTTAGTAATTGAAAGATAAATAAACCTAAACGTTTGACAACAATGTATTTGCACATTTCACATTTCGACAGTCGATTCAAATTGAATGTCCTTACAAGAACTTTTCTTTCTTTCCGTGTATGGTAATAAGCACTTCCTAGGCTTTGTGTCCTAGAAATTGCAATCCAGGATGTTTCTATGATTCTTCAATGTTTCAGGTGATAAACATGCATTGCAGTGTTACAAAATTCTGCGACTGTCTTCTCGCAGCCAATATGAATATAAGCACTGAGTCTTGTGGAACACCATCTATATTAGGTACTCTACCGAAGTTTCGTCTGAATAAATATTCAACTTTCTTGGCAACAAGCAGCTACAGATGATTTGTGACCCATATAAGGAGGTTTAAGCATCCTTAAGTGTGCCCCTAGTAGATGGAGGTTAAATAAAACCCTAAAAAAATTCTGGTGTCGATGAAAAACTATTTACAGAGAAAAGTAAAAAGGAAGGCAATTAAATTTATTTTTGATCGAATTAGAAAACAATGTTAATAAAAAAATGTGTTTAAAATGAGTTTAAAATGTAATTAAAAATAATAATATGAATAAAAAATAAAACAAGCCGCGAAGTGCGACCCTTGAGGTCCACACGGTCAACTTCCCAGTAATATCTAGATAACCATTAAAAATATTAAACACAATAATAATTTTGAAAATAGTACTCTTTTAAATAATAATAATGAGAGGTATTCATAGCAGTAACAGGAATGAGTTAATATTAATCATATCATCTACGGGAGCATCCATTGATTACGCAAGGCTTTCGGTGGACGGGTGATGATGATTGATTACCACAAATGCAAATTTGATTGAAATTTTGATGGTGTTCAAAATTTAAGCCGCTTATTTTAATGAAAAGACTGCTCAAATTATCCAAACATTTTAAAACTTTGATTGACTTTACAACAAAGTCTTTAGAATAAAAGATATAAGGTAATATCATTCGGAAGAACCCTTTTCATATGGTAACTACAAATGATTTTTTATTTTTAATTGAATTTTTTTTCAGAATCATGAAAAAAGTTTTGCTGGTTTCTTCTTAAAAACTGATAGGAATGTATAAATTTTATAAACATTTATTACTGTGTTGTGCAAATCAGGTTAAAAAAAATTTATGAAAAAAACCGTAAGTTTTCGCATTTTCTTCTATTAAATTAAAAAACCGCTGAAACGGTTTTTTATAATGTTAAAATAATCATGATCAAATATGTTAAAACACGTCGATTGACACCTAAATGGTGCAAATATGATATCTGGTTCGTGAGATATAGTGAATGGAAGAAATGCCCTTGAAGATCATGGTGACTGTTAATGATTTTTTATTTTTTATTTAATGTTTCTTGTTATCATGAGAAAAGGCTTTGATGACGTTTTTTCAAGCATTCTTTTAAGTATATAAATTTTATAAAAATTGAATACTGTCTTCCGTAAATCAGGTTAAAAATTTATTGTTTATTAAAAAACCTACTTTTTTGCACTTTTTTTTCTTAAATTAAAAATTACTACAACGATTTTTTTCAAAGTTCGACAGATTGACAAAAATGTTAAGACCTAATTTTTTGCACTATTTTTTCTTAAATTAAAAAACGGCTCCAACGATTTTTTTAAAAATTTGATGGATTGACACAAATGCTAATACCCGTCGATTGACACCTTGATAAGGCAAATCATACGTTTGGTTCGCGAGATATAACGCATGACAGAAATGACCTTCAAAGGGGCAAAACAACAAACCCCCCCGACCGAAGTATCCCAAAAACTAATCAGCTTTTAGGATTGCAAAGACGCTTCGATTGACACCTCAACGAAGTCGATACAACTTCGTTTACGTGAATTATGCTCGTAGAAAAAAGTGTCCACGAACGTACGTACGTACGTACGTACACACACACACACACATACATCTCCCTTTCTAAAAACACTTTATATATACTCTATAGACCTCAAAACGTGAAGAAAGGTTGAAAATTTCAATTTCGATTTTCGAGGCGATTACAAGAACTTCCCATATACTGGAAAGTTAATAAATATAATCACAACGATTTTTTTCATTAACAAAGTTTTCTTGTGGCTAAGGTTGCTCAGTTCAAATTTTAAAAAAATGGGCTCTGGTATCAGATCTACTTCACAGCGCTACATTCGATTTTTTTTTAGATGCATACTTCAATTTGCAAGCACAGACTATGATTTGCCAACTCATCTAAGGCTCCTCTTACGCTTTCGAAGAATGTAGGCTTCACCAAACAATATATTATTTCACGGTCGTCAATCACATTTTTACACATATCGGCTCAGAGACAATAATGTCAATTTGCCACTGGAAGCTTCTTGCTTGATTGTATCTCAGAAATATCTTCGAAGTGAATTAATTGATCATGTGCTGATGATGGATATGTGTACATTTCATCGACAGTGTGTATTCTTCCATTCGTTTATCGGCAGATGTCACACAGTCTTCCTTGTTTGGTAGCTTGTTCCCACATAAATTGGTCAGTAAACACATAAAGTGATTTGAGTCCGGCAATCGAAACTCCCTTTTTTTCAAAGAGTCAGCAACTGCAATCTACGACTGTGTCAACTTTTCAACTGGCAAGTATTTTATGTACTTATCAGCATATTTTTCAAGAGTTGCCGGAATGCCAAGCTGGGACATCCATTAAGGACTAATTGCCTGGGACCTTGTTTATTGTAGCAATAATTTTTAGTCGGTGATCTCTTTGTGTGCACACTATCCACTGTGATTTTCACGCTCAGATGCAGATAGTTCGCTATTAAAGGGAAGAGTATTTCCACTTCGCCACTGGAAGCTATTCTTCTCCCACAGGACAAATGATTACAATGATGTGCAATTGCTTTCCACCGCGCGTCACTCCCACGCCCGATGTGAGTATTGCATTTTTGGAAAGGCGCCAACTTTTTGAAAGTGTGTTGCATGCAAACTGTATCCGCTTCTGATAGAATTGTCGTTGTTGCCTGCAGCAATTGAAGCAAATACTTCTGCACTTGGAACATTATCATAACAGTCAGCCGCCAGAGTGCACACACTCTTGCAGTGGAAAAAGTCCCGATTACTGTTCACAGATAATAGAGTGCTTCATATGGTTAAGCCACTGCCTGTATATCTCGTATTCTCATCTACAAAGACCTAATCGGCAAAACAGGAAAAGAGAAACAGAACCGTTGAAATATTTCAAGATTCGAAGATAAGACCATTCATTAAACGCATAGATATGTGTCTTGTCTATTGTAAAGAAGCCAAGTAAGCGGGGACTATTTTGCAAAGTGTTTTGGGTCATGGCTGACCAGTAAGAATCGAAACGAAAACTGGAAAGGATACGTAAAAACTAAAGCCAAGCAAATTGTGAGAAAATTTTCTAGAAAAAAGTTTAAACGGATCGCGGTAGGTTAGTTTAGACTGTGAACATTAGTGACGGAGAAAAATAATTTCCTCAACAAGCAGAAGAAGTGAATATGACCCTTGAAGTTCAATTGTGAACCGTTTGTTATTGTGCCGATATATTTGTAGTGAAATTTTTCAAGTGAATGAACTTTCCCAGTGTAACATCCTGTTTGTAGTGTACATAACTGATGGTGATCATAAAAAAAGAAAAAAAGGACAAATTTTGAAATTCATAACCAATGCAAGTAATTTTCTTGACGCGTAATGCTTCTGCTGAGTGAATTTTTCTGCATTAACTCAAAATAAACAGCTTATAACGACTCACGAAAAGGTTGGAAAATAAGTTTGGTTTGTCTAGTTTAATTTGAATATGAAATTAAAATTGTTATCAAATGAACCTTTTATAGCAGTTATAAATTATAATTGCTATAAAATGAATCTTTTATAGCAATTATGATAGATACTAACGCTCCAAAGATTTATCATTTACCTTAAATGTTCCCAGAAATGTTTGCTGACACGTATATACCTACATTCTGTTTTAAATAAAGGAACGTTTTATGAAAAGGATTTTAGTTTTTGAAAGACAAAATACGTAAGAGCAACACGACTTTATGAATGCTGACTGCATTTTCTATGAAAAAGTCATTTTCCACAAAATTGAAGAAATGCATACTTTTAATCTTGCACGATTTTTAAAAAAATTAACATGGATAATGTGGAAACATTTCCTACAATTTTTTTTAAATTTTGATGAGCACAATCGATTGAAAGAAGTTTCCTTATTATTTTCGATTAGTAAATTGTATATAAACATTTCCTGTAAATGACATTTTTGAATTTTTCTTGAAAATCAAACGAAAAAACCTTCATAAATTGTTCAATTCCAATTATTTATATATTTTAATGCAGAAGTATTATTGATATGTAATAAGTTTCAAAGTCAATGTACTTAAAAATGTGGACAGCTTTCACTTTAAAAATTTTAAAAAGACTTATGGATCATTTTTTCCTGCAAAATTTGCGGAATATGTCGTTTATAAAAACAAGAAATAGACGAAATATTGAATAATCTTGAGTTGTAAAAACCAGAAACTTTAATCTTAAAAAATGCTGAAAATTTGTCAGAATACGAAAGAAAATCTTTTAAAAGTTATTGCAGTTAAGAGGTAGCGTCATCGTTTTTGCAATATGAAAACTAAATGGTTATAAAATGAAATATGAAACTTTGCGTAGTGCAAAAATTTGTTTATCTATTACAAAGACTTTTGTAAATATCATAGCCAAATCGACTTTAATTTTTGTTGTTCAATAAAAAGTGATCGATAGTAAGCGAATAACTAAGCTTTAGACACCGTCTTATGTCTGTTACATTTTCGACAATTTTTAACTCGGTGATGTTATTGGAAAGTAATATATTACTCACTCAATGAACGACTTCTTAGGTAATCGATAATTAACAATTAAAATCAGTGATTGGCATCAAACCTTTGAATACTATTTTGAGAGACGTGTGCAATACACTCTACCTGCTCTTGTGTTGTGAATTCTTTTGAATGATGTATAAATCAACAAAGACAGACACATTACCGCATAGATTTTTAACAATTACCCCTTAAGCTGACGGGTTGTGCACTCTACAAATGATGACATATTTAATCAACGAATTTTTCAGCGATTAAATTCATGCATTCCACATTTTCCAATTGGAAAGAATTCTAAACAAATTTTTCTCTCATAGTTAGTATACCAAGTTCATTCAATTTATGTATAGGCTCTCAAGAAAAGTCAAGAAAGCGGGAAAATCATCAAAATATATAATCACATGAAAACAGCTCTGATTTTGATGAACTTTTTTATTGTTTTTTATATTAATAATAGTAAAAATCGATGGCACAACTTATAGGCCACAACCTTTAAACCTCAGTTACTAGGCCATCGAAACACTAGGAAGTGAAGAGGTCGGCAAATCGCTCGTTCGAAATAATTATCCTGATTTGATTCAAGTACCCAATTGCAAGCTGATTGTAGTGATCCTTCGGTACCAAATCCCATTTCCGAAAACTACTTGCCGCCAACCAGCATGGAACCTGGTACTCAGTGTATAGGAAGTGCTCTTACCACTAAGCCACTCAGGCTAAGTTTGTTATATTGAACCATTCAAAATCAGAGCAATTGATTTTTTGAAACCTAACTTAACATTTTTATGAAGAAAATCAAAAATTAAAGTTTTGGTAGGCTGTGTCGGGTTTTGCAAGGGAAAATATGATTCAAGTGTTGCTGAAAATGATGAATAAAGTTGAAAAAGGAGTTTTGCATCTACTGCAGACAATACCCGCAAAAAAAATCACTCCTTCGACAGTCAAATGCCGAACCACGAGTTCGAAGATTATTTTCAAGATATTGTCCGGTGCTGCGGGCTGTGGCATACCAATTGGCAATAAAAACATAAAATTTCTTCCATCACTCTTTTTAAATGTTTTTTGGTCGCATCTTTCGTTGGTGGTAGGGAACAAAGTTGTTGTTTTTTCAATTTTTAGAACTTGCATTTGGGGGGCAGGCATTATTTCTCTCAAAATTTCAAAATGTTCATGTAGCCATTATTACTATTTACCTATGAACCGTTCACACTAAAACAAAGCAAATACGCACTTCAGTTAATTTTGTTCCTCTGAAGAGGTCACACTTTGTCATGCGGTAAAAAAATCAAAATTTATTATATTTTTGGAACAAAATTCTAAAAATGAAAAAAAAATGTTTTTAAATTTTATTAAAAAAATTCAGCGATTTATCTTTAAAATTATTGAGTACATTTGAAGATAATATTGCTCTCCTGCAGTGATTTTTGTACTTCCAATTTGAATTATGTGTAATTAAATAAATTATTCCAAGAACATATTTTAGAGGCCAGGATGAAATTTTTTTTCAAATTAGAGTATTTTGTTAAAGGTAACAGTCAACTTTTTTCTTATAAACGATGATCATTACTATTAAAAAAGAGAGTGGCAAAACGATAATTGAAATCTTTCGTCTAGTCTGTATTTAATTTTATAAAAATAAATTTTGCTGTTTAAAATGCCATGCAATTTACAAATCTTCACCGCTGTTGGAATATCAAAGCGTTCATTGAATACTGTTTTCAAAAGTTTTTTATTTAGAACAATAAGGACATCAATATTAAGCCAAATGTCCGAAAAGATCGTTCTCGCCTGGTAAAACTTTAATTTGTTTCTTTCCGAAGTTTCTCTTCGAAGATAGTCGAGTGCATTTAAAAAATCCTTTCCTTTTCCTTGTAGTAAACATATAGATTTAGCAAATCACGAAAATGGAGACTCTTGTGTGAGTAAGTACCACTGGTTTCACTTTAATTTGAATTAATATTTTTCATAGAGTCTAGAGTCAACAACCTGGATGTTTGTCATCTTGCCCTTTAAGTACACGCATTCGTTTCTCCCTTTGCATTATTGCGTGCACTGAGTAAAGTTAAAATGTCGAGTAGCTAACGACCGTAGAAACAAAAATACAAGGTCTGTTCAAAAGGAACCTTCGATGCCGTCTTTATCTCCTCAATCGTGGCGTAGCCTCGTCCTTTCATGGGCCTTTTCAATTTGGGGAACAAGAAAAAGTCAAAATCAAAAATTTATTACCCTCTGGAGCAAATTTGGGTCGTCACGGACAGAGTCCAACAGCTCGTTAGCAATATTAATGCGATACTATTTTTGGTCAAAACTAAGCAATTTTGGTACGAATTTCGCGGCTCAAGCGCAAATCCTTGGTAAAAATCGCATGACATTAGCCAATCCATATGTTTAGGTCCTCATCAACTTCTCTAACGGTGGTTTGACGATTGAACAATACCATTTTCTTCACTTCAATGTTTTCGTCTGTTATTGACATGTTCGAGCGTCCGGCACGCTGTTCGTCGTTCACATCTTCCCAGAGGGTCGCTCTGGGAACATTTTTTACCACCGATAAACTTTTCTTTGGTCCAAGGAAGCTTCACCATGTGCCGCAGTCAACATTGCGAATGCGTTCGCGCACTTAAAGCAGTTTTTCACACAAAATTTGATACAGATTCTTCGATCCATTTTTTAGAATAAACAAAAATCGAAGACAAGCCAAAACACATCCAAGCAAAAAAGCTGTCAAAAATTAACTAAAAATTCCAAATGGCTGAACTTGTCAGCATAAGTGACGGTCATGAGCAACAACATAACGCCACAAAAATATCGAAATTTGAATACCCGTAGCCCGCGGAAATTCAAAATTCACGATACTTTTTGAACTCACCTCGAATAGCTGGAAAATTCCGATCAAACTTTATACGAATACGTAAAGGTGAACCTCTATGAATAGATAACTCTGCTAGGCGTAAATAGAGTCTTTGTCTATAGAAATGTTCACTAATTTCTAGCATGTTTTTTTTAAGAAACAAAGTTCTAACCCTCATTGTTTCATAGTTTACAAAATTGAAAAATCATTTCATAATCTCAGGGTCCTTTGTACGTTTGTTTATCATAGTATTCTCATGTTCCAGGCTCTTTCTCAATGCTTCGTAACCAATAAATTTAAGTTTATTCTAGCCAAATTTTAAAATTTCTTATTCAAATGCTCATGTAGTCCCAAAACTGAACTTGCATGTATATTAGTACACAACACACTGTTTTAATATATAATTTAGCTTACAGTGTCTCCAAAATAAATGCCCGATTTGGTGCAAACAAATTGGACCTTAAAGTCTATTTTATGAGGGTTGTGTTTTCAAAAAGTATCATAAATGTCGCTCTGGGCAACTGAGACGCAATGCAATTAAACAAAACAGAAAAAATCTGTCTTAACTCATCTACAGATATTTTCAATTGACCGCTCCAAATTCTTTCTAGCTCACATAATCCCCATGATGACTCTCTCCAAAGAATGGTACCCGGCAATTCATTCTCACACTTCGGAAACACCGTCCCTATTAAATAAAATACTTATAGACTGTCTACTTACGCTTCTCGAAACACATTTTCTTTATTGTCATTTCAGATTGTCTTTTATCCATCCCGTCGGGAGGAAGACCTTTGTCTATAATCAAATTCAACGATTTTCCTGCCAAAACCACATTTCCACTTCCCTTGAGTATAAAGCTGACCTTATGCCAGTCCATGAAACCATTAACGCAATGAGTTGGCAAAATAACATGGAAAGTCCTTAATGATAACATTGGAGAAAGAAGAGTTTTTAAACTTTTATGGGTGATACTGATCCTCTGAAAAATGTAATGACTCATTTCTTACCAACGAGAGTGAACATCAAACTTTTGAAAAATTATAATCATCTATTCAAATGAAAGGAACACGAAGAGAGTTTGAAAAATGTCGCAAAAATGTGCATGAGTTGGCTCTGTCGGCAATCTTTGATTGAAGAAAGTTAACAACAAACTTACCAATTGTTTGCAATAAGAATTAACTAAATATATTCTTCTGTCGCCAAAATATAGTCCAGGTTTGATAATGTTTATAGAAACGAACGGTTAACACCTTGAAGGTAAAATATCTCAAGTTGAAATCACTCTCTAAACGTTTTCATCCTTTCAGTAAACATGAATTCAAAAGCAGAATTTTGATTGAATTTATTACACATCTCTTTTGGGTTCGTTTTTCAACATTATCAAACATTATACCAGCCACTCATTTCGAACATTTTTTGCTAGAAAATAATGTTTGCTATCAAAATAGATTTAACGTAATTTATCAACCAAAGGTTTATTCGGGAAACGAATATTCAACAATTATTTGAAAATATTATTCAATAAAAAAAGGCTAGCTGCTTTGATTTTTTAATAAAAAATAGCATCGAAAAGCGAAAGCTTTTTTTCGTTTTTGGAAGGTTGCTAATGATTTTATTCCGGCTATAGCTTTCACGTTTTATTGTTGTTGTTCATAAATAGACCTGACGCCAAGATGACTATTTTTTTTAATTCTGTGATTCAATGGAATTATTAAGCAAATTCAACCACAATGAAACGAATGTGTAACTTCTCCATTTTAAGTAAATTATGTTTTTGATGTGGTGTCCATTTTCAAGAATTAAAGCCTAGCATCTTTAGATATTAACTCCTAAAAATAAGAAAGCGCTAACATTATATCCATTTAGTGACAACTACTTTTTGGATGAGATCCTTTTTATAGTCCTTAAGAAACCAATCATACTCACAAGTCTGGCAATTAATTAATTCTTGGTTGACGTTGGAAAAATCTTTCAGAATCCATGCATGAATATAGAAGACGACAGGAGATAAAAAATTATTGTATAATCAATAAAAAATGTGGATAAGTTAGAAACCTAATAACATTTAAAACATAAGTTTATACATAAATTTCTCAATGTATGACTCCGTAAATTGTTAGGACTTCTCTGTCACTGAGATGCATTCAAAATAAGAGTGAAACTGTATGAATCTTTTTTATATGGACTAGGCTGGCGCCAAATTTGGTGCTTAATCTTGGGAAAAAAAATTTTATTGTTCATTTCAATACTTATATAAAACATCTAAATCCAACAACTTTCAACTGCTTTCCCCCTGAATATAATAAACCAATTTTAAAAGAAGACGAAACCTAAATCCCTTTCTATCTTCAGAACCTTGGATCGCATAATAATGTTGTATACTACGTACATAAAATCATCTTGGACATTTGAATAGCTTAGAAATGTTTGTTTTACGTGACTTCTCTCTTTTTTGAGACAATAACTGCCAACAATATTCATTGATTGCAACAAACAATGTTCCAAACGACTCGTGACAAAATACTCATAAAGTAAATTTTGGAAGTTTTTCACGATAAAAGTGAATAAAAAGAAATGATGGCCACCTCCACCACCAGTCCGATGACTGAAGCATGATTTATATATAATGGAAATCTAATCTATGCCACAATGTGATAATCAAGTGGCAATAAATGACTTTGTATTGAGTTTTTTTAAAGTTTGACCTCAACTTTGTGATAAAAAACCGTCGCAACTTTTAAAATTAGTAGCAAGTTTTTTCAGAATTGGTGAGAACTTTTGGCTTAGGAATGGGAATATTTTTTGTCCGTGTGAAAAATGTTCTAACTCCATTTAACAAAGTAGTTGTGACTAGACATGTGTAACGCAGCGCTGCGCGGCGCAATTGCGTTGATTCCTTCATTCATGATACCACTGCGTTGATACCAGTCGCGGTATCAGTGGCGCATTTGGGTATCAAGCTCGATACCAAGCAATTCAATATTCAACATCAATGAAAATTATTTGCTGGATGTTTGCATTGGCGTTGAGTCACTCAACTTGAGTGTGAGGATTGGACGTCTGTGGTGTTACGTGTTAGCTCTGCCACTGTACGATACCATGCTAACGATGTCGGTCTAGCGCTACTTTGCGACATCGGATCGGTATTAAAATTAAAACAATCTTATGGGCTTGTTCGCGATTTGATGGTAGCTCGGGAAAACAATATTTGTACGGTCAGGAAAATAATGTGATCTTCATATAATTTATGATCTACGGAAACAAGTTATCAAGCGCATTTCGACAGAAAATTAGAAACTGCAAATAAGAATTGATCTCAAATCATACAAGCTGGAGATTTTGTATCCAATGTTGTGCGTATATTTGATGCAATTAATTAAATTAAAAATTTAAAAGCAAACGTACAATTGGGAGCATAGAAATTAACACGGAAAGTGATTTTATAAGTAATAAATTAAAAATACACAAATACTTTATTTCGTTTCGAAATTTTCAAAGAAAAAATAAATGCTTTTACTCCAAGTAACAGTCTTTACATAAATATCTTCATTAAAACTAAAAAACTTTAAACTGAAATCTATAATAGAGTGCTTCTCAAAACAAATTAAATCACTTTTCAACTTAACTGTAAGTTTAAATGTAGTTTGTGTTAAAAATCACATTTTCAGTCGTTATTTAAATTATAGTTTAAAAAAACAACTTTTGAGATTTTGCTTGTTTTTAGCCTCTCTCGTTTCTCAGATGCAATCTGGCCCGCTTTAGAAAAAATTCGTTCACAGGGAACAGAAGTGGCCATGACACATAATATTTTTTTAACTAGAACGTAGAGCTTTGGGTAAATTTGTTTTCTTCTATTCCACCACAACAGTGGATCTTGCAGATTACCACAGCTATCTTTTCTCGCCAACATAGGCTCCGCTAAGTATTTCTCTACTTCCATCCGTGCGGTAGTGACGTTATTGGGATTCATATTTTGCTTAACTTCAGAGTCAAAATCTTCCCATAGTATGTCCAAACGATCACTTAAACTTGATACAGGTTGTGATTTTTGAGAACTTGCTGTGATTACTGGATTTGGCTGGTCAATTGTGTTCAAAGTTTCTACGGAGCCACCTTCCAGTTCCAAACAAATTTTATTCACAGCTAGCTCATAATTATGCTCGTCCATAAATCCAAACTTTTTGAATCTTGGATCGAGAACTGTAGCAAACGCAATCAGATTGTTTTGTTCTAGATTATACAATCTGCAATCCAATTCAATCATCAGTTTCGAATTCAAGCTTTTCACCTCGGGTAACAACTCACTTTTTTCGCTGAACGATGTTAAGCTGTTTTTGAATTTTTTGTAATATACAATAATTGATGAAGCGCTAACGTATTTTTCTGCGCTAACAGCATTGGTTATTGTGTCAAATATATGAAGCACTTCGATTGCCTGTTCAACCATCAACCACTCGTTATTGCTGAGAATGGGTAATCCTTCTTCTGTAGAAGACTTACGAGAAGAATTAATTAGTGCTGTGGTGGAAACTATTGCATTCTTTACTGTCAAAGCTCGACGGAGCACTTCGAAAGTCGAGTTCCATCGAGTTGGAACGTCATTTTTTAATTTCAAGTTTGGAAGCCCCATTTCATCTTGCGATGCTTTAAATTGATTATATCCACTGCTGCTCTTACTAAAGTATTTGCTAATGATTTTGAGTTTTTTAACAACAGAACTTATTTCCTTAAGACCAGCTTGTGTAACAATGTTCAACAAATGAGCAAAACAGTTCCAATTCTCCCATCCACACAAACGCACAGCACATTTCATGTTAGAGGCATGGTCCGTCACAACTGCTGAAATTTTGCCTTGTAGGTTCCACATCGTTTCAACACTTTTCAATTCCGCTGAAATGTTTTGTCCGGTGTGTTTTTCGGAAAAGGGTGTGCAACCTAGTAAGTCTGAGGCAAGAAAGGATCTTTTTTCATCTTCTACGATATAGTGCGCCGTTACACTATAAAAATTATCATTTGCACGGGATGTCCATGCGTCTACAGTAAGGCAAACAAAATCGGCTCTTTCTAAGCGAGATTTAACAACATCCACTGTCTCGTTATATATTGCAGGTATTAAAGAATTTGATACTGTTTTCCTGGTGGGTAGTTTATAGTTCGGATTCAAAAGAAAGAGCAGTTTTTTAAATTCTTCATCCTCTACTATGCTGAAAGGATGATACTCTTTTGTTATCATAGTTATCAGCTGGCGATCAGTTTGTCGTTGTTTTTTTAAAGAAAGTGGTTTACTAAAATACTCTGCAATATCAATTGAACTTGATGTCGATGGCTGTTGGGGAATCTGTTGCATATTTGGAGCTGCGTTTCTAACGGTTGTAGCAGTTGATATTTTTAAAACCTCTTGACAGCTGGTAGATGGTGTTTGCCTTGTCATTTGTTGTCCTGGATGCTTTCGTTTCAAGTGTCGTATCAGGCCACAAGTCGACTTATTCACCACTGAAAGTTTTTGTCCGCAATAATTACATTTAACTTTACAGTCTTCTGATTTCTCGGAAAAATGCATCCAGATTAGGCTTTTTAATTTTGAGGACATTTTCTACACATAAGATTATAAGAATTTTATATAGTAAGAAATATTCAAAGTACCTTAATAGTATGAAGAAAATTGTCTACGACTCCTTTTATTTTTCTTTCAGGCTTTAAATCAAAACCAATTCTTTAACACTTCTCTTCAATGGTTTATTTACTACACTAACTTGCTGTTTACGGCACTAACACATTCAATTATAATAATTTGCGAAAATCTGAAAACCAAATCAAATATTTCTTGCGAAATGCTTAGTTTTGTAGCATGAAATTTTCTCGAGCAGAAAACCACATTCGTGACGTATTGCGTTATGTGAAATGGAACTCACAAAGTATACAAGTATGCGGTGTCGGTATCGAGGGAAAATGGAATCAAATGTTTTCTCCAATAGCACAAGTGTCGCCGCGCATATGATTTTCTACGAATACACAAACTAAAGAGAAACGCCAAATCAATCAAGCCTTGCCATGCCAAATGTTATCATGGTGTTATAGCGCAGTGGTATCAGCGCAATGCATTGATACCACTGCTGGCGCCGGTATCAATGCATCAGCGCATCAAATTTGGTGGCGTTACACATGTCTAGTTGTGACACCAGAAGAATCGAATTTTTGTTATGTATTTACCGTGTCTTTCAATATTCTTTTTATTTACATCCAATTGTTATCAAAATTTTCGCTTAAAGAAAACTTTTGAATCAATATGAGGAAAATTTAACAATTTAACAATTTAATAAAAACAACCCACAAATCGACGTTTCAAGACGTTTTGCATTTTCATTGGAAATTGCATTGAAAACAAGTAAATTTTTCTTTTTCACATATTTTATCGAATCATACAATTGAATTTCGTTGAGGTTAAACAATTTATTTTTGTCAGAAACAAACAGAAAATTTCCTTCAATGTATATCTTTGAGTTAAGTTCAGAAAGCTAATTGCAATTCTTCTTTATATTCCCATCCGATAAGTTTTCATACAAAATTCTTCTGGGAACCTTCGCCGACTGCACTGGAAAAAAACTTGGTTCGCGCTGACTCTCACACGATCAGTTTCTTTAAGAATGCAAATCGTTGGCTGTGTACGTCTCTCAGTTTTATCGCTTTACGTTTTAGTAGTGCCGATAAAAAAATATAGTAATGAAAACCTTAACATTCAACCTAGCAAAGAACATCTCAATTTCAAAATTGTTTGAATATCATCTAGGCATTGTTTATGCTATTAAATTTGCTCTCGACGGAGCTCCTAACGGAACAGCAGGCCAGGTGCTCTGCTATTCGATTGAAAGCTCTAAATCTCTGGCATTATGGGAATATCGGCCACTCCACCATATTACGAAGGGATGGACCAACGCCAGAGAAAGTAGACCTCACTCCTCCGATTCCCTGCTTCCACCACGGTTTCAAGTCCGTCATTCCTAGCAGAGATGACTGGATCATGGAAGGAAATAAGATACAGAAATCAGTCGACATCTACACTGATGGATCAAAGATGGATGGAAAAGTTTGCTGTGGCGTTTTCTCCGACCAGCTAGACCTAAGACCATCCTTCCGGCTACCAGATGACTGCAGTGTTTTTCAGGCAGAGGTCATTGCAATACACAAGGCAGTGGACTGGTTGAGAAATCAGAAAATATTCATAAGAAATCTCAACATTTTCTCCGACAGTCAAGCTGCTATCACAATCCAACGTGTATATCTCATCCAAAATTGGAATGGAATGTCGCAAGCAATTCAACGCGATGTCGCTTCACTTTGAAGTGATGCTTTGCTGGGTGTCGGGTCATAATGATATACCTGCAAACCGCGAAGCTGTTGCCCAAGCGAGAGCTGGCACTGAGCTCCAGGATTATACACTAACACCCCAAGTCGGCCATCTATTGGCCTCCGCCAAGCTAAGTTTCAAGCAGTATTATATAGAGGCTGTAAACAGGGCCTGACTGCTCGAAGAAACCTACAGGATAATCAGGCGAACTTGGCACGCACTGAGCTCAAAGCTCATCAAGCAGCTCCTCAATACGAGCCGTAAAACATTTAGTTTCATCATATCCATACTGACGGGGCATTGTCTCATTGGGAAACATGTAGAAAGATTCGGTACTCCTTTCAATGGTTTCTGCCGCAGCTGCAGATCGGAGGAGGAGGAAACGATCCAACATTTTCTGTGGAAATGCCCAGCACTATCCAGGAAACGTATGCAAACTTTAGGCTCACCTTTCGTGGACAGCCTCACGGAAATAGCCAGTTTAAATATTAGCTGCGTAGCCGGCTTCATACGAGAATCTAAATGGTTCTCGTCACCCAACAGGTTTTAGTGCCACATCCTATTTAAATGTGGTATCACAATGGCCCTATCTTGGCCTAAGTGAGCCGCCTTTTGACAAAGGGGGCCACTACAACCAACCAACCATCTATTTTAAAAAAAGTTATTAGAGAAGGTAAGATATGTAAACGACTATACAAAGAAAGAATGAAAATGTTAGTATTTCTGGATTTTTTACTATTTGTCAACGATAAAAGTACTAATTTCACTAATCCAGCAATTAAAAAGGACGAGAACGAAATCTCATTGAAACATTTCAAGCATCAATTACAGCAGATGTCTCTATAAATTGTAAAAAAAAAATACTTTGATATCTAGAGAAACAGTTCGCCCACTATCAAACAAAGTTATCATCACCTATCTCAATTTAGCATCTAATTGATTTATGATAATTATTCTAATTCTAATTAATTGAATGCAGTTGACCTTTCCAATATAATTTTGTCATTAATAATTTCAATTGAACCGCTAATTGAAACATCTTTGCAAATCAATAGAGGATATTGCATTTCGGTCGACTGGTCTTTTGAAATATGCTCATAATTAAATACTTAGTTGAAATTACGTAAAACCAACTGAAAGTAGTTATTCAATTAGACTGAATTGACTCCAATAAGGATTAGAAGATTAATAGGTGCGGATCCGTGCAGCGTTCATCTTTCACTAGATGTCGTATTAATTTATTAAATAGGGTTACATGACGGCATGCATCTTCATCAAGCAATTGTGTCAACTGAAATCGTCTTTCCCACAATTTCAAACTATGAATGGCTGTTCGCCATTAATTGGCACACTAAAGTCTTGATATGTGCATTATAGAAAAAACCACAAATATTCGCTACACATTGCTGTTCAACTAATGCAACAAATTAGGCCACATTTACTCCTATCGGATATTTGATTTTTTTTCGGCGCTCAGTTACGAACAAAGGATATCCATATAAGCAAATATTGACTGTGGATAATATCTTAATTTATACTATAAATACAAATGACTGATTTAAGAATTATTTTTAAGCAAGCAATAATTAGAAAACTAAGCAAAACAACTTTTGGTCAGTGCAAAATTGTTTCGTGACTCACATTTGCACCGAATGGAAGCAACTTAACGTCCCCAGTCTACAAATGTTTTCCCCGTATCTCGACTTGATAACTTTCCAGTCGAAAAGGAGCCAGGTCTTCTAGGAAAATATAATTTTGTGACGACAAGTTTTCTACGGAAAGATAAAATGGACGGTGTGCGAAAGCGAAACTAAACTTAAGGGGTTACACCACAGTAGAAAGCGAAAATTTAACGTTTTTTTGCGTTTTTTTTTAAGTGGAAGGAAAATTAGTAAGGTAATTTTTTTAAGGATGTCATTGAGCATGTTTTGAAATTTACCCAAAAAAATATGATTATTCAAAAATATTACAAAATGGCTGCCCAACAATCGTTCCGCAGAAACGGAGGGTTTCCGCGGCACGCAGTAGAAGTGCACCTAAAATTAATGTGGAACAAAATGAAATTTGATTTCTTAAACTACATTAGTATAGCTAGAGAAATGTGTAGCGGATTTTGAAAATATTAATTTTTGTTGAAATGGCGAGCATTTGAAAACAAAGTTCATTTTTCTACCAAAAAAGGGGCACTTATTTTTACCTTAAAAATTCGAAATATTAACTTATCATAAATCGGCTATGTATTTATATGCAGAATGTTGTTTTCAAGATGTGATATTAATTTGAAATGAAAAAATAGAAAATTTTTTGAGTTATGCTGCGTGCCGATTTGAAAAAACGTGTTTCGAGAAAAACGCATTTAAAGTCTTGACTTTACTTTATTTTACGTTTTCTCTCATCATAAAAGGACGCTTTACTAACGTACTTTGTACTCAACATGCTTGAAAATGTTTCTAAGAACATCTTTTAGTGTATTAGATTATTAAAAATCGAATAGTAAGACATAATACTGTACCCGACGAGCAGGTGTTGTATTTACCGCATGTAGTCGTTTTGGAGCACCGGGGGGGGGGGGTGGTCGAGAAAGAGCTCGAAAATTCAATAAAAACGATTTCTGCCAGGTATAAAACCGTTTGTCTCTTATTCTAAAGGGTTCAAAGGATTTTTTAAGCCAATAAATGAAAAATTCACTTTTGGAAATTTCTACCGTAGTGTAACCCCTTAAAATAGAAGTACATAATAGATAAGACTGTATTGTTTTAATGCAAACGCATGCATCAATAAGCATAGCTACTGTAGATACTCAATAGTTCAACAACATTTCAAAAAAGAAAATAATTCAATGCACCTGAACCATTATTTTCATATGCATAAGCTCAGACGTTTCAGGACACTTCGACAAACGTGGTGTTTCATTTCTTCTACCCTTTTCAATCTTTTGATGATCATTTTATGTTTCTGGTGTAGATTCATACCAAGACAGGACAGAGCTTAATAGAATCGTCTTGCTTTGAGTAAAGAAAATCCATTTAGGTTTTATGAACTCTGTCTCTTCATTAATTTATTAAAAGAGCGTGAAATGAATGCTAACTAGGTTGCTTCTTACCAAAAGCCAGACTGCATAATTGCAGAAATATGACTTAAAAATATGACATCTATATACCCTACATAATTAATGAGATAAGTTAAAGACTAGCGCTTTGAGGTTATGCAATATAATCTCAATTCTCAATTTCGGTTAAAGTTAGGTAGATAAAAATTCATTTAAAATTCCGCTTAAAGGATGAGCAATTCGAATTGCCAATATGATTATTTATAATAAATTACTGTAATTCGATTATATTCATAACAAAGAAATAGCAATCAAAATTTGAAGTTGGTTTCACCCTTTTTTGTAAAACTTGTTCCTCGAGTAACGTTGTAGCTTCCCATGTCTAGTGAATTTGAAATTTTTAGATATCTACATTACACCATTTTCCTTGTTGAGTCGCTCCTACGTATATACGTATATATATATTGCGTACAAGTGTCTTCACTTCGGCATTTATCTTATTAATTATTGATGTCGGAAGATTGTCTACAAGTATAACGTAATTTATAATATAGACTTGAGAAACTAGCACACAGGCACCTTTGTGTTTAATCCTACACCGCTATATTTCAGTGTAGCTGAAACTGCATTAGCGTCCATCTGAAAGTTGAAAGCAACTAAACCGCCGCGAAAAATTGTGCCAATGAAGTTAGTGTCTAGCAGTTGGGCGAAAAAAAATCGTGGATTAGATACAGTGTCTGAATGAACGAGGTTTTTTTAAAGAAATATTATATATCGAATCTACAGTCAGCAACGACATATAGAGTTGAAATATGAATCTGCTAAAATTAAGGTAAATAACCCACTTTAGTTTTCTTTGTAATTAAAAAATTAGCGGTCATATTTGTGTTGTGCCGTTTTATAGACCAAGGCGGATCTGTAGAAAAACGACTACATTTGGCCGTTGAGAGGGAGAATGCTGATTTTTCCAGGAAAAGTTGTGGAATAACTAGTATAACAATAATTGATCCATGCTCCCTCTCAAAAAAGTCGGGACCATTGAAAAAATCGAAATGTTTAAAATTGCCTGCTTGTCTCACTCCCAACTTTAAAACGGTTCATTCCAGAGCAAAGTTGCGTGAAAATGCATTCTTATTTTTATTGATATATCGGAAAAAAATTCATTGAATTTTTTTTTTTAACTTGTTTAAACAAATGTTGTTTAAATAATTAAACAGCATTCATATGGCAATAATGGCATGGAGTACATTGAAGTATATGTTTGGGAAGTTTTTCTTCAACAAACTATAGGAAAAAATATGTGGTTATAAATAAATTAAATACATTAATTTAAATATTAAATTATAAATAAATTAATTTATTTACAACATAATAAAAGCGTTTTCGGGATTTGGTAATGCGATGTTTAGGCTTCTCTGTTCGAGTTACATCGGCTCATAAAAAAGTGGAAAATCGCTCAACTATACAAGCCGAGAAAATGCCTCTTTCATTACATTTTTTAAATTCGTTGCAAATACCCATCACCTTTGATCGGTTGTATCTCAGGAAATAATGGACATAATTCAATAATTTTTGTTTTAAAAGAAGCTTTTTTAAAGTTATTTCTTAAGTATTTTTTTAAATTCAATTTATATCATGGTTACCGAGATATTCATTTTGTTTATTAGCAAAAAAAAATATTTATAATTTCAAAAAAATCCTGAGGCCACCTGAACAATCCGATTTTAATTTTGTAAAATGCATTAAAATACATGAAGTGCTTTTCTATAACTATAACTTCTATAACTTCTATGGACTTTAGTTTCTGATTTGCAAGATTCCAAAAAAATTTGAATTTTTTTCAATAAATTTTGATTGCCAAGCTGTTATGTGAAATTGACTGATTCGATTTTGATGTGTGCCGATTAATTCTATTATAAAGATTTTTTAAGCGATCTATGAAGATCCTATGTTCATTTAAAATGGCAAAAAAAATTGAATAAGAAACGGCTTTTCCCCCATTTTTTTTAATTATTACTATTTTGTGGCAAGGGTTAAATATTTCAGAATTTCAAACTAATCGTATCTTGTAGAAAATTTTATTACTTAATTTTATTATTTATTATTTTATTAAGTTAGGAGTGCGACAAGCAGACAAAACACGATTTTTTAAAAAATTTAAACATTTCGATTTTTTTAATGTTCCCAACTTTTTTGAGAGGAAGCATAGATCAATTATTGTTATACTAGATATTCCACAACTTTTCCTGCAAAAATCAGCGTGCCCTCTCTCTTAACGGCCAACTGAAAACAGATCCGCCCTGGTCTATTACTGATCGGAGTCTAAAATAAAATTCAAAAAGTTGTTACTAGTTACAATGAAGGCTGATGTTATTATTGAAATCTCAAAAGAGAATACCACGTCATTTAAAGCTTTAATCGTAGCCAGTAAGTGAACGAATACCTAAAGATCTTAGCAATTATTTTCATATATTAGGAGTATCATTTCATTTTCAATTTGGTTAGGGTGAGACATAAGTGAATGTGAAATGATTGTTTATAATTAGAAACGATTTCTTCAGAATATACAGTTTGCCATCCCAACTACGTTGTAACAAGTTTATCAAATGAATTATGCTAATTTTATACATTTTCGGTAACACTTGAAGTAAATTTTTCTATTGTTCATCTCAAAACAAGGCAGAATAATCTTCCTTTAGAAAGCCATGAAATCAAATATCGAATGCTCAAATGAGGAAATGATACCGAGCCTACTTTTAGCATTTCTTAAATCCAAAGCAAATCGATGGTATCGAAAAAGGATAGAAGGATCACAGCAAATCAATCACGCAAATCCCAAAGCTGGAAACTGTGCATATGTATAGCATTCCAAAACGGAAACGAAAGCCATACCCAACATGGACAAATGGCTCGTTCAGTAATATTAATGTCAATGTTCACCAGAGACATCATCGATAAACCCTCATTCATTAAAGTTGGACCTTCAGTTGAAACATTTCTACCTACACCGAAAGATTGGCAATATATTTTCATAAGCTAGAAAGTTCCTTCATTATTGATACAAACGTTGCCATCTTTTAATACAGTTAATCAAGCGTCTATTGCTTTGTCTTG
Source organism: Oxycera nigricornis (assembly GCA_963942545.1). NCBI lineage: Eukaryota > Metazoa > Arthropoda > Insecta > Diptera > Stratiomyidae > Oxycera > Oxycera nigricornis. Next base: position 95,369,937 of record OZ012659.1, read on the forward strand.
TCATCGGCGTGTTTCGAAAAAGGACGTGGAACGGCCATGTGAAATGCACATTTTTCCGTTGGGAATAGTGGCCATAAAATATTCATATCTTACTAGCCGATCATCATAAGACCCCAATAATTCTGAATTGTCATCGAAAATCGCCATATGGTGCTGGGGTTGAGCCCAAGGCGTGAGGCTCGTAGTCAGGCTAAACATCCCAAGGACACATCGCCATCAAGTGGCATTACGAAATGGGTAAACGTTTTAAGTCAGAAAGTGATATTTTATTCAGCATTTCAAACACGATACCATTTCGGGCAACAGCAGCCAGGAAGCCTCATCACTGGGAATCCTTGATGAAAGGAAAATATGTGCATAAGTGTGTATATGAGCTGGGGGATGATATTAAAGCGGTTGCTTTCGCAGCACAATGTTTGCCTTTCCTTAATCGGAGGTGACTGGGAAGGATTCAAGGCGAATTATGCGTTCACGTAAACTCGTTTGGTTCCCATGAAGGTGTTCCTGTTGGGAGAACACATCGACTTGGAGTTTTGATTACCACCATTTTTTAACTTGATCCCCGGATAGTTTGCATTCATCCAAGGTTATATTGTTTGATTTTTGATAAGCATCCTTAATTTAATGGCTTGGTGGTATTTAACTGCAGTCAACACGCATGTGCGTTTGTTAAACAGTTCAGATTCTGAAGAAAAAATCAAATGCTATAGGTGAAAAGGTTTTTTGTGATGGTGTCTCCTAGCTTGGACCCGTAATTTTCTACTACTGTAAAATCTCTCATAACTGAACACATGTTGACCAATAGAGTCATTTCCGATCAAGGGAGATGTCGACATACTATAGGTGAATAGCAGAGTAGCTGCTGCTTGAGACAACTGGCTGTTTAAGAATAGTATTCACGGCAAAAGAGTTTTACTGTAATTTTTCTCCAATCATATTCAAAATATTATTTTCATCAGTCATATTTGCATGACCTTCATCTTTCTTCAAGGTTTGTTGCCTTGAACAATTTGTTTAATGTCTACATAATTTAAGATAATCTTCTGTACTGTACCGCGCTTAGTGTTCATTCTAGTTTCAAAAAAGGAATAGGTAATACAAAGACTACAAAATAATTGAAAATGTTATCAGCCCCCTTCTAAATGGTAAGAAATAAATTTCAATTTCAAACCAATCATGACGAGTGAGAAAAGTTCAAACTTTACTTGAATTGAACAATTAATTATTCAAGAAACTTTCGATCATTTCACAAAGGAATCGGGATCAAAGAACCTAAAATTCAAATTTAAATTCCTCAACTTTGCGGAAAGTACTATCAACAGTCTTAAAAATTGATGGCCTGTTCTGGCAAAAATAATGCAAAGTTACATTCAGGTATCAACCTAACTACAATGCATTCGCAGTATTGGGGATGAGTGATTAAGTAATTTGGTTATCTAAAGAAATTTTTAACGAGAAATTCCGATTAGTTCTCAAAATTAAAATTTTGCGAATCAAATTGGTGATTTTCGAAACCAAATTTCTTCTCTGCCAAACCAAATTAGAACTTTTCCAACCCAATTGGCATTGAAAATGTGTCAATTTGATTCGGAAAATCACCAATTTGAACCAGAAAATCACCAATCTGAATCGGAAAGTTACCGATTCGTTGCGGAAAACATCTAATTTGAAATTATATAGCTGTGCAAAAACGCTAGAAAGAATAGACCACTCAACGAAAAGTAGTGGACATAATGGTTGGCTCGTGTTACGGCTATTGGATAGCCCTCACCTTCATACAGCTATCGGATAACCCCCACCGGTTCACAGACCTCGTCAGCGAATTTGCACCTTCAACATTATTGTTCACCTCAAAATTCTCACAGTCCAATTCGCCTTAAATTACATCGCTGACTCCGGCACATGTTTTGCCGTCAGCATTTATTTTGTATAAATAATAAACAGATGGTGATGTAAGCAACACCAAATCTTCTCTTCTTTTAATATCATTGAGCTCGTTCTGGGAAATCACGGCAAGATGAAAGTTCCTCATTTCGAGGAAAGCGAAGGCGAGAAATGGCGAAAAAAACCATTTTTCAAGCATTTGTTTCTTAGACACTTTATTATATGCATGAATTTTTTTTTATAGTATTATTTCATATTTGAATAATACAAAAAAATGCAGTTTTTATTTTTTATTTTTTATTCTTTTTTATAGAGGGCGCTGAAATTAAGCTCTGAAAAATCGTTACTCCACAAAAAAAAATTAAAAGGCACTTGAAAAAGCAAAGTTTCTTACATCGTCATCCACCACCAGTTTCAAAAAAAAAATCGGATCAAAAAATAAATGACGGACTTGTGAAAAAAATGTCAAAAATCGACTGTTTTTTCGTAGTTTTTTTGACGCCAAAATTTTTGTTTTTTGAAAAATGAAAAATTAACATTTTCAAAAACACGCAATTGATATGTAATATGTAAATAAACACTGAACACATGCAATAAATTCGCAAATATAATGTATATAGGAGAAATCGGTATTTTAGAGAAGGTTAATGAAAGAGACGCTACGCGGCCGTCAGTTTATCGAACCCCTAAAAAGAGCCGAAAACGCGCACACACTCAAAGTCGGCATTTATATATGAAACTTTCGATTTTCGAAAAGATTTTTCTGGAGGTCATTTTTGAAGTTCTAAGGAGTCGAAAAATGGGAAAAAAATTAAATTTTTTGAAATTTATAAAGTGGACTAGTACCTTAAGTAATAGGTACCAGTATAATGTGCACACTGTATATTTGAATATTAATGCAAATAACGAGAAATCCGGATCCAACTCAGATTGATAAATTGGATAACTTTGAAGCTCCATGAATATCAGAAGCAGTTTGGCAAATCTTTTGGCATCATAGATCATTCCAGTGAAATGGTGGGGAAAATTAAGCCAATCGTTAATTTTGGGTAGAGAGCTAGATTTTTTTTAATGTGTAGGAGGTATACTGGTAAGCTAAAGTTGCAGTTTCTGGAACCGTAGTCACTTTATTCTGTCATCATCTAGAAAAAATATGAAAAAACGAAGAATTTCACGAGAGACATCAAATTTGATGGTATGGTAAGGTTACATTTAAAAAGGAAATTCGATATTGGTTTGTTGAGTTTGTCATGCATCTGCAGTCATTCCCAACATTCACAAACATAAACAGATTAGATTGAGCTTTGCAATCATATTGACTTCAAGAGACTTAATCACACCTTTTCGTTGATGTTCCTATCAGGATAATGCGCCTACATACATGAACATGAGTAACTTAGTATGGATTGAAAAGAAAAATATTGGAGTTGTTTCGTTGTTTTTCTATTTATCTGTTTTTAACATCATGGTAAGTGTTTTCGGAATAAAATGGGGAATAATATGGCAATGAAGCGGGCAGTTTGATATCAATTTTTTATTTAAAAACAGCCATCGAAACTGCTTGAGCATTTTTTCCATACAAAATCAACTTCATGAGTTTTTTTTATAACAATTTGACGTTAACGTTTGACGCTAAATAAAATAATATATATATATATATATATATATATATAAATAGTTCAAAACATATAAAAATATATATACTATTTTTTGACATGAAAAGTAATTTTGTACTTAACGGCTATCACGTTTTTAACTTAGATTAATCAAGCAATACAAATAATACAACGAAATTTGAGGCAACATAGAAGTTGTGTGTTATTGCTTTTTTTTCTATTGTAAATGTAGCAATATCTTCTCCTTTTAATTAAAATGGAGATTCTTCTTACCCTTTGCAAGAAAACCATGCATATATGTAAATATGTTCCTAATCAAGTGTAAAGTATTTAATTTATTACAGGAATTTCAACTTTAATATTGGAAAATTTTAGTGAAATTTTTGACAAACTTACATTTGAGATAAATGAAAAATACATTGAAGTGAAAATAATATTTTTGGAACCACAAAATCATTCTGCGTTTATTAACGATTTCTTTAAAAAAAAAAATTTTTTTCGCCAAAAGTATCAAATTTTGTTCGACTTGCACCGAATAATTTGTCCCTTCTGTTCACTTAGAGCACATTTTGTTTGTTGCTCGCCGAAATAAATCATTTTCAGAATGGCGAACAAATAACCTGCGCGAAAATCATCAATCCGTATTAGTTATGGGTCTCATGTGATACATCCACACTCATTAATGGCATTTTAATGGAAAACTGCACCGGAATTCTCGATCCATAAATCAAAAACCTTTCGTACTAGTAGCCACGTGCTTTTGTAAGCATCATTTCCCATGTTCGTTAATAAATTCTTCTGCAGGCTACAATTCTCCCTGAAGAGCCACTTTCATTCATACTGTAACATTGTGGGTAGCGAGCTGGAACCGATATTAGCAAAACGTATTCCATCAAATGTTGTGTACGCAAACCCTCCTCTACCTCTGAATTTTTCATTACGTTTAATCGGTGCCATTTCAACATGCTAACTGCCTTATTCATCACAGCATTATGCCCCATATTGTTGGTATCGACCTAACAAACACAGAAAAAGCGTTGTTGTCCTTTACAATACACATTTTCCACGGAACCATTGCACAGCTCAAGTCAGTCAATGTGTCAGGGAACAAGAATTGTAATAAGGACTCGCGGTGAAGCCGAACCAGCAGTCAGTCAATACGGGGTAGTTTTGGCGACTAGAAGGAATCCAAATGAGGAGCAGATTCGCGAAGAAGAAGAAAAAGTGAAAACCTATTGCCGGCGCGCCTAATTTGTTCCTTTTTCTCGGTGTAGCCCATATATATATCGATGAAGTGAACGGTTCGTTCTTGTCGTTACCACTGGAATGCGGGGATTGGGCTTCGCTTTTAAGTTCGCGGAAATTGCTTAAATTGTTGGGATTTTGTGGTCACCAAATTCCGCTAGAGCCAGAAAATGTCGTTGACGCCGAGTCGCATGAAGAAAGGACTCCGGTCCCCAGTGACTTTGCGAAATGTGTAGGTTTGCTTTCGCTTTAAACTTAATGTTCCGTTGTTATGCTAGTTTTTCCGGAGTGTAAGCATGTAATCCCCTTGCGGATCCAGCGCGTGTTCTCACCCAGGTGCGTCATAATGACTCTCCATGTGTGAAGAAAACCTTTTGGGTCGTGTTGGTCTAACGTTGGTGAATTGGTAGCAAGAGGGAAGACTTGGATATAATTTCAAACACTATTCCAAAGCGGGTATTACATGCATAAACGAGTGTTTGTATTACATAACCATTGATCCTACCGGGTTCAACCCACAGTAAATGGTTTTAAATCTTGGGACAAGTTTTCAGCAAGCAAATCATGGATAATATTTCGCATGTGAACTAAAGTGACAAAAGGGTTACGAACTATTCTTTATATTTATAACTCATAAATATTTTAAATTTGAAACCAAATTATTTTAATTATAATACAAAACGAGAGTTACAACGCCAATTTCTCAACTGTTAACACTATAATACACTGATTTTTCCTTCTTCAATCAAATTCATCAGCGTCAACTTCCAATGCTGAATCAAATCCTGAAAGCTTAAGTGACAAAATACTAATATTTAAAAAGTATACCTACTTCTAACAGATTCATATACTCGTACGTGATAATAGGCTATCGTCAAAGACATTAGCCTACGCATTTGACTGCCTTTGTTTTGTTGTTTACAAATGCACAGCGTTTATATAAACATAATCTCACTTTCTTTAAGCACTCGTAAGTTAAACTTAACGAACAGTTGCAAAGTTTGACGAAAATCCTGTGAAATCCACTATAGATGTAGGGAGAGTGTCAGTATTATCCTGAAATGACTTTCTGCGCAGTGAATTCATTCAAGTCTCACCTATTGTCATCCTAACGCACGTTACTTTATGTGTTGAAGATATTTTAAAAGACACATGTAACGTTTCAAGCAAACCGACCCATATTTTTCACATTGAACAGGTCAAAACTTGACTTTTTTGTTCGAGAAATAGAAAGTTTAGCTATTCAAGATTATGTTCAAAAAATTTAAGACCGATATTCAAAGTCGTTCTCATATTTTCGCGAAACACGTTTTTCCGGTTTGCGAGCAAGTGAATTTTTCGCCGATTTACAACAACCAAAAAAAATTGTTTTCTATTAAATTTTCGTCTAACTGAACCTAAAATAAGAATAAAAAATTTGAATAAAAAGTTTTTAATGACAAAAGCACGAGAAAAATTTCAATTTTTTTTCAAACGCGTCACAAATTTTCAATTCTCCATATTAACTCTCAAAATCTGATTCATCGAAGAATTATACATATAGGTGATATGAAAAATTGGCTTGGATTGCTTAGACATTAAAATTGTGGACACCGGCATACACGGCAATGAGAGACTCGGATGACGAATCTCCGTGAAGAACAGCTTCTAACTTTCCGAATTTTGATGTTATTCACTGGAAAAAATTATGAAATGTAGCTCAAAATACGAGTAAAATAACCTATATATCCAATCAGTTCTAATCATTTCTTCCCTTTAAAAAAACGAAAAAGACTTAAAAATAACCCTTCTTATTTGAGCTTACAGCTTCTTCCCATTTCCAGTTTTGCAACACGCCTAATTTTATTATAGGTCGATAATTTAATTGTTGTATGTGCCGTATTACAACTGTGGCATATACATACTTATTTTGTTTTTAGTTGTTTTATTTGTATAATATTTGAATATTATGAAACTTATAATTCTATACAGAATCAAATTCCTTGACAAATTAAACCCGATGGGTCTAGGTTTGTACTATGATTTATTCGTAAACCCCAAACCAAATTTGAAGCTGAATCGAAAATTCGGTATACAGTCTATGCTAAAAATAGGGGATTGCGTTTTTCTAAAAGGACAAAAATAGTTACGTTCTTATTTCCTTACGTCGAATCGCCGACTGTAAGTCGCGAGTATTCAATATGTCACGTACTTCAAATTGTTTTCAAGTAAAATTCAGCATTTTCCAATAAACTTTCCACGTAATCTTTGGACACAGAGGACCAATATTATTATTGAAAGGTGTGCCGCAGCTACTTCAGATTGTAGACTGTATGTAAGGTTAGCTGCTTCTGCATAGTCTGGAACAAATTGTACTTTTCCTTGTGCCCCCTATCGTGCCTCCATTGTGGTTTTCGCGGATTCCCCTCGATAGACTTGCATGTTTCTTTGGTAAGCACTTATCATTTTGCGACAAAAATTGGCATCATTTTCTCACTCATTTAAAGCCCGTGAAAAAAAGTTATAACGAAGCGGATTGTCATTTTGTTTCAATTATGGAGTAATTTGAACTTTTGGAACAAATAATCTAAGCTCTCTCTCAGGGAAGTAGAATCCTAATTTCACTTCTGCCAACCTAATCAGCAGAGCTGTACCTAAGATAAACGCTACAAATGCAATGACTTCATCGATATCAACATCTGCTTCCACTTTTCTCCACAAAGACTAACCTGCGGTAGACGGTCTTCCTGATGTTGCTGTCCTTGTAAGTATTTATCTAATCCATATCAAAATATGTTCCCAACGTAACTCATCTAAATCCATCGTAATTGGAACAATTCGACTAATTCTTGATTATCAGATTGTGCGTGATATGCGAACCAAGTTGGGTGTGAATGCATTCAATTTGAATAATCATTCGTGTTTATTGTCATTATTTTTTCATCGAAGTCTCTTTCCATCATTCTTAACCTTGACAAGCGAAGCGAAATACCTTGCTTTGTCGGAGAAACTCAGTTTGGTAGGCTGAACTTTTTTTTAAATGGTTTTGGTTGTGAAGATGCGCTTTTTATCCTTTAATCTCATCTCTATGACCTTATGTCCCGTTTCATTCCTAGCTATAGCCGTATCAAGGGCATTGATATTTCCTGAATGACCTGCAATGTTTCGCTTTTCTTAGTAACAATGCCAGTTAGTACTTTTCGGAATCTCTATATTATCTTTAGTTAGTTTAGAAGGATGGTCTTCGATTACAAACCTAATGTGGTCGTAATCTTACATAGTGGGTCCTTTGAAAACGCGGAAAATTGAAGGACTTACCACAGCTAGGCCCAGAATCTGTTCTCAAATAGCATTTATAAGAGTGGAAGCGTGGTCGTTTCTTGCTCTTCCTAAACTATGTAAGGTTATAAATGCCAAAAATGATATAATGATGATATAATGAATATTTTTTAAGCATTGCTGCTTTTCTATATAAGTAGTATGATGGTTTAGTTTAGGTAAGGTTAGGTTTTTTTTTGTTTTTTTTTGAATGACCTCTTGAAGTTAACAGAAATATTATTTGGTATGAACTTCAATGCAATGAAGAGTCTAGGTTACTTCAAAAGTGTAACATCTAAAATTTCGGCATGAAAATCAAAACATTTGTTTTTGATTGGCAAATATACAATACGCAATTATCAAAAATAGGGCATGTTCCAGAAGCATTGACATCAACTGCTGTAGCAATTTATGGTCCAATTAAAAAAAGCCGACTGCAATGATTTTTGTTTGTGCAACATTTTGTTCATCTTCATGGTCTCTCACGCAAAATAAGATAAAGAAACTTGATTAATTTCTTATAAAGGACCAAACGAATTTTTTGGATACATTTTCAAGGAGAAAAAACATTCAAATTATTTATGAAGATCAATGTTTTCTGAAAAGTTTAGAAAATGTCATATGAATAATATGAGCAGCCGCAGTCTAATGTTGTCAAGAGAAAAGATTTGCAGCAAGTAGCTTTAAACCAAATAAGATTGGATGTGGTAATACTTGAGTAATCGCTGTTTACCAAAATAGAAACATTTTATTATTTTCGCAACGTAAGTGACCATATGTTGAAATTATTTTCCATTCGTTTTCTTCTTCTTTTTTTCATTATTCCAATATGTACATGGCAAGGCCCCACCAAAATGTGTTATACTATCAATCTCTATTCAAATCAAAAGTTTGTTTACCCTCAAAAATTGCTGTACTCTTCGAGATAGACTGTTCTGCTACTATATAATGCATTGTGTTCAAAATAATTCAGTATGCAATTATTTTGGCACATACAAGTTGACAAATTAAACACAAATTACAAAATTCGAAGTCACATTATACATTAGGTAGGTTCACAAATTCTCAGTGAGCAAATTTGAGTCTATAAAGAGACCGTATGACACGAAACGATAAACTTCCTCTCCTGTTGTATTTTATGAGACTATAACTTCAGGATAACGACTGAATTTTACATACTGAAACGTTCACTTCCCATGAATTTAACCCTGACAGTGACATTATATCACGCTACGGCGCCCTAACAAATGTATCAATAACAAATGTTGCCCGGTCATTTATTACTCCAACTGTTGGAAGCATTAGTCAACATATGTATATCTTGCAAACTCCTTTTGATATGTGGTTTAAAGAAAATTGAAACACAACATTTCTTTTGTGTGTGTTTTCAGGGTAATCTTTTAGTAGTATATGTAGTATCCTGAAAGGAAACATTTGAATTGAACCCCTATTACATATTCTGCAACCTTCAACCCTGTGAGCTTTAATGTTTTCCTGCAGGCTTATACTTTCATAATGTCGGATTATCAGCAAAAATGTTTCCCTGTCCTTAAAATTGCATTAGACTGCGGCGTCAATATTTGCGTGCTTTATTAACTTCCCAGTTCCCTATGGGAAGTTATTGTAATGGGGTCGATTTTGCGAATCCCAAATTTTGACATATCTCCACGTTTTAAGGTCTCTAGAATCCAAATCCATCGTTTTTAGAGAGATGTCTGTGAGTGTGTATGTACGTATGTGCGTATGTGCGGATGTGCGTATGTGCGGATGTGCGTATGTGCGGATGTGCGTATGTGCGTATGTGCGTATGTACGTATGTGCGTTCGGAGTAATTTTTCGTCTCGATTATCTCAAGAACCAAACATCTATGTACAGCTTACAAGCTATTTAAGCTGCATACACCAAACAGCATATTTTCATTATATTTTGCTTCTGATGGGATTCAGAATATGTGGCTTGAGAAAAAGATTTTTAAAGCATCATTCTTTCGGGAAAAAATTTTTCATTTTGGAAAAGGTTTCATTTATTTGGAAAACTGATTTTTTCATTTGTTATTAACGATTCTTACACAAACAAAAGGTAAAATATACGGAATCGGACACGTTTTTCAACTATAAAGTACTTTTTTTTTAGTATAATGAATGCTACAAATTGATGGAAACACCAAGTGGTCGTGAATCAATAAACAATAAATCAAATATGTACGGAAATTTTTATCTTTCCAGAGAAGATTCACATGTAGCCTAAAGTTTGATCTGTTCAATGCTATTTTTGCTCAGTCTGACAAACAGGTGGTTAGATATTTGTACTAAACTGTTCATCATGAGTAATTCTTTACTTCCTCGGGCGCAAACAGCTTAGACTAATGCTTCCAGCACAATAAAAAGCAATGCAGAACTGTAAAAAAATATTTACCTACCTTTCTTATCAAAAGCAAATACAAGGAGATTACATTCGAACTTAAGAACCCCATGAAAAAAATCACATCAGCACTAATGCCAACCAGAAATGACTAGCAGCCTCCTAAAAGCACTGCTGCAATATTTTAATCTCCAACTATGTTTGCCAAGATTAGTGTGTTTACCTCGTTTCGGTGTCAGGTGTTGTAATCTAAACCTGGATGGATTACAGACTTACACAACGACGCGTGAATTATTTTCCCAAATATTATTTGTGGGAACGTTTATTTTAGTGGGAAATATGGTTGGTAAGCAAAAAGCTAATCCTTCTCAGATTTCCTTGCGTTTTTCGTTTCATATAAAGAGAAGGATTTCTAGGCATCGTTTCTTGTGCTCCATGTGTCGAGTCATTTACACATGTGTAACTAAGAGCATCATTTCTTGGGTACTTATGCTCCACATGCTACATTTAACTCTATTCTATTATTAGTTCAAGGATATTTATTTGCTAGGCGTGGAGATAGAATATGGTCTTTTCCTTTAAAATATAATTTTGAGCAGCTATCTAATTCATATTTGTATTTCCATTTCAGGTTGCTGGGAACAGCAAGTTCGGAATCAGTTAGATGTTCTTATTGTTCGAACTTCAATGAAAGTGATCTTCGCGTGTCCGTGGAAAATACATGCACTGACTCACTAGTGACAGCCATTGATGATGAAGCCTTACTAATATGCGATCCAGGAAACGAAATGGCAAGAACAAAGGTTTACTTTAATTTGACGAAACAATAAAAACAAAGCTCTTCTTTCCTTTTATCCACCCACAACTTAGTATTTTATGATTTCATAAACAAATTTTACTGGAACATTCACGAGCTATGTGTTGGATTTTTAGGTGCATTTCGATGACGTATCACTTTACGGGACTCCAAAAGAGGAGCCAATGCCTTCCATACCGGTGGTGAGCGAGAAAATTTCTGCCAATTTTCTGAAAAATCAATTACAATCATGGTTTCAACCGACGGACAATCGGTTGGCCATGAAGCTGTTCGGCAGCCGAAAGGCCCTAGTTAAGGAACGTATTAGACAAAAAACATCAGGCCATTGGGTCATTCATCCATGTAGTTCATTTAGGTTAGTAGCAAATTCAACATGCAACAGAGAGTCCTTCGATGGAAAACAAGTAAAGTTTATCATCGAAAGAACTGCTTAAACTGTTGTTGTTGAAACAGCAATCAGTGTTCTTATAAACGGATCGTGTTCATATGATAAAAGCTCTTTTATTGTGTACTTAATGCATCATTATTTTCGTTTTAGGTTTTATTGGGATCTGTGTATGCTTCTTCTTCTAGTAGCGAACCTCATTATCCTGCCAGTAGCAATTTCGTTCTTCAACGATGATTTAAGCACAAGATGGATTGCCTTCAACTGCCTCAGTGATACTATTTTCTTAATAGACATTGTAGTCAATTTTAGAACAGGTAAGCATATAATTCTTTAAACGATGTTTAGAATAGTTTTTTTTTTGATTCTGCTCTAAAAGTTATTACTTTTTAAATAAATAAAGTTGTTAGCACATGAGATAATAGACGAAAATTTACTAGTTAATTGCGAACATAAAGAAGAACACTTGATGAATATACTCCAGAAAATAGGCAGTAGAATGCTATAGAAGTGACAATCATTATTTAAAGCACAAAATATAATTTAAGATTCAAAAAAAACTGGAATGGAACTTCAAACTTAAATATCTCAGTTTGGACCCTTCTTTTGCACGATTTAACAATTTATGTTAAATTCAAAAATCTAAGTTCAAAGCGAACAGTTAGATGTATAAAACGAAGGATTAAAATTTGCAGTAATAGAAAGCAGGCCGATGAAAGATACAATCGTTGATTTAGAAGCTAGAATAAAGTACTCGAGTAACGGGGGAAAAGATAGTTTGAGGTTTTAAGCGGAAAATATTTTTAAAAAACATGCCACGAAGCCACGAAAAGTTGATAGACGAAAGTTCAATATTTATTTATTTATTTAAACAAGACTACAATATACAGATGAATCCAAACGACTATTGTAATAAGTAAAATAAACTAAATTAAAGCAAAAAAAGAGATAAGAGAAAATTATTCAGGGATTGCATAGTTAGCAACTTTTAAAAGTAAATTTCGCTTATTATTCGTCGAATTTGGCGAAAACGTTGCAAGAGCGGGGGATTTTCCCAAATTTTTGAGGATTGTATGTGCATGATATTCTGGCGATTGTTAATCGGTCCAAGAGCAACTAGGAACTATGAGCAAGGTGTATCCTAACATAAAATTTACACTGGAGATGGAGCAAGAGGGAAAGCTGCCATATCTGGACCTCCAACTAACGAGGAACAGGAAGAAGATAGAGCTGTCGATTTATCGTAAGATATCAGCTACCATTATCTCTGATGACTAAAAAGCAACTAAAATAAAATCAACATTTCGTGTGCGTTCCGAGAAAAAAATGCAACCAAGACCTTTTCGAGGAGGAACAAATACAACTGCTTTATACGGAAAACTCCCAAAACAAAAGAACGATATAACGATAAAATGCATGCACTCTCAGATGCCGTTGCCACTCTCGTCATGACAACGGATGTCAGCGAAGCTCTCCGAAATGATCCAAATTGCTTTGGCATACCCTAATTTGGCCTAATACTTGCGATAACGCATGTTTGGCGCGTCAAGGCCCATTTTTATTAACCTAAGTCGCGTTGGCTCTTCACCTGCTGAAAATTAAGTAAGAAGGAGGACTCTCGAAGAAAATCGCAGTTTTAAGTAATGAACCCATGTTTTTTTTCAATTTCCTAAAAACAATCTTTGATTTTAAAAAAACTAGATTATTCCTTATACTGCAAACTTTACGTAGTCTTCGAAACAATTGTATGCGATACAAAAATAAAAATTTGCAGTATATGAAACAATATAGTTTTTTTTAAAAAACATTCTTTAACCAACTGCAGAAACGAAAAATGGACAATAAATTTGATTTATCCTTTATTCAAAAATAAGCAAGCCAACTTCGTTAATCACTCATCAAAACATACATACAACAGTTTTAAACATATCTTGTATATTTCAGGTATAATGCAACAGGACAACGCAGAACAAGTGATATTGGATCCGAAGCTAATCGCCAAGCATTATTTGAAAACATGGTTTTTTCTTGACTTGATATCATCCATACCATTGGACTATATTTTCTTGATTTTCAATCAAGTAAGCGTAAGAGCCTTTTCAAATTTGTGACAAGACAGCTTAACAATGTTTGGCTAACAAAATTCTAGGATTTCTCGGATTCATTTCAAATATTGCACGCTGGCCGAGCCTTGCGTATATTACGCTTAGCTAAATTACTTTCCCTGGTTAGATTACTTCGACTCTCTAGGCTCGTGCGCTACGTCTCACAATGGGAAGAAGTCTATGTAAGTATACGCCTCAACGAGCATTTCACAATGTCATACTAAAATTAGAAACCCAAAAGTATATCTAAGCAAATACATCAAGAAATCTCTCTACAACCAAGTTCATTTGATTAAAATGTACATTAGTTTGCTCTAGTAAACGCAAAAAGCTTTCATTCCTTATCGAATATCCAATATTTAGTTTTCCTTAATGATTTTCATTTTCATTACTTCCGTAGTATTTTTAAATACACAATAAATCAATGTGCATACTATCATTTATACAGAACTGAAATTCGAAAGCGAGTTTGGATTGACAGTAAAAAAAGTCATTGTTTTCAAAATCCAAGACTTTCAAACCTCACCGCATTTTCTTCTTCAAATAAATAAAATGTTTTCCGAATTTTTCAATCGTGTCGCCAAAACTCGAGTCAGAAAGCAGAATATATGCTAAATTCCAAGCCGATCACATCTATCTCTTAAATGTCGTGTGTGATAAATTCAAATGCCGAAGCTCTTCCTGTAATTTATTTTTAATAATCCCTTTCTAATTCTTCATCACTTCTATGTAAATTTTTCCAATCGATTTGTCTATATGTGATTCTTAATCGCTTTCCCTACGAAGTATGTGCTTGTTTCGCAAATCGAAAACCACGATCTGATTGTAGACAACGTTTTTTTTTAAATTGTCCTATGTTTTTTTTGATTTTACGTTCGGTTTGTTGAATATCTAGAATCATTCGTGAGTTTGTTTCATTCTCCCTTTTGATGTTTCATATAGACTTTAAAGGATATAGTGTGTCACGTCTTCTAGAGCCTTGCTGTATAATTGCATATTAGGAAGTTTCTATTTTCTTTTTGATTTTGTTTTGAAAAGCATTGCTATGTTTTGCAATTCCCATTCCCCTCTGATTGGTGTTCAGTCAACTTTTAAACGTGGCCTTAAACGAGAATTAAGAATAGAATTGAACTGTTCGAAGACAGGGACAATGTTTTGTGAAAATGGAAATTTTAAGCGATTTAAGATTTGATAAGAATATTAAACCAGATGGATAAGAGAAAATTAAACTTAACATAAAATCTTACTTTTCCATGCATCATCTGCTGCTAGATTGTCCAAGAAAAGGGTATTCACAAGATTTTCGACCGGCATTATGTTTTTTTGCCATCTACGAAAATGGTAATTACATCGTGGTCATACTGATAAGATGCATCAAATGTACTGAATACCCATTTGTGTATTAAAAGAAGAGCAAATAAGTTCAAATGGTGGTAGTTCTTCTGATATATTGACCCTAAACGGTTGTCTTTTTCTGCATCTATAAATAATGGTGAAGCGTTCGAGTGTAGTGACGTCATATCACACATTTAAAAGTTGACTAGCACCATTCGTCATCTTAGTTGCCTTGTATATCTAGTGAACAATAAATCATGAAAAAAATATTTAAAAAAACAACAACTAAACAGTCAAGTAAAAAATATTATTTAATTAACATGCTTTCCAAAAAAGACATGACTATAAACTAGAATCATGTTATTTTCCGGTTCGTTTGGCATACGAACCATTAGTTTTATCATTTTGCTCTATTTAGATTTTTGCTACTAAACAACCATTAACTTTGTAAAATTTTTATGAAGTCCTCGTTGTTTAACAACAACGGCCAAAGACATGTGGCATGGATTAACAGGTACATCTTTTAGATATCAAGGGATCCATGGAGAGGTGAAGAGATTCGCTTGGAGGCAACAATTTGTTCTAATAGTGTAAGAATATGACAAATCCTTGATTGTGTGTTTTGTCCGTTCGCTTAGTTAAATCTTGCATCCTAGATTGGTATCAAGTGACTTGAAATTTACCTTGGCTGATAGTGTTACGCAATCCTCAATGATTCAACCTCAAACTCATGAAGAAATTTAAATAAACTGTAGCTGCTTCCCGCCATTTAAGGATTCTTTGACGTGCATTCTGAGCAGCTCAATAAAATAAATACGTACTCATTTTCCTTTTGAGATCCGACAGTGATGTTTGCATATCACTTCATTCTCCTTGCAAACTTTATTTGTATTTATTTATAATTGATCGTACATTTGAGGGAATACTGTCGTCTTAAAACCACTGCGCTGGTACCAATCAAGGACAAAAAGCTCATCAAGCTGCGACGCTTCTAATATAATTGTCGGGCTAACAAAGAGACTCCATTAACTTAATAATTATTAGGATACGTGTGGGCTTTTTCTAAAATATTGCAGACTTTGCTTTTTAACAAAGTGTTTGCCGTCAAACCAGTTGTGTTCAGCAAAAAGTTAATCGGCAAGAACCAGGTTACACCTCATTTCCAGCTGCGAAGGATGTGTGCCGAGCTTAATGAATGTTGCGAAACGCTATTAACTCGTCCCAAAGGCACCATGCAAAACTTCTAAGGAGGTCTCTAACAATCTATTTATGATTTTAACGTTTTCATATCTAAATCTTTTTCTGTAATCTGTATTGTTAATTCTCGATGGAACATTGAATATGCAATTAAATTTTTTAGATGGTATATTGACGATTCATTAATCAGTGTGAATTCTATCATACTAAGGTAAATAGCTAACAGTCGATTTCCTCTAAAGATAATTTTAAATTTGAATTCGTATTGTTAAACACTTTGATTTAATTTATTGTAACACATTTTATTGTTGGGATAGCTTTCAATGCTATCCGGTGTCTGCGTACATACACACACGCAACAAATTGTGTTATCATAAAGTGGATGTTCCGTTTTAAGTTGGTGTTTCGATGTTGATGGATGATGTATGTTTTCATTGGTGAAATTGGTAAAATTGGCAAAATTTATTCCTAGTTTGTGTGAAGTAATGTTGACAGCAGGAATTCTTCATTTTCCGAGTTTTTTTCTTTTCGGATTTCTTATCAAATAGATTTCCGCTTACTGATGTCTTTAACAAAACATTATTCAAGTGATTTTCCTTGATTCAGTACATGTCTAGAACTTTGGCTTGTTAATTAGTTACTTACAAATTATTTTAAGAATAATAGACACATGTTAAGTCATTTTTCAGACAGATACACAATATTTAACAAGATTTGCATGAATAATACTAACAGCGTTTCACTGTCATGATCCAGATTTTATCATACATTGTATGTCCATCTGCCGTAGTGTGCGTACACATTACTCAAATCAGGCTATGTAAAATGGAAGTTTTTCAACTAATATTATCTGTATTTCTGTGCACAATAAGGTGTGTTGAAAATGGTTGTGATGTTTCAAAATAACAAATTTTCTACCAAAAACACACAGTGTTGCTTTTTATTTGTCTTATTTCGCAATATAATGAATTCAAAATTAACACATAATAATCTGATTTCTTTTGGTACACGATGAACTGAACTAAGAAAATATAGAAAGATATACTCGCCTCCGTTCTTTGAAGGACTTTAAAACAGTTTTCGCAAAATGTACTCCTGGCTTTCTGGTTTCAAGAGGTTCATCAGTTCAGGCTTACCTTTAATATTGGCCTCCAAATCTACATGTTTTAAGCTTCCTTATTCCTTTCCTTGGACACCACTTTGTTATTCATGGTTAAAATAAACATTTGACTAGTAAAATAAATTATAAAAAGGCAATTTTTTTAATATTGAATTGTTGAAGCTATATGCTTGCGATAAGTTGAGCATAGTTACCATTACCTTACATCAGGCACTAATAGCCTATAATACTAACATTTTTAATCTGACGCAACTTCAACCAAACTAGAGTCATTTGACTATTTGATTTGGCTTTGTCATTCCTCCTTTAAATCGCCATGGTGCCTCGTTATCAATTCGTTGAACCTGCAGAAATACAGCTACAGTCTCAATTCGCTGATCGCTCTTGTCAACTTAGTGTAGTAGCCTTCTAAGGTCATCTGCTAAATTCGTTCTATCTTCTACGTCTTCTAGGTTCCCTAGAGATACAGCTTTATTTGCATTCGAATATATATAAAGTAGCTTATAGGCGTCCGCATGATGAAAATCATGGCCGTTTCCCAATTGTGTTTTAGGGACATGTTAATTATATCACTGTTCAACCTTGTTTGCAGTCTTTTACCCAGTTTTATTCAAATAACTCTTCTAACGCAAGTCCTTCCGAAATTGAATTCGGTAATGTCTGAAAGGGTTCATGTTTTATATTTGTGGCAGTTGAACTCAAAGTGTTATCTGGGTTTTTGTCTATTTAGTATAAAATGTATAGTTTCAGCTTTATTTTCTCTATTTTTTCGACTTTTTACACGTCCTCTTTATTATTAATTCATTCATTAAGTTTCTATAGTTTCTTTTCAAAAAATTTAAGTAATTTTCTGAGGCTGAAAATGTTTTATGAAATGTCTGTAAATGGATGGATATTTCATCCAATTGTGCACCTACTACCTACCACTGAAATTATTGCTGGAATAATTTGGGAGCATTGGATATTTAATGGTGGAAACTAAAATCCACCACTAGGGCAACGTGCATACTTCCACAGGCTTAGGTCTATTGCTCTTGCAACCGTTTCAACTCTTTTTCGTGGATTTGAAAGCTACGCGTTCATGACGTCACCAAAGAATTTCTATCATTTGTCTTGAGCTTCTTTCACGTTAAATGCTGGGATCGTATCTGTTATTTTTTTCTTTAAAAATGGTTTAATCTACTTTGCAAGTCACATCTTTTTATTTTTATACTACAAGAATCCGATCCCAAACTTTTTGTAATATGTACTATATCCGTTTTTATTTAGGAGTTTTCTGAATCAAATTGACTCCATTCTTTATCGAATTAAAACCCGACTGAATCAAATTGTAGCTTTTCCAATTTTCCGAAATCGATAGTCGTCCAAATCAGATTGAAGCTCTTTCGAATCAAATTGGTAATCTACCAAATCAAATTGGAAATGTTCCTAATCACAAAACAATTTAACTCTGTTCGAAATCGAATTAATGGATTTCCAAATCAGAAAAATATCTTCCTAAACGAAATCAAAATATATTTTAAACAGATTTAGGTAACATAATATTTTGCAGTAAGAAAAACAAAAAAAAACATAATAATCAAATAACAACGAAATCAGTGCAGTTCGTTTCCACCTGCCCTAATAGAAAGCAGCAACATCATGTCGGGGAAGTAGTCAGTGCAATCCAAGGGGCTTAGTATAGCAACTTCTTCCTTCACTATCCATCAGACAATGTTCTTGTTTAATCGGAAGCGTGGTTTCGGGGTGTCGGATGGCATCCTCATCAGGTGCTGTCATTTACCATCCGCCACCAGACAGCACGACGACGGTTAGGCTTATTGATGTATTAAGCTCGTTATACTTCAACTGCTTTGTATAATTATTTTTATCCGCGAATTATAACGACTGTCAATTTGTTTTTTTGTATATCTGGCCTACGTCGCCCTTCTGTATTAGTTATTTAGCATGGGTTAGAACGTCCTAGTCTAGTCAACAATTTCGCCTTCTAGTGCGCTTTTTGGTTAGCAAGTCACTAACACGGTAACAACTGAATAAAATGTTGGGTTAGTTATATTTTGCATTCGATTTATAAATGTAACTTCACGATCAGTATGGTGCTAGTTTTGTTTTATTAATTTCATTTGGGATGAAATCAATTTGGTTTGGAAGAGTGTTAAATAATTTCAAAAAAGCTTCGATTTGTTTCGGAATAGTGGCAATTTGATTTGAAAAATTCCTAAATTGACGAGAAAATGCTACCTATTTTAATTCTGCACTCATCCACATACTAATCAATCAAAGAAGACCTGATAATAGTTATTTCTGAATTTCAACGATAACAGCTTCTAAGCACGAAGATATAACGCTGAATCGCATCCTAAAGTCGATTGAATTCAGGGTGGCATTTATTAGCACATTATCCGAATTATTTTTCTACTTGATCGTCCCTGAACTCGTTTTCAACTGTTTGGACAACATTCGATACCAACGAAAATCATTTTTAAACCATGTATTTTACTTTTCATTGATTTCAGGCCACAAAACTTTGGTGAACACTTTCATGTAAATCTTTTTTTTACTTATCTTGAGTTCACTATTTGCTTTTTATATTCATTAGTAATTCAAAGCCCTGAGTGCCAAAAAGTATGGACATATTTCATCAACTTCACTCTTTTAAATATTTATTCCTATTTTAGAAAGGAGTTATCGTTTCCATTATTTTTATGTTATTTTTTAAGTGTTCATTGATGATAAGCTAAGAGTTTCTGCAAGATAAAATTTTTGAGCATGGTTTAAAAATCAGATGCTCGTTTATTTGAGTTTCTCACGATTGATAATTTTCAGTCATAAAATTCATCTGTGTTTTCCACCGTTTATACAAATTCCTTAAAAAATTATCTTCACCTAGTCTTCTAAGCATTACCGATGGTTACGTATTTTCTGTGTCGTGTCAACATCTTCATGAAAGCATTCTTGATTGACGCAAGCAATCGTTTCCGTTTTTCAGAAAATTCTATGATGTTTTCCAAAATACTATGGTTTTTCTCTCTTCTTTATAAATCTAAAAATATTAAAAGGTGCGTGATCGAGTTGCAGAAGGTGAATAAATGATAACAATGTTTGTATTTGAATGGAACAGACTAAGTAGTATGTGTCACGTTTTATGAAAAATATACATTTTACTCTGCATCACAAACTATAACTAAACTTCTCATTGTTAATATCATACATTTCCTATCCATTCCTATTGTTTTCTCCTCAGCTCCTGTTTGGAGTTTTATATTTACCAGAGAGAAAAAAAACATTATTCAACGAAATTTAAGCGAAACAAGCATATAGTCTTCTTGTCTTCTTTTGAATATTTTTCCTTCAAAGTGTTTTTTAACATACATTTAAATGGAGCTTCCTCAGAGTGTCCATCTGTGCTACTTAAACTGTTTACATCTGCATTAAAGCCAATTATTGTGCAATATATTTATTTACTAATTTAAATTTTTAAGTATGTACACGTAAAACAAATCGCAGCCAAACAATTGTTTTATTTTCAGAGTATCTATTGTCTTTATTTTCGATGTTTCGTGCACAGATAACCACTGTGAATAGATATAAAGTCGTTGTTTTGTTCCCATTGGATATTGTTTAAATGTATTTGTTAGTTTGTGGTTTTAACAAACTTTACGGTAGATGAAGTTCAAGTCGGTTTTAGTTTGAGCAACTGTACGTGCTTTTGACAAAAAGGCTTCATTGAACGTGAACAACTCCCGAAACGCATTCAGTGGCGAGTGTGACCCTTGGGTTTGTGTTTCCCACTTTTCGTTTTGCTCCAAGTTAAGTTTTTGTTTGAACATGACCTGAAAAGGTTAGTATTTTGTTTAAACCAAGAACACGACACTCGGTCTCCTAGATAAAGCGTTCACAACTACTCAAACACAGCATCCTTAGCTAGTAGCTCAATGTCTAATAGTTAGGTGTTCGGTTGGTTGTTTCGCGGCAGACTTCCTCTTGCGTCCACGCCCAAACAACCAATCTGGTAATGCGCCTGTGAAGGACATTCCCGTTGAACAACATGCCACATACACAAATCCTTAGAAACACTATCATTGCAGAACACATTATGATCCGTATCATTTTACCTAGTGTTTTAAAACTTTGAAAGAGCAGTTTTAGCTCATGCGAGCTTAAATGTATGGTTTTAGATTCTGCAGAATCTACAAAAAAAAAGTGCTGATCGAAGAGGAAGAATGCACAGAAAAGATAAAGAAGGCTTAACCAAAAGCAACCTCATATTGAAGGTAACACATATTCAAATTGCGATGAAAAATGCTTCTAAAATATGATTTGTTCCGACCTAGTTTTCATTATTTCCTTCTTGAAAATACAATTCAATCGACTTATGATTTCGTTCGAAATTCCTGCTGTGCCGTTTATTCAAGTGGAAAAGCTTTTGACTTCCGTTTGGTTCGTGCATAACTCAATATACTTCTTTGTTTTTTTTTGTTTTTTTTTTGTTTTTTGACTAACTAATTGTGACGCTTCATTGTTCTTTTTGATGGCGCATACGTTATGTAAACTGCAAACTCGTTGTAGCGATGCCAACATGTAAAATGTGCAAACCTTGTAAATACAATAGTCCTAATGTTCGTACACTGTTAACAAGCATTGGATTTTACTATCGATTTGTGTTGCATCTTATCGCAAATATCATAGTTTTCACGCCTTCACTATATTATTG
Organism: Oxycera nigricornis; assembly: GCA_963942545.1. NCBI lineage: Eukaryota > Metazoa > Arthropoda > Insecta > Diptera > Stratiomyidae > Oxycera > Oxycera nigricornis. Next base: position 95,392,013 of record OZ012659.1, read on the forward strand.
TCGCCTTTTCACTTTAGTCCTAATTAATTACATACATATTTATATGCAAATCGAAATTGTGAAATGTGCTATACAAATGATCGCCGCAATGGCGCTTATTTTATTGTTTGTTTGGCTACTTTGCAAGAATTGTTACAATAGGCAGACATTGTGGAATCCATAAACTCGCTGCGCTTTATTTGTTTTTTGACTAAACATCCAAAATTATCACTGGCGAAAATTGCGTTTTTAACAAGTCTTACTACTACTGATGCTTTTGTTTCCATTTTTGTTACATATGTATATGATTATATAGGTTCTGCAGAATCAACTTTCAAAAATTATTCGTTTTAGTCGAATTTAGTGATATTGAATAGAATGTTCGATTGTATTCAAACACTTTTTCTTCCAGTGGGTCCCGTACTTTAGTTTATGATGGTTTTTGGATGACTATGTTTCTGTTTTTTGGTTGTACGTTCTGTTTTCTTTGTGTTGGATTTATGTTACCGAAAATTGAGCAAAGTTATTATATTAATATGTTTAGTACCAAGCTAAATTCTAAGTTGATTAAGTGAAGGTTCATGCACCATTATAAAGCAAGCTAACTAGTTGTTTAATTATCAATCGATCAATAGTGTTTCATGAAGCCACGGACCCAGTCCGCAATACTACTAAATTACAAAAAAAAATACATCGCGCTGGCAGATATTCATGATCGTCTTTTTACTAAATTTGTTGCTTAACGTTCGCTAATTGTAGCTCAAAATTTTCTATGGATTAATTTGATTTGTTTGTATTTATCGCACCTAGATAAGACCTAGATTAATAATGAAATCCCATTACAGTTCCTGAATATGGCATCAGTGTTCATGAGAATCTTCAATTTGATTTGCATGATGCTGTTGATAGGTCATTGGAGTGGTTGCTTGCAGTTCCTTGTGCCAATGCTACAAGGATTTCCGTCAAATTCATGGGTGTCAATTAATGAGCTACAGGTAAGGACGATTTGATTGCATTCAGTGGTATTAATTGTGCCAAGTGACGTGCCTATCAACAGTGTAAAATGGTAAAAATGGTAAGACGGGCCAAGGTGGGTGGTAGACACTAACACTAGAATTTAATTTTCAAAAGATTAGGCATCGTATGGTTATCAGAACTATTAGTATTTCGTAAAATACATACATATCAACAACTTTCTAGCAATTTTCTTTAGGCGTTTTTTTATATATAATAAGTAAAGCCCAGTCTTATTTTGTTTGCAAATGCACATGCAAGCAAATGATCAATGCATTTATGTCGGAAACAGAAAAATTGTAATCCTTATAACCTTTAAGTTTGAAGCAAATTGAAATGCCACCTAAAGAGTACATTATGACCTATGCAGAAAAATAGAAAAACAAAAATAAATATAAGTTACCAATACGATAACCGACCGAAGTAAAGTTTATTGCAAAGTTCATATGTAATTCAGTGATTTATATAGAGAGTAATTCATTCGTGATGACTAGAAAAGGTCTTGCAGAAGAAAAAACTAAACCTGCGGTAGCAAGACCAAAATTAGACTTTCAGATGCTTGGCCAAGTCTTTGCGAGACTTTATGAAGAATGAGACTGAAATTTTTGCTGACTGAAGAGCATATTTATAGCTTGACGTGATGTTTACGAAGCTATTTAAGGTTTTATTGAATCGAATCACGCTGCCAGTATTTTAGCGAGAAACTCATTTACAGCTTTCAAAAATGTGTTGTTGCAGCTATGGCCTTTAGTGTCTGTGAACATCGACCTAAAATGTCTCTGTTCGGTTCGAGGACACGCAGCTTGTAGTTGAACCTGTAGTTTGTCGGTTTCACTATTAGATGTCGCTAGCAATATCTATACATTTCTATGATTTGGCATATAAGTCAGTTTTTTCTATTGACATTAACCTTCAAAAGTACACAAGTCACATTCCGCCAAAATAATAGCGTCATAGTTGTTTACCTTAGTGAATATGTCCAGTTTGGTTCCAAGTAAATAGCATTTGCGGCATTCGTTGCTTTTCATATTTCATCAAACGAAAAAAGCAGCTGAAGCTCATTGGTTGCTGGCAGACACTTATGGTAAACATTTTCCAGTGATGAGAACATGTGAGCCATGGTTTCGTCAATTTGAAAGTGGAGATTTCGATTTGACAGACATTGAACATCCTGGTGGAGCGAAAAAGTTCGAAGACGAGGAATTGCAGGCGTTATTGGATGAAGACCCAGCCCAATCACAACAAAAATTGGCACAAACGCTTAATGTGACCCGAGAAGCAATGAGCTAATGTTTAAAAGCCATGGGAAAGATTCAGAAGAATGCAAAATGGGTGCCACACCCACTGAACGATAGACAAACGGAAAATCGAAAAGTCGATTGTGAAATACTGCTTCAACGGTTCGAAAGAAAATCTTTTCAGCATCAAATTGTCACGGGGGACGAAAAATGGATTTATTTTAAGAACCCGAAGTGCAAAAAATCATGGCTTGCACCTGATGAAGCCGGCCCATCGACTGCAAGGCCAAATCGCTTTGGCTGTAAGACAATGCTCTGTGTTTGGTGGGACCAGGGTAGTGCGGTGTACTACGAGTTATTAAAACCTGGTCAAACGGTGAATACAGATCACTACTGACAACAAATGATGAATTTGAATCATGCGTTGATCAAAAAACGGCCGGAATGGGGCCGAAGACATAGCAAAGTTATCTTGCAACATAACAACGCGCCGTCTCATACTACTAAACTGGTGAAGGACACATTAAAAGCACATAATTGGGAAATATTATCGCACCTGCCGTACTCGGCAGACCTCGCCCCATCCAACATCATCTTTTCGCATCAATGGGACACTCACTTGCAGAGCAGCGCTTCGCCAATTTTGAAGAAGTCGAAAAATGAGTTGTCGAATGGTTTGCCTAGAGATAGAAAAAGCGTTTTTGGGATGGCATCGATAATTTGCCCGAAAAATGGACATGATGTGTAGAATGCAATGGTCAATACTTTGAATAAAAAATATTTAGATTCCCCTGAAAATTAAATGCTTCGTCTATCAAAAAAACCTGCAAATTTCAAATAACATCTCTGGTATACGAGTTTTTCTTAAAAACCACTTGTTCGTGAACTTCGTACAAGATAAATGAAAGGCTATTGCATCGCTATAGTCTTGGATATCATAATTACCTTCAAATTGAAACTCAAATTCTCTGAAAATTGTTGAAGACAATAATTTTTTCGTTAACAATGTAGTAAAAAAATTATAAAAACATTTTCTTTGAAATATCTAGAATCTTCCGAAATTTTCATTAAAAGAATTATGTTTACATAAAACGTGTGAATAATAAAAATCGAAGGAAAAAGCTTCGACATTTCAAATCAATACAGAAGACGACTCCATGTTGTTGATGGTAAACCAACCCAGGCAATAACTACCATACTTTCCTACAGCCTCCATTTTTGAATATTCAAAAAAGTAGTGACTGTTTTTTAAAATTTACAACGTAAAAATATTTATAAGAAATTCAATTAGTTTTGACACAAAAAAATATCTTCAAACTTCGTTAATGTAGCGCATTAATTGATCAAATCAGCTTTTAAATTTGCGGAGTATTTTTAGTTTAACATTACTTTCAAAACACGGAATATATGAAAAATAACATCCAAACCAATGGTTCTTAATCTTCGCCAAATCTCATTTCGTGAAATTCAGTCAGCGCCCAAGCCCAGTTTAGAAAAATTTTCTGAAACTTCCAAAAAACTATGAAATAATCATATCAGTTTACATCATTCGAATTGTCACCACCTACATATCTCGAATATCAATATTTTGCGCTCACCAATCTTCACGGTATAATTATACTAGCGCTGAAACGCTGCCTTATTCCAAAATAACGATCGATTACTACAAAAATTTAAGTGCGACGGGCGTAAGGGCAGCTCACTATCCGGGATGCTGTCTGGTTGCATCATACCACTGCCTACACGTGCGATGTCGCATCATATGTCCGACTAGGCCCTCTTATTTATATTTTATAAATCAGTTCAACGTTACGTTTTGATGTTAATTTGCTTTTATACTACCTCTGAGAAAAATCATTTAACAATGTTGCGTTGTCCAACAGATTACAAAATACTACATCATTCGGTTCAAGCTCTTTTTGTTACCTGCATAAAATCGTAACGTTAGAAAACCTGCTGCAAATTGTATGATCTTTCAACGTACTAGCTACATAGACCATAAATAAAACGTGAATAGACAATTTTTACGAACCTAAAGTATGTTCGGATCAAAACAAATGGATTCCCTTCCATGATATAATTCATCCCGCGAAATGATCGAATATCCTTTTGGCAACGAACATAAGTCCCGCACTTTTTGCTATCGCTCCAATAAGCCGATGTCATCTATGCAAGTTACATGTCAAATAATCAAGAACGCGCGATTATAACATCATGTACAGCAGCTAACAGCCTATTGAGCGAATCCAATTCAAGTGGGACAACTTTGGAACTTGATCCCGTCCGATTTGACTGAAAATTACCCACTTGTTCTGTATGTAAAGCCGTGAAGATTCCTCAAGTTTCAGCTCAAATCATGTTAAACTGCGTCCAGGGTGATTTTTTTAAGTTTTGCATTTTTTTTATATTCAAATTATCTATTGCATTTTTTTATGAAAAGGTCTAATTTACTCAAAAAAAATATAAAAAATATTCTTCCGCCGTAAAATGACTCGTTGTATGTATGTAAATAAAATATGTTAGTAGAATATATGTGTAAATGTTAAATTCATTTATACATTTGTGATTGATGCATTTTAATATTAAAACTGATTATTATTCGTGTCAATACAACTTCAGGCTGCGTTACCATTCTGGTGTAAAATTATATAACAATATCAAAATCACGCGTTCACATGCTTATCGTTTTACATTTGTTGCTCCACTCTCCCTTGTCATCTTTTTTTCGATTTTTTTCGATGGCGACTACCATTCTGCATATGCTGCGCATAGTCTCGCTACCGCCATGTACAGTCACTGTGGCTCAAGCGACATAAGCATAATATCTAGCAGGTCTTGTTCATTACTAACTTATCAAAGAACTATGAATTATTACATGGATACCAAATGTATGTATTTTAATTTATTCGAGGTTGCATTAAGGAGGGAGTATTTTGTTAAAAAAATATTTTTTATTTGAGATATTTCGTTAGAAAAGTATCGTAAACATATCTGTACAAAATTTAATATCGATATCTAAACTGGTTTTCATTCGACAGCGCTCGTAGTATATAGTATCGTTTATTTAAACGTGCAATAAAACGCGAATTTTTTTTTATTGTCTTAAATTTAGGCCCGTGCTAATAGATAGACTAATAGATTTTTTTTAGTTTATCGTCACATGTTTAGATTTTTCTCGGGGTTTTACGGGGCGCAATCCGCTTTTTTTGCTTGGCACTGCTCAAGCGCTTGGTCGAAACGGCCGCCATTTTTTTAAATTTCTTTTAATAATGTGAGTGAATTTTTAATCTCTCTCTCTCTCTCTCTCTCTCTATATATATATATATATATATATATATATATATATATATAATATATATATATTATATATATATATATATATACGTTTCAAGTTCATATCGTTAATAGCTTATTTTTTATATACATTAAAAAAAAGATCCTTTTTTCCGTTTTAACAGAGTACTCCCTCCTTAAATATACTCTGTTTATACATATACCATATGTCAATTGATAACAACATCAAGGTCGCGAATAATATAGAATATGCCAATTTATTTGGACCTGGAAATCGAACAAACGAGAGCCTTTTCTCGAAAAAATGATACATAGAAGATTAGCACTCACCCTAAGACGTTGCTCAATCTTCTTCAATGACGTTGGTCGTGACGCCTTCTACATATTGTAATGCTTATAAGCATTAATTTTTCATAAGACATTAAATTATGAACCTTCGTTTCTACTGAAAGCAGACTATGTCTTAGCAGGGGCTCAAACCACTCGATTTGTTTTTATTATTAATTGGATAATTCACCAAGTCTTATTTGGTTACCATGTGTGCTAATCCCAATTTATCAGCTTTTTTGAGTTTAAATTGTTCTCTTTACACTTATCTTTCTAATAAAGTCCTGGATTAGAATTTACTTCTGTGACTGTATATCTTCAATGTCTTTAAGAGCTTTTATCAATCATTATATCGTAAAAGTGCTACATTTAATGTTTACTTTTGGCGAGAATATCCCGATTAAAAGCAGCCCGAATAAGAAAGGTGTCAGTGATATATGCAATTATAAAACCCCTGCGAAATATACCCAGAACCAACGTCAAAGTTAATACGTGATAAAAAAAACACAGAGGGTGATCCGTGGAAAATATTTAAGATATCAAGTAAAATGTAACATTTACGCATATGAAAACTGTTTTACATTGAATTGCAACAAATGAAAGAATTGTCAAACAGCTTCCCAAAAAATTAGCAGAGCCTAGGAAACTTAAAGGATCTACCTATGAAGGTCATCGTATTATCATTTGGATGGTCTAGGTTACAAATAACCAATGGTCCCCTTGATTTCGGTTGCAGAGCTTAAAGTTAAATGAACTATAATTTTTGTTCATTATTTCGGCACTAAAACAGAAATGTTCGTGTAAATTCACGATGGCGAGCATCTGTTCAGAAAACTGCATATAGTTTTCACCTGAAAAAATCTAATATGGTTTTGAATACATATCCGTTCACATTTAGTTCTCTTATGTAAATAAATGCTTTATTTGTAATTTCTTCACATTTGCACTTAAGATAGAAGAATTAAAAGAAATTGTGTTGTATTTTTTAAAAATTAAGAACTCTGAAAATACTTAACAGTTAATTAGAAACAAATAAATATTGTATTTGGGTTGGACTTTTTGAAATCAATTTAATTTCTTCCGCACATATCTATTTCCCCTAAATTCGATTTTTGCATGTCCTCTTCTTGTATCTCTATCTTGAAATAAGTAGGATAATTTTTAATGCCTGCTATCCATGTGTGTCTATATTATAAACAATAAAAGTTTGAGGCATGCAATCGAAATTAGTTATTGTTTATTTGAATGATTAGAAAAATGAACTCACTTAACAGGGAGAGCAAAATTTTCCCAGGATATCGTCGATCAAAAACTACTGCGCTCCTTAATCTGGAAGATAATCTTTCTAAGTCGCATAACTTAGAAACGTAGAAACCTTTGTACAAAAAAAAATATATTTCTAATATCAGAGGGTAGGATTTGCAATAGAACACGTAGAACACGTAGCTATGCAATGTACTCGTAGTGATCACTATTTATTCTCTGATATTTTTTTGCTGCTTTACGGCATTAGTTTTGCCTTTTGGCTATAAATATTATCGTTCAAGCAACTAGGGATTAATTGGATATCGTTTAATACAACTAACATAGGGACACCATTCAGTTTACGGGAAAAGTGAGTGAAATTATGTGGAAGGCATGTCACAAAATAAAATGTTGATCCTTTGATATATTTGCATGATACCATCACTATTATATTCTTTGTCATTATTAGGAAGCATACTGGCTGGAACAGTACTCCTGGGCTTTGTTTAAAGCAATGTCTCACATGTTATGTATAGGATATGGAAGGTTTGGCAGACTTCTCCGCTATATCGTCGAATCCTGGAAATACTAATGAAAGTGAACCGTTTCAGATTCCCACCGCAATCGTTAACCGACATGTGGCTAACGATGTTATCAATGATCTCGGGGGCCACGTGCTATGCACTCTTCCTGGGTCATGCAACCAATTTGATTCAGAGTTTGGATTCTAGTCGCAGACAATATCGTGAGAAGGTGAAGCAGGTTGAAGAATATATGGCTTATAGGAAATTACCGCGTGATATGCGTCAAAGGATTACGGAATACTTTGAGCATCGGTATCAGGGTAAATTCTTCGACGAGGAGCTCATTCTTGGCGAGCTTAGTGAGAAGTTACGCGAGGACGTTATCAATTACAACTGCAGGTAATGTGTTCTGCCTAGTGTGGAGTTGTCATGGCAAAGAGTAGCCTCTGATCTACTATGTTTCTTGAAAATACAGGTCCCTAGTTGCGTCAGTGCCTTTTTTTGCTAACGCAGACTCCAATTTCGTTTCGGATGTTGTTACTAAGCTTAAATATGAAGTATTTCAGCCGGGTAAGATATGGTCTTGGGTGATGTGTTCATGCAGGTAAAATAATTGATTTCTCCTTCCAGGTGATATTATAATCAAAGAGGGTACGATTGGAACAAAAATGTATTTTATCCAAGAAGGTGTTGTTGATATTGTTATGGCCAACGGAGAGGTAAGTTCCTGGGAATTTATCGCATAAATGAAGTCTGCTATCGCTCAAACATAATAAATAAGAACCAACAATCTCATCAAAATCGGATCCATTTTTTCAATTGGCTCGCTTTTTAGGATAGAATGGCTTCAATAAAACACATGATTTAAGCTGTCTCACATGCATTCAGGCAAAAATCCCATATGCGTTTGATTGTTACATATTACAAGTTCACTAAACATATCGGAACACGAGAAATATTATAAGCATAATGTGAGTGTGATTCCACTTCATAGGGCTTCGGATGAACTTTACAAAATGGACTTCGTTCAAAGTACATAAAAATGTTGAATACAACTTTTACTGAGGACGTCAATCTAACATTCTGAAAATAAACAAATCAATGAGCTTTGCACATTATGCATGCGTGCATAAAGTGTTTCCCTACATATCAATAAATGCAATTCGAACGATTTAAAATGCTATTTATTGTGGATTAATAAGTTTCTTGCGACGAACCACTATCCGGAATCAAGGTTCTCAATGCTGTATAAAGCTTGCATTTATAACATTCAACAGTCTCTGATTCCGCTTTGAAAAAAAATGCGTGAAAATCATATACAAAATAGTAAAATTAATAGTCCAGTCAATTTAGACACAAAATAGCCAAACTTCGAAGAACATCCCGGAAAACTGAATTTTGTAAACAGCCTTATTATTTGGTTCTCATGATCGATCCGTATGCAACTAAAAAATTTGCGTGGGGTCAAATGGGATGAAAAACGCTTTTTCGTCAATTTATCGCTAGCCGTCAATTTTTACAGAAAGAAAATGTTTTGGATAAAATGTTGACTCTTTTTAATAGAAGCATCAATTGGCAATATTTCAATCGACAGTGCTATTGCTATTGAATGTTACCTCTGGCGTAAGGAGAACTGTGGGATTTTTTTTGATTATGGCTTACTCCCAATAGATCCATGTTTCCATATGAAAAAAAAATTGTTCAACAGGATTTATTACTTAGTTAATGTTAAAATTAAGAAATCAGAATTTAAATTGATAAACATTTTTAGGTTCTAGTTCATTTTGAAAGCTTCATGATTTTCTTCTCCTTTTCTAATATCTTTGATATTACGATAGATTCAATTAGAACAGATTATGAACATACATCTTCAGCTGAGTCGCAACTCTTCCCTTAAGTCAAATTTAAGAAAATTTAAATTGTAGAAATCCTATTTGACTATTTTAATGACAATCCATCAACGGGAATAGGCACTTATCTTTAAACGTTAAGCTTATTGTTTTATTTGAAAACTTCCATGTATTTTTTACATCCATTTCCTAATTTTGTAAATGGTGAACATTCGTTAGTATTAATAGATACTTCTTTGACTAGAGCTTTATACAAAGCTAGGAAAATCGAATTCTATTTTTTTAAATCATGTCTGGTGAACACTGTTTCAATAAAAATGCCTGCGTAATTTATTAGTTCTTTATTTTCAAATAATTTGAAGAAAAAAACGGTTCTTCTATTTTCAACACAACCCTTCGCCCCCCCCCCCCCATTCCAAACCAAAAGAGAACACTTTTCATATCCGTTGCTTTGTTATATTTAATTATTTAAAAAAAAATCACATAAATATTTCGTTTGAAACATTCAAACCTCTTTAGTGCTTCTATCAATGTTCTCTCTTATGGATTAAATGAAAACATTAGATTTTTATAAAACGGTTAAAGCGCTCCCTACAATTGGTTACATCCAGGTAACCGAAATAACTAAGGCTTACAGTGTGTTTCACAAAAACCTGTCGCCAAAAAAGCATGAAAAACACTATGAATCGTTAAGATTAAATTTACTCCTGCAACTACAAATTAATACATTTTTGGCAATTATATCAATACAGAATCCAGTCGCAGTTATTATCAATTATCGCCTGACATCTTTTTGTGTAAGTCTGACTTAAAGGGTTACACCACAATAGAGAGCGAAAATCTAAGGTTTTTTGCGATTTTTTTAAAGTGGAAGGAAAAGTAGTAGGGTAATTCTTTTTAAAAATGTCGTTAAGCATGTTTAGAAGTTTAAAAAAAATATGTTTATACAAAAATATTACAAAATGGCTGTCCAACAGCCCTTTTCTGCCGAACGAGTTTGGGGGGGAAGGGGGGGCTCCGCGGCACGCAGTAGAAATGCTCCTAAAATTAATTTGGAACGAAATGAAATTTGTTTTCTTAAACTACATTAGTATAGCTTAAGAAATACGTAAGGGATTTTGAAAAATATTCATTTTTGTTGAATTGGCGAAAAAAAGTTCATTTTTCTACCAAAAAACGGGCACTTATTTAAACTTAAAAAATCGAAATTTTAACTTATCGAAAATCGGCTACGTATTTTTATGCGGAATGTTGTTTTCAAGATGCGGTATTAATTTGGAGTGAAAAAATAGAAAATTGCTGATGATGAAATAGAATCACGGCATTGTATCACATATAAAAAGAAAATATAATCCCCAAAATATGGATATGAGCTCAAACTTTGTCAAGAATACATTTTTTTTGATATTTCAAGTTTTCAAAAAAACAATTATATTGCGAACAACTTCAGGTCTTCATCTACACAAACAATTGACCTTACACCAGAATCTTCGATTACGATTTCAATAATGAGTACATCAGCGTAATTTTGAATTTGTTACACATTGATATCAGCTGCTTTAAATTTTACACATAACAGAGGATGGATGGTTTTTTGTATAAAGAAATTTTTATTGAGTCGTTGAAGCAATCATGGTTTTTCCAATGATAATATCAATAGATGAAGTAAGTTTGTTAGCTTCGAATTTTATTATTTTTATGTTACAAAAATTATTACCGATTCTATGCGTAGGCAACATGAAACAAAATCGTGGTGAGATTTCTTGTTCTGAATTCAAGAAAAATTGATGGAAGTCTCGTAAAAGATTAATTGTATGCTTGCTGAAATAATCAGATTAATTATTACAAAGTTTATTTATTATTTAATAGTTTTAAAATCCTTTGCATACGTTATCCTACCTTCTTTCATTTGTAAATTAATTGTATTTGTATCGTTCATCAATACAAAAACTATTCTTATACTCTCATTTGATGTGGGAATTTAAACAAATTTCAATTTCGGGTATCATGCCCAAAAAATGTGCTCTTTGGTTTCGAAGTCGCTGTTGCTCCCGGTGTTGGCTTGGCAACGATCCCATTAGTGTTACTATTAATTTGAATTACTTACATATAATTAATTTCAACTGTACAGTTGTTCGTTCAATATAATTTCAATCTTTCTTACTCTACGGATGTCAGTAGAGTGGTCTCAATATCATGACAGGGATTCGCATGGCGAATGATACTATGCTCCTCGAATTTCCTTTAGTTTCTGTTAGCTTTGAGAATTTTCGCCTTGAGTGAAAATTTTTCGAGATTTCGCTTTTTCTTGGCAGGCCAAAACGAGTGGCGAACATAGGAAAATCACGGACCAATCTTTGTGTGAATTGGGGGAAAATTATGATAAGCATTTGCATGAAAGAACTGAAATCCGACAATTTTTTTACCGATCTTAGATAATGGGCAATTGAATTTTTGCTTTATCTTTTGTAACGATAGGAGAGAATTTATTGAATTCAGAAGATTTCACATTTAACTGGTTATCAGTTTTGTTGAGAAAAAAGCAATGAAAGGTAATCAAAATTGAAAAAAACTCTTCAAGTCTTTCTCATTTAGCATATCTCGTTACTTTTATGTAGAGTAATGATTGACATAGGAAGGCAAGATTGCATTGTAACTTTCGGCGTTCATCATGAGCTTTCTCGCTGTTAATTTAAAGTACAGGAACAATTCAACCAATTTTATACTTCACTAAACCAACCTAGCAAACGGATGCCCTGCAGAAAAAGTTGGCGTGGGCTACATGACTCTTGGCTGTTGTTTCTAAACGTAGAAATAATATGCGGATCGAATTTATGGCTAACTTCGGTGTTTTTCTGGCTTCGGTGCTAGATGCAGTATCGGGGGAAAAGAATTTACGCGGTTAAAGTCAGAACAACAATTAGTTTTCTTTATTTTTGAGTTCTAATTATAAACTTTTTCATTGCTTGTTTACTAGTCTAAATCTATAATCAAATTAATTATTACAGCTAAAGTGTCATTGCACTCTCTTAACCCAAATCTAATTAGGGCGGGAAATACATGGAGAATTTTAAAAAATATGTTAACTTCAGATTAACTTAAAATATATAGATTGTTTATTCAGAAAATTTTAATTATGAAATCCTTAAATAACATACCTCAAAGTACTTGAAAATATATTTTTTAATAATTTTTCAACGCAAAATGGCGAATGAAAAAATCATCTCAAAAAATGTCTCGTACAACTTACAACAACCGGGGAACCTCCTACATTCAGAAAAAAAGTATATGTTAATGAGGTGTATAGTTCATACTTTCATCAATAAAATTTATAAAAAAATGTAATTTTTACATTAATTTTAAATTTAAAAAAATCAATTATTTTTAAACTCGCATTTTAAACATTAATAAACAAATTATTTCTCTGAAATACAAAAACATGTACATAAGACTCTTTTGTAAATGTGTTAAACATTTGACTCGGATCGGTTGAATTTTTTTGGAGATATTTTGTACAGAAGTTGAGAAAAACGCGTTTAAAGTTTGTGGTAGAAAAAAATCATTGTTTTTTAGTTTTTGTTACAACTTACTCGTTAGTCAGCGATTCCAGGTCCTATTCCCTATTTCAGATTTATAAGAATATGGTAGGGATACACAATTAGAAAACCGCCCTTAGCGCTGAAGAGAAGGTGGGCAGAGACGCGCGGCGGATGTGCTCGACCGGCTGGGGAACGCCGCCCTGCCTATAATTGACTATAACTCAAGAACTAATACAAATATCGCTTCAAAACTTTTTTGGCGTATTTTTAGAGCATTTGGAACATTTTCATTTAATAAAAAAAATCGTTTTTTGGAACGGTTACATGTATTTCCCCGCTAAATTCCAATACCTTCATGGTAAGGTTCCAAAAGTCAGGGATCATTGAAAGTATGGCTCAAATTTCAAGAAGTGTTCACTTTTAATATTACTCGACTGAGTGTGAACATTCATAAATTACCCACTTTCATTACTGTAATACTTGCAAAGAGAATCCCGGCTTGGATTTCTATTGTCCACAAAGTATCAAATGGCCACTTCGCATTAGTGATGTGCGAATGTCCTTGCATTGGTGATACTAAAAATATTATCCTACGAGAACAATTTATGGATGTGTGCATGTGCGTTTTGTTCCTGGAATTGAGCCAGTTGTCCCAATTGGATATGAATACAAATATATTACGATAGGATACAAAGCTTTGGGTCTCTGAAAAATACTCTTTAAAGACCTCCAGTCAAATTTAACACTGGACATCAAAAACACTAATTACGGGGCTGCCACAGATTTAATTTAATTTTTATTTTCAAACTCAGAGCCACTCGAAGTGTTTCAACTGAGGGGTTCTCTTTTAAAAATAAACATCGTTCTATCTTAAAAGAAAAAAACCAAAATGATCCTTTTTACATTTGAGCGAAAGCAGAATCACCTGAAAAAATCTGGAATGCCAATGCCGAATTAACTTATCAATTTTTATTTTTCGAATAGGTTGCAACCTCACTATCGGACGGCTCGTATTTTGGTGAAATTTGCCTGCTGACGAACGCACGAAGAGTGGCCAGTGTCCGAGCTGAAACATATTGTAATTTATTTTCGTTAAGTGTAGATCACTTCAATGCTGTCCTGGATCAATATCCGCTTATGCGTAAAACAATGGAAACTGTAGCTGCCGAGCGTCTTAATAAAATAGGAAAAAATCCAAATATAATGGCACAAAAGGACGAGCATTTAAGTAATCCAGAGTCAAATACCATCACGGCGGTGGTGAACGCATTAGCGGCGGAAGCTGACGAATGTAAAGAGTAAGCGAACACAAACGTTTAAGGCTTACAACTATTTAACATCTTTTTTTCCTGAATTTTAGCGATGATGATGATGACGATGACGGAAAGGATAATTCATTAGAAGATTCACAAAATAGTATTGTTAATGCCAGGCAGACAATTCGAAAAGGACTTCCGCGGCCTAAAAGCGGCGAATTTCGAGCTCTGTTCGAAGGAAGCACACCATGACTCAAGGAACATTGAATTTATATAAAATAGTTAGAGATGTAACACTTCATTTATGATGAACAACTTTCTTAACTGAAGATGTTTTCAGCTCCGCTAACTGTGATGACTATATAAAATATTTAAGAATCGAATTATTAGAACAGAAAACAGAGGTAAAAATAACACAAAAAATACAAAAAATCATCTCATCTACACTACTACTATTAGCAATACTATGACGACGACGATTCTTGCAGATATTTAAATTTTCCTCATCGACATTAGAGAAACCTCATAAAAAGCATGTGGTGTTTTTATATACTTTTGTTGTTTCAGTTTTAAAGTTTATTTAAAATTATATTTGTTAAAAAAACCTACTGTAAATTGTTTTATTTAACAATTTCAAAGAACTGAATTTTTAGGCAAGGAGCTTAAAAAGGTAAGAGGAATGAAACTTTCTAAATCAAAAGATTCCATACAGTAAAAGTGAGCAATGAGTTATAGTGAAAAGAATGTTTTTCAAACAGTGGACACAAAAATCTTCATGTAGACTGTAAAGTCAGGGTTGAATTAAAAAACCAAGGTGATCCGGAAAGTGTTTTTTTGCTTTATTTTTCTAAATAGTCTTCTTGTTTTTTTTACAACTTTGCTCTCCTCATTTTTCGAGGCAGATAGTGGCTGGAATCTTGTTCTGCCAAATAGGCGGTTACGAATGTGATGACCTCCTCATTCGATGAAAAACTCTGTCCTTTTAGCAAACCTTTGAACCCAGAATCTAGAAAAGTTACTATGATGTAAGTTCCAATGAAACTGTGGATGATTAATCAATTCAAACTCCAATTTGTGAGTTTTTGTGCTATTTCGGTAGGACAAAACTTTCGTTTTCTTCAAATGTGGCCGTTCGTTCGCAATATACGCCTTAAAAATTTTCGATCAACATTTCGTAGTATGTCACCGTTATTGTATTTCCGTTTTCAAGATATTCTATTAAATTGACTGTCTCATAAAAGAGCTCCTTTTACTTTCCCAACCGATGGAATCAATTTTTGCATTTTTTCCAGCTGGTTCACTTTTTACAGTCCAATTCACTAACGGCTGTAGTTTATTTTCAGGAAATGTAATGGTTTATCCAAGTTTCATTTTCAGTTATTGGTGTCGAACCAAAGCGTCCACTTATTTGGATTAATATAATCCAACGGACCTTCGAAATATCCTCAGTGAGAAATCGCGGCACCCAACACGGGATCATCTTTTTCAAATCATATGGCAAGGTATGATAGAAACGTATTTTTAAAATTTCTAATGCCTTTGATATCTACCTAATTTTATTTCGACGGTAGTTTAGCATAAATTGATGAACCTTTCCGATATCATCGGTAAGGGTTGCAATTTTTAGCTATCCTGAAGAGATAGTGAAAAGTAGTTATTAAGTCTTTTATATCATTGGAATGGATTATACGAACCACTGAAAATTTATAAGAAATTCTAGTAGTTAACACGAATACCTTTTTCTAAGTAGCTCAGAACCAATTGGCTATCTTGAAGCAAGCAGCGGTCAAGTGGTCTGCAGCCAATAACAGGACAATGGGTGATTTGAAAGGATGTAGTTTTTGGCGAATGAAAGAAAAAAAAAACAATCGGTTGAAAAAATTTTTTTGGGATAAATATCGATTTTCAAGCTTACGTTGGATGATTTTCGGGCTGTACATTTTTCATCCTTTGACTTCCAATTGGTTGATGGTAATATGAATAGCTTTTCTGTCTATTGCACCACTCTCATCGCTTAGCATATACAAGTAAAGTAGCTCGATTGTTCTGATTCTCCACTCCATTCTGTGCAGTTTCTTGCCAGCAATGTTTGACACGAGGATCTAAATGCATGATGACCATGCATGCCCCTGCACCAGTGGAAAGATTAAAATGACAGACTTAAGGTCACCTCCAAGGACTTGCGTTGCCAGCCGCACTCAAATGGTTATCGGTCGCTCGATGCCGTAGCGGTGGCTGCGGGGTATAAATCGTAGCTTCCATTTCCAAAATTATGATAGATAGCCATGGGAACTCCAGATGCAATATTAGGTTTGAGGTTTGCATGAGAGTAGGAGACTTGGGGTGATATTTAAGATACATTCTCGGCAGCCATTGTAGCATCCACGATGTGATCGATAAACATGCAGTTCGCCTGATGCGCGCTTTACCGACGATTATCGAAAGATTTAACAACTTAATCCTATCCTGGTTGTGAATCAGTGAAGTGAGTACAAGTGTCCAAGAACTCTTTTCGCGTCTTACACATGCACATAGAAAAACAGGGAAAGTGGTCCAGAATTCGTGCAGATTAGTTCTAGTGATTGGTAATTGCATTTTGCTATGACTGAATTGAAAAGATCTTAGGCTGCTCTTGCAGGAGACAGAGAGATTACTTCGACGTAAATAGATGCGTCAGGCAGGAAGCATTAAAAATACATTTTTTGAACTATTGCTTACGTGATGAGAGCAACACTCATCAGTGTTACGATTCCTGTGTCTGGTACAACTATCACCCACGGTAGACGGTATGCTTTTTGTCCTCAGCAGATCCATTTTGCATGTGTGCTCGAATCATAATGGCATGCGTCGGTTGACCTAGCAAAAGGTATTCCTACCTAGCAAAAGAAATTCTCAATTCTCCAGAAAACTAAGCTATAACATAAACGATTCGCTCACCATAGTAGCTATGGTCTTTTTAGAACTGGTAACCTCTTTTCTGTCGAAAAATTTTCTTCTTTCTGAACCTTCTTGTAAACGTTTTTTCAGCAATTTACGCCAAAAGTTCTTCATTATATTGATGATTTCTTTTCTACGAGCCAATGATATGTAACACCCGAAAGAGCGTAATGTTACATTCTTATCGTCATTCATGCAACATTCTGGTATATCAGCGATTAAAAATTGATCCGCATTTGGTACTCGGACGATATCTGTGTTCACTTCACCAGGAGAGTGTGACGAGTCGGATCTGAATGCTTTGAGCAGAAATAAGCTGTTTGTCCTGGACCTGCTTTATGTGTTCGGCTTTTTCTTCGGTCCTCGTTCCTTTTTTTTCTTGTTGGTTGTTTGGTGGAGGTCGCGTTGATTCAGTTGAGGGAAACTAGGAGAATGTAAACTGACACGTGCATCCTTTTCCTTTGGTGTCCTTGTATATAAAAATATGCTTCTTGAATGTATACTCATTTGTGTATATCTTCGATAGTCTGTTTAATTTTGTCCTGATTGTTGAAGCCAATTTTGGAATGAGTTGCGTAGAGTATAACATGCACCTTAGGATGCGACTATGCCAAACGCCATTTCTCCTTTTATTCTTCCAAAAGCACCGTTTTTACCCTCTAGATAGGTGTTCGATTCCGTCAGTACTTCCTGGATATTTAGACCTCCTCCTCGACTAAATTTCAAATCAATAGGATCTGCTTGCCCGTTAAATAAGTTGGGAGGTGTGGCAAATATTCCTACAACCAGCTATAATGGTGGCGATTCCATCAAAGCCTTGCTGAAATTCACCGAGTGCAAACGAACATTGGTAACGTCCAGTGAATTCGTGTTCGGAATGGAGGTTTGATATCCAATTCGTCAGAGGCCACTTCGACTATACCTAGTCGTTCCGGCAATTTTGCAACGGTAGCAATATCACTAGAAGATTTAAGTTTTCATAATTTTTCATTATTTACAGTCCAGGAATTCTTGTCAGAAGTTTATCCCAGTTCATATGGATTGATTCAGCCGGAAACAACTGAATTTTCGACAATCATTTTTGTCCTCTTATCCTTCAAATGTTTTGGAAGCAGTTGGGGTAGTTGTAGAGCCCCATATATGATGCCTAGTCTTGATATAGCTGCAGCAAGCTTTGATCTGTGCTCCCATAAATGAGAAGTAGTTTCATGAAAACCAAAAAGGGAATTATTATGCAAGAGAAGTCTTGTGAGTTTTTCGTATCCTGGATGGCCACAGATGGCGCCATAGGATACAAATGCATCACTTCTATGATTTTGAGTTCCTATCGGCCCAAACTATATCAACAAACCATGAAATCCCATGGTTTGTTGATATAGTTTGGGTCTAAATCACGGTGCAGAATGAGATGATCCGTGAATCTACTCGAAAATTATTTTTCGCAAAGCTGCAGGAACGCTGGTTTGTGGAGCGGCTAGTGATATATCGCAGTACAATACATATTCACTTCCTAATAGAAAATAGTTAATTTCAGGGAAGATCCCAAAACATATATATCCATAAGAAATGGAAAGCACCCCTCGTCAACTGCTTCGTCGCTTTCTTCCGATTTCACACGCAATTTTTAACTTGAATATTTTAATAATTTAACACCCACATGTGAAAGATCAGTGAAGAATTTTGTTTATTTTGCAGTCAACGGAGGACCTGACGTGATTCCTAGGTATGGTATAGTTATTGCTGAAGCAATAACAAAATTCCGAAATAATATTTACGTGAGTTATGCTCGTAGAAAACAAAACTGTCCAAGAACGTACGTATCCGTACATCCACACGCACACACATACAGACTTCTTTCCAAAAACACTTTGAATATTCTCTTAAGACCTCAAAACGGAAGGATGTATTGAAAACTTCAATTTATATTTTCGGGGCGATTACAAGAACTATACATATATTGGGAAGTTAATAATGGTCACAAGTAGTAAGGACCACACTTTACCATCGATTTACCCAGGTGTGCGTAAAGAGTAGCAATACAGAAGTATCATGGTTTTTTCGATCCTCCCACCGTACAAACGGTATACAAAGTACGGGCTTTGCAAACGAACATTTTTGTTCTTCTATCATTCAAAGAAAATTACATGTCTTTCAATAACATGTTAAATCTCTCTATTAATGAAAAAAAAGTTTAATTTGAATGGAAAATAATATTTCTCAGGACTACTGAAAAAATCTGAGAAATTGAAAGGAATTTTAGCGGAAAAAAATTTATGAACTGGAATTGTAAAAAATGCTGAGTTCAATCCTGGGAAATATATATAGCTTTTAGAAACTTCATCTATTGGTCACCCATAAAATTGTTATGCTCCAATTTTGTTTTTCAACAGGAAAGTGCAACAATCCATGTATTTAATCAGGGAAAAGGAGCGTAAGGACACCTGGGAGGGTCTCATATAATTTCAGTTGCAGAAACAAAAACTTCATTCAATAACCTTTGGATATCAATTTCGCAAACACCAAAATATCTGTGTAAAAAAATGCTCTTCATAAGAATTCGACCAGATCGAACTACCCCAAAAAACCTTTACCTGTACCTGTAATTAGTAGACCATCCCAAAGGCCTCGCTTCAAACGAAAAATATATCATTCTTCGACTGCCCAGCTTACTTTCCACTCAATATTTCCATTGAAAATATATTGATTATAGTAAGGCGCAAAGTTAACAACAACGGAAGACAGTTTTCTACGGATAATTAGCAAAAAGCGACATCACTTCAATTTCTTTATTATCTGCTTTTTTCGAATAATCAGACCATACGGTTCTTAGCTCTTTGATGAAAAGTTAATCTCAATTTGATTTAAGTTAAGAGTGTTACATTTTAAAACCATGTAAGTATTATTGGTTAGCCGATTTCGGAGTCAGGATCTATATTTCTCCCCCAGCGTTGATGTATTCAGAAAAAATAAATAAAAAATATACGCCAGACATTTTCATCATCACAAATGGCGCACCTGTCTCAATTGATCCTTGGCCGCAAACATGTAGGAATATGGCTTAAATTTTGCATGATTTTTAAATGCCACCTATTGTGGCATTCTTCCTTCTCAATCCTGTAGAATTTGTGATCTTGTAAAACTCAGGATTATGTTGCAGTATTTTCATGTGAACATAATGGTATGGCGTCTGCGAAGATATGCAAATTTTCGTTCCATTTTGGGCAAATGTCCTAAAACTGAGCCACGCGTATAACTTTGATAAATTTTATTTAAACAAGTGTTTGAATCTTTACACATAAGTAGATTGGTAGAACATAAGATAGTGAAGGATTTTTGCCAAGCCTACTGATTTTATTTGCAATGCATTCATGCATCGTATTCAAAAGAATTGCCGCTTTTCCTGGACAACATAAGAACTATGCAAATTGGTTCTCCCTTAGTTTTAATACGAGTAAACTAATCAATAACTATTAAAACCATTTGGTTCTTCCAATAACAATTAACGACCCTGGCATCTTATCCAATCAGAACTACACTTTGGTATTGAATAATCCGTCTCTGGCCAGTTGGGTAACCACTACCTTTCCCACTAGCAATCCAGCTGTTCGGGTGCACGATATCTGCTGCTTACTGAAATCTCAGGAGACATGCATGCAACACAATTCGTTTAAAATACACAAACACGTGGCCAGACCTAAATCACATTTCCATGCCGTGTCTACAAGAGGTACATCCTCGCACATGCATTTGATTAAATTTTCGCGAAAATCAATAGTTAAATATATATACCCAAACATAATAGTTAATGTGATTAGCTACAGATACTTTTTGTATTTTTTTCCGTTCAGCCAGTGAAGAAGGTTTCCATTGATTCATTACAGGCTTCTTTGGCATAGTTTTCCACGATGAAATAGTTCATCGTTGTCTTCTTGACTGTCCACGTCGTGTGACCATTTTCGTAGCGGAATATTTTTGGTCGTTCGAAGAAATTAAGATATTCTGTGTAAATTATAAATAAGCGCCTCGCTCGGAAGTTGAAGTTTTTAAAAACATACTACTTGGACTATTGTTTACCAATTCTCAATGAAAGTGAAATAATTTTGTGATTATTTTCAAGACGAACTTATTATTCGAGGAGGATCATCAAAATGACGGTCTTCAAATCTGAAGGTACGCACAAGGACTAGAACCAGTAGTGATAGCCACAATGACAAATTCAGTCTATGAAGATCATTTCAAGGATGACTTTCTCGAAGTGGATTTAAAATAACTACGGGTTTTGTGTATATTCAGTAAAGTCTATTCATAACTACGTTAGCTTGGTTCCGAAAGCTCAATTTCTGTAATAATTAAATTTGAAATGATTATAACCGTTAAAGTGGTCCCTGAAAGCAAATCTTGCAAAACTAGCTTCAAAACACTCATTTCAAAGATAAGATACCTTTACTTAAAATTGCGCTTAAAATTGTAACCCTTACTGATGGATGGTTCTTCTGAAGTTTGCCAAAGCTGTGATACTTTAGTACAAAATCGTCATGGCTTCACCCTTCAAATGATGAAATGCTGTAATTAATAACGTGATAAAAATATTATAATGCCACATTAGAAAATAGAAAATCTTATTACTGAATGCGTGAACGTGAATGTTACGTGTCAAACGTGAAAGCACGACGAAGCGATACTTAATGAGATTACCCTCAAAGTAAGTGCATTGAGGACAGTCGTTCTGAACAAAAGTTTCGCGTGGATGTTTTGTTGATTATTCCAAAGCAAACTCATTGTAAATCATGTGTATTAACATGCATTTGGCCTTTCCGAAGAATGTTTCATAATTTATGCTTCATGTTCAATGTTCCTGGTAAAAATTAACATGCATTCTTAATTACATCTCATAATATCATGCTATGCCTAAAGAAAATGTATGTTTCTTTAAATAAGCGAATCGATTCAAGCAATTGTTATTTCCTGGTCAAAAAATCGGCCAAACCCTTTGGTTTTTATGTTATTTTTACACTTATTTAGTTACGCTGAAAAATTGGTTTTATTCTTTAAAACAACATTAATCAGCTAATTTAATCCAAACAAAGAACAACTCCTCATAAAAACAGAATTTTTGATGTCGACTCCTGTACTAGCTTCTTGTAATATTCTCCAAGTAACTAAACTTAAGAAGTCTTACCACCTTGGCGCCTTTTTCTAAGCTTGCCACTTGTACAGATTTTTAGTTTTGAAAATCATTTTCATCAGTTTGGAAAAGACTCTTTCGCAAAAAAACCTGAGTAGGTTCATAAGTAAGTGAAATATCAGATTGGTAAGATACCATAAATGCACAGTATAAAAATTGAGATTAATTCTACATAAAGAATCAACAATTAACGTCTACGCCTTCTTCCCCCGGGAAAGTCATTTAGGTTTTAGTACCGCAAAACCTATCTTGTCAAGTACAAGACTACTCACATCATCAATTTTTTTTAATGGTGTAAAATGATAATACAGCCAAAAAACTGCTTCTGTGCCGATCTTTAATAATGTTATTAAGTTAAACCAAGTGAAGCCAACATGAAATCACTTGCCCCGTACTTTATACGACCGTTTCACACAAATTCATAGTTTTTCTAATATAAGTGAACCTTAAAACCACGTAGAAAACTTTGAAAATTGAATTTTCTTTCCTTCCATGTTTCACTATAAACGCACGACAGCGTGGATAAGAATATATTTTCCTGTTCTTTCAGAGTTGTCTGAATAATAATAATGTATGGCGCAACAGCCCAAATTAGGCCAAGGTCTTGAAGTAATTTTACCTTATTTACTACACCAACGGAACACTAGAAGCTGGTCAGCCACTCACTGGTCCTTGATTATTACACCCTATGTGACTCTTTCACAGCTTGGCGAATTGAATAGGCCAGCACTAAATTCCATTTCCGAAAGCTTCTTGTCTCTGATAATTGCTGCATAGCTGTTTAGCGACTTAACCACTGAGCTATCCAGACTACCTAAGTGCAGAGCTACTCATATTTTTTTCGGAAAATGAGAAATTTCAATACTGGCATGGGTAAAACTACCACCGAATTCCAATCTTCCTTTTTAACTGTTAAAAACCCCAACAGGTCGTACTTCTACAGAACGCCAAGCATATGCTCAATGTGTCCCATTTGTTTTTATTGCCAACTCATGCATGGTAAAATCCTCACCAAAGCCTGACATGTTTGCAACAACGATGAAAAGAATACTATTGCCTTATTCCACGAGTCATTTCAATTATTAGACCGATGCCCACTAGATGTGGGAATAAAAATCCTGATACTTTGTGCATTAGTTTCTGGTTCAGTCCAAGGGTGGAAAAAATTTCGTCAACCATGCATTTTAGTTAGTCAGGTAGATTTTTTTATGATTTTTTAGGAGTCGAATGAAGAGCTTAAATTCAAATTTCTGGAGTTTTGACTCCCCTTTGAGTGATATCTTTAAATTAAAAAAGGTGGCACTCCTATATTTATATGACCATGACTTCCACAAGAATGTTTTCTAGGACAAATTTTTAAAGAATTCAATTTACAGCAGCTTATGCATACATCGCCACATGTTGGCAATAACAAAAAAGTTATAAGCCAAAAATGAGGCAAATAAATGATTTTTTGGTCCCCACAACTTCTTTGTTTTCACTTTCATCATAATTTCTGCACGTTTTAAGCATTGCTGAAAAGGTGTCATGTGAATTTTTCTAGCCAAGTAAATTTTTATCTACCAATTTCAACTCTCACATATTTTCTTTAACACTGATAAAAAGCATCATATATTTCATGTTGTACGAACTAATTTCCTTAACTGTATAAAGTACTATTTAAATCGGCTCCAAATTGTAATCATCGAAGTTTCAAACGAACGTTTATGGAGAGTTTGACCCATCACATTATCACTAAGCTCAGCTGTGATTCACATTTTTGTGGAAACAATGGTTATCGAGATATACGGGTGTCCCATTTTCTTCCTTATTTCAGGATGGTGTCCAAATTGGGTGTTTTGGGCCCAGAAACCAGTACTGAAGCTTATTGTTGGACCCATTTTTGACTCTCCTTGAATTGAAAATCACAACATTGAAGTTGTTGGCTTAATCTATTATTTATTTATTTATTTTATCTTGCCACCAATTACTGTCCTGCTGACCAGACCGGTCCAAAACTGCTTGTTCCATCTTCATTTTGAAAGAAATCGCGACATAGAATCATTGTCACCAAAGCCACTACAAACTGTCACCCTTTCGGATGCAATGGCTTCTCTATGGTTTGAATTTCTGAAAACCAGAATCCTGCTTACTTACATAATCTGCAAAACGAAATTCAGCATCGCCCTAAAAGATTATGATTCGATCAAAAATTTCAAAGGTAAAACATATACATGATGTACATCACATGAAAAAAGGACAAATGACTAGACAAACGGAGCTGGTAATGATAAGTAAAAAAAAATCTCTACTATGCTTAGTAGATCTTTTCCAGAGCATTGCATAGGTGATTTACTTCTTATTTAGTGGTCCACCAACGTAATCGACTTTTTAGTGGATTCTCAGATCCTTCCTATCATCCAGGGTTCCATTTTGGGTCTCCTTCTACTTTTATTTTTTATGATTGATTTACCCCTTTTCGTTCAGTCTCTTTGCCTACTGTACGTTGACTTCAAGATCTTTGAAACCATCTCCTGTGTCAATGATTATCATATACTTACTTCAACGTGAGTGTCTTTTAATCATGGTGTGCTTTCAATAACCTAACTATCAATGTTTATAAACGCCGCTAACTCAATTTCACCAATAAAACTAATCCCTTCGTGTTTCCTTACTCCTTACAAAATATTACTGTCCCTGTGTTCAATCATTTTTGTGACCTGAGAGTTATTTTTGACACCAAACTTAAGTTCGACCAGCACATTGACAGTGTTATGCCTAAAACACATAAAATTTGTGGTTGTTTGTTAAGAAACTCGACTGCTTTTTTTAGACCTGGATCTAATATTGAGCTGTTTAATTCTCCCGTGCGAATACTGCTCCTGTATATGGTCTCCCGATAGTATGCGCGGTATAGCTAAGGTAGAATCAGTTCAGCGAAAATTAACTCGTGGCCTGCTTTATAAATTCAACATTTGCTACAGTGCACCAGCACGAGAATATTTTCAAATAAGGAATTTTGATGTATTTTATTCTAGAAAATTTTGTATTTGCTTGCATATCTAATCATTCATACATGATAAACTTCTGTGATATTTGAATGTATTATAAATTATCTTAATTTTTAGATATTTTTTGTACATATTTCTGTTATTCAGAAATTTTTACAACTTACTCCTCTGATTTACTAAATTTTTAAGAAAAAGTTAATTTCCTAAATATTTTCTCAATGCCCATCACTGACCTTTAAGCATTATAGATTGGGGTTGGGCGATCGCAAGACGATTCTCATTTCGGGATAATTTGAAAACGAGCTAACGATAATAAGGAATTTGAGTCATTTCATGCGAAAAATTGTCAAAATATGAAGCGTCTTGTGTATTGAACTTGGCCTATTTCTACAAAATTGCCCCAAAAATTAACTAATTTTCAAACTTTTCCCACATTTTTTCCATAAACCGTGGCTTTTCTGTTCTGTTCTATTAAGTCACAGTTTGAGAAAAATACTAGCTGGTCCTTTGCTGACTATTCGTTTGAAATTGCACGACAGTTTTTTGCTTTACGAACTGCAGTAAAATGGGCTCTTTTCATGAATTTTGCTGGTAGTGTTGATAGGGTTGTTGATTTGCCTCTCTTATATTAGTTTCCTTCTCATTGGCTATACAGAAAAACAAGTCATTTTCATAGGATATTTTAATAGAAAATCATTAACAAACACTTTCAAATGATAAACTTTTTACTTTTTGGTACTGGAAACTCAAAAAATACTAACACATTTAAATCAATTTTTTATAACTGGGTTCAAAAGAAAATATCACTAGACTATACGTGATATCAGCCATCGGCAGAATTTATAATCTGTTTACATAGTCACGAGCTATCACACTATGTAACTTTTTTGTTAAACAATGCACGATCTACAAGTAATAAGTTTTTACAGCAAGGTTTACTGTTTTGAAAATATTTACGAAAGAAACATTATTGTTAATCCTTATTGAGCAAGAGAGATTTAAAATTTAAAGTATCTATTTTAGTCACCCTGACGCAACACAATTCTCTTCGCGAAAAACATGAGCTTGATTTTAGAAACTTCAAATGAATTTATAGTATTGAATATTGTGCGGTTATTTTCGAAAATATACGGCTAAGGAATTTCAGTATTCAATCTATTAAATGTTTTAATTTTTTTAGCAGTTGTGACTGCTATTGTATTGTTTTTATTATAATTTTTATTCGAATTATTAATTTAACTTTTGTTATTAATTTTATCACTATTATTAATGTTATTATTAATATTATAAATGTTATGATTATTATTGAATTATCATCACAATTTTGAGAAATATTGTATGGTCATATTTCAACCAAAAGCTTCCACATAGAAAGCTTCTATTTACCCTTTTTCCCTATCAATTAATTGCAAAGACTATTTGCATGCTGGTTTGTTTATTATGAATCGTGTATATAAAATATTGATAATAATCACAAAAAATCAAAATTTGAATGGTTTTTAAACATTTAAATATGTGGCGGACGTTGCCCGTCAAACTCGGATTTGGTACAAAACAAGCCGTGAGGTGCGACCCTTCAGGTCCACACGGTCAACTTCCCAGTAATATCTACATAGATATTAAAAATATTAAACATAATAATAATTATGAAAATAATACTATTGTACCTCTCATTAAAGTTATTGGAATGACTTAATATTAATCGAAACATCTACGCGCGCGTCAATTGACTACGAAAGGATTTTGGTGGATTGGTTTGATTGAATATTCACGCGGATCAATCGGAGGGGCGACAGGTTACAAAGCCTTTTCCACGTTATTTGTTTTTTTCATATCGATGCTTGAAGGACAAAAGAGCGCTAGCAAAAATGAATGCAGTTTTTGTTATTACGCCCACTGAAAACATTTTGTCGCGTGATGGCCATTTTGAATAGTTGCGTTCAAAATTGCCAGCACTTCGGCATAATCAATGAATTTGTATTTTTTCACGATTTTACATCAATGAGACTTATAATTATTTCTTATTTTCTGTTGGTTTGAAAAATATTGAATATGCAGTCAATAATTGGTTCAATTGCATGTAAAAAGTAAAATGTATTACACATGATGATGGAGGAAGTAATTGAAATCTTACGAATACTAAAGAACAAAACTCCCAAAAACTACAATTTTTTATTTGATGAAAGCTTTTCAAAGCATATGATCTTAAAAAGTGTTGACTACAAAACATTTTACCAGTCAAAACGTGTATTACCACAATTGCAACTTTGATTTGATTTGTATTGATTTTCATTAAAGTTAAAACACGGTGCTGTGGAGAATATTGAAAATCTGCTCAAATTATGCAAATATTAATAAACTTAATTAACTTTAATTGACTTTACAACAATGTCTTTAGAATAAGAGATTTAAGGTATAATCATTCGTATGAACCTTTTTTACATGATGACTTTGAATGATTTTTTATTTTTAATTTAATTTTTTTTGTAATCATGAGAAAATTTTTTTGCTGGTTTCTCTACAAAATTGATAAAAAATTTCAAATTTTATAAACATTTATTATTACGATGTGCAAATTAGATTAAAAATTAATTTTTTTATGAAAAAACACTAATATTCCACATTTTTTTTATTAAATTAAGAAACGGCTTTAAGGTTTTTTTAAATATAAAAAATCATTTAAATGTTAATACGCTTCGATTGACACCTTAATGATGCAAAGATTATATTTGGTTCTCGAGATATAATGAATGACATAAATGACCATGCAGGTCATGATGACTTTTAATGATTTTTTATTTTTAATTTGTTTTTTTTGTAATCATGTCAAAAAATTTTGCTGGTTATTTTACAAAACTGTTTGGGAATATAAATTATATAAACATTGATTACTGCGTTTTGATAGAATGACAGAAATGTTAATACGCGTCGTTTGACACCTTGATCAAGCAAATCGTATGTTTCGTTCGCGAGATATAGCGCCTGACAGAAATGACCTTCAAACGGGCAAAACAGCAAAACCCCCCGACCGAAGTTTCCCAAAAACTAATCGGCTCTTGAGATTGCAAAGACGCTTCGATTGACACCTCAGCAAAGTAGATACGACTTTGTTTACGTGAGTTATGCTCGTAGAAAAAACTGTCCACGAATGTACATACGTACGTACACACACAGTCACACATACATCTCTTTTTCTTAAAACTAATTAAATGTATTCTAAAGACCTCAAAACGTAAAGAAAAGTCGAAAATTTCAATTTCGATTTTCGAGGCGATTACAAGAACTTCCCATATATTGGGGAAGTTAAAAATAATGTGCAATAAAGTTAAAAATAGCATTTATAAAAATTTAAAATAATATCTGCATTATGTACGGCGGCTGCGAATGTATTAAAACTAAAAAAATGAATTATTTGAGGTAAATCCAGAACTTTAATTTACATAAGAATGGGTTAAGTAGAAATAGTTCAAAAATCAATCTGGAGATTTGAAGTAAACATACGACGTGGAGTTAAATAAAACCGAACTTAAAATGAAATGAAAGTGCAAAAATTTTCACAAACTGTTTCTTGTAAAGAATTCGCACCATTTTTTTGGCGGAAAGAATGATCCACAAATTCGCTTTACATATTTTTGGAATAGCTCTCACTGTAAAGAAGCTGGATCGCCATGTGATACGTCAGGATCGCCGAGTGAAGATACGCGTTGTCTAAGTGAGGACTCACGTTGTCTTCTGAGTCGATACTCCTCTAAGGTGATGGTCTTCACTCTTCTAAAGATATGATCTTGTCAACAGAGAGAAGTAAAAGAAAAAGATTCGTTTCACCTACAGGCATCCCTTGGGTTGCCACATATTTGGCGCAGTCCGAGTGGACAGGCAGCCGAAAAAAAAAATTGCCAATGTATCAGGCAATTTACTGTCTGCCAAATTGTATAGGCAGTCGAGTTGCCGAATAGTAGGCAACGTTTACTAATAACAACCAACTTGTTGTACTAGGAGAACACTATTCCGAGCCTCAGCTCAGTCAGTTCTTTTATTGTAAAATTTCGCTTACTGTTATGTACATTAAATTGCTTATCATATAAAAATCCCTACTCTAGTCTTAAATCTATTTACCCTAACCAATCGATCGCGATTCAAATTAATTCTCACGGAATTCGTTTACTTGCAAGATTGTAATATTGCTTACACTAATGCACTTTGCGTTGTCCCAATTATGTTTTTGTTTACTCTAGGTTCAGTGATCCTCTAGAGTTTCACACGGTTGTGAGAAAGGGAATTTTTAAACTGACATACCGATGAGGTTGATATCTTTGCTAAAAGATAATTGAGGATGAGCTGTGGGACATTATATTTTGGGAGCTTCTGGGTTCTGGTAGTTGTGTATAGGCTAGCTCTAGGTTTGGAACTAGGAATACACTACATTACTTTCGATGATTTATTTGCAAATAGCGTAAATAGTGAAAATCAAAATTTTTTCATTCGTAATATTCCTAACTACTGCATAAAAAACAATTCAGTACTTTCACCGCAAATTTAACTTATAGATATTATATTGTAATAATTATTTGCTTCTTTTGTACAACTTACATAATATTGATTCAGCATACCACAGGCTAATGATTATCCATAAAGAAGAGACTGGTTATTTAACATTTATTTAGTGCGTCCACCTTTTGAAGTAGGAGATCGTTGATATTCACAGTGTATAGAAATGGTGTGTCCACGGGCAAACCCAAATCAAATCTCCTCTAGCCCCATACTACACACTGCAACAAATAAATGTCAAGCTTACCACATCCTATCGATTCGAAGTATTACGAAAGAGGAAGAACCCCTCTCGTATTTATTAGGTTTCGGTCTACATTGCACTAAGGGTCGCCACCTCCCCATTCCCAAGTGGTTGAGAGAAGATTTAATTGGATTTACATGGTTGCACAATATATTTTAACAAGTCGGCTTACAAATCATGAAACATATTATTGGGATAGGCTTACTAGGCAAATTAGTCAACATACAACACACGATGGAAGTTTTGTAGACTCGTTAACAAATCGGCGAGTATCTAGATCTTCAAAAACGTAATTTGATTAAAATAAACAGAGCATTATTTTACATCAAGGTTGACTTTAAAACAAAAAACAAAAAAAAAGAGATTGCGCTTAGGTGTTTAAGCTGCATGATATGAATGCAGCTGCTGAAATAGTCTTATAATTTTTAACATTTTTGGATAGGACATGTTGTTCTTAACTAAAAAACGTTCCAAGAAGTTTTGAATTAACCTACCTACAAAGAATCGGCATTTGACTTGACTTCAAAGAAATTGAAGATATCGTCGTTATCTCCGAATTATGTTCCAAAAAATATCAACTAATTTGCAACTTTTTGAAAAAGTATAGATCTTTCAAAAACTCCTTAATATCTTTTGATTTTCGTCATTGAAATCATTGTCAATCGAATATTTATGCAGAAGAATATTAATGCCCGCTTCATTATCACTAAACATTTTTTCTTGAACATGTTCGTCGATATAAAAAGTTCTGGATAGATTTCAAACTGTTCTACATAAAATATTTTCAAGATGAAAGACTTTGTGGCCAAAAGAAAAAAGTAATAGATCTATAAGCTTGCTAATATTTCATATCAGGGCTTCTTATGAATTGTAGGAAGTCTCCACATCTAGCCAAAAACTCGGAATTCGTGCTTTGGATAGTATATAGTTAGTATATATAGTATATAGTTTTTAAACTGTTCCGAAACTATAATGTAATAATTAACGCGACAAGAGTTGTAAGCTGGTGGTATTTATAGAGCGTATTGTATTGATTTGTATAAAGCAGTGTCATTGTCAATGTTACAATTCATAGAGGAACTTAAAACAATCGAAAAAGCAATGTCGAAAATTGAGACACTTTTCAAAAAAAAAAAACTTTGGGTTTTAAACCATATCTTTTGATTGTTCTTCCTTCGAATAATTATTATTATGCTATACAGGGTGTCTCAAAAGAAAGTTTATATTTTGTGAGTCGTTAAAATAAAAAATACGATGTCTTAAAAAAATGATGATTAATTCATTTCTTAAAAATAATATCGCTTAAATGTAAACCTTCACGTTCACGGCATCCATTTAGTAATTTAGTAATGGTGGCTCGGCAGGTCAACTACGTAATGGCTGCGATTTCGTACGAATATTTTCTTTCAAATGCGCCAGATAAGTCGGTTTATTAATATAAACATTTGATTTGAGATAACCCCACAGAAAAAAGTCCATAGGAGTTAAATCAGAACTGCGTGAAGGCCAGTTTATGTTGCCTTTCCTGGAGATCAATTTGCCAGGGAAAAATTCACGTACTCTTGGCAGAGACGTATTGGACGTGTGTGAGGTTGCACCGGTCTACTGGAATCATGTTCTTTGGTAATAGCTAGAGAAGGTTTGCAGTTCTGGCACCAAAAAAATGTCTCACACATAATGCTCTGAATTTACTGAAACCGCACGTCCTCTTGCATCTTCAAAAAAGTAAGGGCCAATAATTTCTCGCGCCGACGTTGCAGCCAATACATTCACTTTTTGTGAATGATGTGGCATCTCATGCTTGTGTTTCGGATTCGTTGCATCTTAGTAGCGGCAGTTTTGCTTATTTACGTGTCTATCAAGGAGAAAATGAGCTTCATCCGAAAACAAGGTATTGTTGAACGCCATCCTGGGGCTTCAATTCTTGCACCAATTGAGTTTTGTGCGGGTGCGGTTTTAGATCTATATGCAACATGTGGTGTTATAATGATCTATGCACATTTAAAGCACTTGCGCGCTTCCAAATTGAAAGAGTCGGATCCTCATGAACAAACTAGTTTAGACTCTTCACGTTTTCTGCCGTTCTTGATTACCTTGGCCATACCGATTTAGGTTTTTGTAGTGTTGAATCGGTCTCTTCGAATTTTTTGGCTTGGCGCATCATTTAAGTGGCAAAAACCTTGAATGCTGCAGAATCTTCTACGCACTACAGTCGATGTCGCACGTGCGCCTCAACTTCTTCATTCGCTTCAAATTTTCGCCTCCCAAAGCTTCTTTCATGGGACCAAACAAAAAATCGCATGGAGACAAGTCTGGGCTATAAAGAGGGTGCTCCAGTGTCGCCCAATGCAGCTCAATTAATTTATCCTTTGTCAATGCAGCTGTGTGAGGTCGGGCATTTTCATGAAGGAGAATAACCTCTCTGATGGGATTTTTCCTTCTTTTGTTTCTGTAGGTGGTTTTTGCTGACTCTAGCAGCTGACAGTAGTAGGCAGCATTTATTGTATGTTGGTCGTGCAGTAAATCGATCAGTGAAACTCCTTTGTAATCAAAAAATACAGTTGCGAGGACTTTTCCGGCTGAGAGGCGCGTTTTTGCTTTCACTGGACAATCTTCGTCTTTCCACCGCTATTCCTTGCCTTCTTGCCTCCTTTGACTCGGGAGTGTAATGGTGCACATAAGTCTCATCACACGTGATAGTTCGTCTCAAAAAACTATCGCCTTCATGGTGAAATCGATTTAAAAGTCGCTCAGAAAATTTCAGCCTCTCCACTTTTTGATTTTCGGTCAACAACCTTGGAACCCACATGGCGCAGACTTTTCGGAAGCCAAGATGATCTGTGATAACGGAATAAGCACTACCATGGGTAATACCCACTTCTGAAGCGATTTCATCAATAGTGAATCGGCGTTCACCCTCGATTAGATGTTGAACCGCTCGAATATTGTCATCAGTTACACTTGATCTTGGGCGTCGATGGTGAGTTTCATTTTCTACACTTTCTCGTCCATTTTTAAATTTTCTAGCCCAATCAAACACTTGTGTCTGTGAAAGCGTATTGTCACCAAACTGCACCTTCAACCTAGCCAAAATATTCGATGGCGAAACGTCTTCATTTGTTGAAAATTCAATAATAATACGTTGCTCAATGGATAAAGGAACCACTTGCTCACTCATGATTGCTACTGATCAACTGGAAGAATAAGCAGCCCATCAGGCGGCTGTCCCCACTCTTAACAAACCAACTTAAGACCCCCACCCAACCAGACCGCTCGGCAGAGTCTGAGACTCATAAAGACCAAATTCCGGTTTATATTTGAACTTCTCTCGTATATTGGTTAATATTTTATCGTTAACTTTCATAAACTTAAGACCATGTACTATTTTTACAATTTCGAGTCAGGCTGCCATGATAGGCCTTTATTTGCTTCATTATCATGAGACATGAGTCATCATGCACTATCACCAGAAAATTTTCCATCGATATTATTACGGACGATGAAATACGATACTTATACGTGCGTCAAAATTGAATAATCATATCTTAACAATGACCTGCAAACTTGGCAAGGTCAATGGGCTCGATGAAGGAGCTCTGAAAGATTAGTTATAAATACATGATGAATAGAACTTTCCGCTAATGAACGCATTTGGTGCTTCCATCGAGACGCCGAGATGACCGCCCACCGCCAGTCACACAGTGTTGACAGCGGCACGTGCTGGCGAGTTGACTGCACGCCACCACAAATTTCGAACACCTTGAATAAAGAAGTCTGAATCTGAACCAGCTGTCGGTTTTTGAAAATTGCATGCAGAATCGATCGCTATCCTGCCTTAAAGGCCTTCAGATAGTATTGATGCACGTCTTGGAATGAATGTTGAGTACGCGTATCACATTCTACAAAAATCCCTCGGAAAGTGTTTGATTGTATTAGAATTGAATGAAACTCAAATTATTAAGTTGAGGATTTCGGTTTATATACATACATACCTGTTGATTAACCTAAAATAATGAGCTGACCAATCGCTACAGGTTCACCGCACACACTTGAACTATATTAGGTAACATACCAAGGACCTACATATTTTGTATTCGGTGAATCGATTATAATTCTCACAGTAGTCACCGAGAATCCTATTCTAAGGAGGAAGTCGTACGAACGTTAGCTCGGCAAACTTGCCAATGTCATTTTTCTCGCACCAAACCATAATACACTGGCGTACGAGCAACTTGGTGTTAGACCTGCGATATCTCCAGAAAAATTCCATATCTAATTGACGTCTAAGATTGTTGGCTGTTGATTGTTCAGAACTGTCAGCAGAATAATGTGAATTTGAGGAACATCAGATGACGCCACCAGCTGATTAGGTCAGAAGTCGTCATAACTCATCGTAATGGAACGCGCGTATTGAACTTCAAATGCACGGTTAAGGGTCATTTGCCGAATGTATAGCAACGAAGCCCGGGGAAAATATAAATGGAAGTGAAACCGCCAAAACAGACTCGTTGTGAGGTTTGAGCCGTTAGGAGATCGGTCGTTTCTTTTGGAAATCAGCGAAAGTCTTCGTTCAATTAGGGAATCATTTTCTGAAAATGCTTGTTTTTGGAATCGCAGGTCTAAGGTGTGACGTGCAAAGAGAAGTTTTTCTTGGCTGGACTAAAGATACAGTAGATGAATAAAATTAAATCGTTTAATTAAATAAAAAAAATAAGAAACAATAAATTGTCTTTGTAAATTATTTTAATTATTTTCTTTTTTTTTTGTGAGCGATTTACTACTTTTTTCATTTTTGCCATACGTTGGAATCTTATTAACACAATCTGACCTGCAGAAGAACACAAAAGGTATCAAACCGAGCATCTAAGCAGACTAGGTATGAAATACATTCTATTCCTTTTCTATGGATTCATTGTCATTTATCATCTACGTTTCTTTATCCAAAGAAGCAGCAATGAAAGGAAAGCAGTTCATATTCACACATTCTGCAAACAACTATCGATTGATTGTGCAAAAAAGATGTATCTCTTTTCCCAGGTTTAGCCAGACCTGTTCAGAAATACTAATATCGAACTTCGTTAAAATTATCACCTCGGTAATTATTTATTTGCGCCCTTGGAAAGCAATATAGTTAACGACAAATAATAACTTACTCTTGTTTGTAAAACCGCATATGTTTTCATGGGCTTAGCAAGGCGTTTTGATGAAAGTATTTTAGATGTCTGCTGCAAATAATATATATAATATGTAACTATTGTCAAAAACTATATAACGAAATGTTTTTTTTAAAGTTTTTGAACACTAGAAGTTATTTCTACGTTTTCGAGCAGTAAATGTTTAGCGAAATTGTCTGAAATCATAATCACTAGATTTTAGTTTCATTTGTTTGTTGTCTTTCTTACTTTTGCAGAAAACACAAAAACCGTTGCATTGGAAAAAACAGCTAAAGAATCATTTGGCATATGCATAGTTAGAGGCGAGGTGAAAGACTCTCCCTCATCGAAAGTATCTGGTTTATTCATTAAAGATATTATCACTGGAACGCCCGCTCAACGTTGTGGAAAACTAAAGGTAGATTTAACCTATAAAGGTTCCCTTCTTCTTGCAAGACAATCATTTCTTCACCTTCAGGTTGGAGATCGAATACTATCAATAAACGATAATGATGTACGCTTCGCCAACGAAACTACTTTTATTTCATACATCAAATCTGCAGGACTTACCATCAACTTGGAAATTCAAACCTTCGACCAGAAAAAAACGAACGATGCAACCCCTTCAAATGGATACGCAAACGCCAATGGGGATGTTAATCAAACCTCGAAAGCAGGCGGCGTTGGTGCTAGCGCAGGCGGTGGCGATGAAAGTGATGAAGAAGAGGACACTCGGGACATGACTGGTAGAACAAGAACAGCGGCAGGATATGACATCGATCGAGCTTCAGCCGGTAACGTCAAGTTGGGCAATGCTGAGAAGGCAGCAGACAAAGAACAAGAGGACGAATTTGGTTACACTGAAAGTGAGTGGATGCCTTTCTTCTTTGACTGCATACATGGCTCTAAACTTTAATTTGTACTGCAGGGAAGATCAAAAAACGATACGGTTCGATGGGGGAAGTGATTAGAACGCATATTATGCGTCCTCCAAACACTGACTTAGGGATAGCTTTGGCCGGTCACAAAGATCGTCAGACCATGGCTAGTATAATCGCTGGTATCAACCCGCAAGGCATTTCGAAAAACGCTAACATGAAGCCTGGAGACGAGGTCCTTGAAGTGAATGGAAATGTGCTAATGGATCGCTGCCATTTGAACGCTTCAGGAGTTTTCAAGAAACTACCGACGGAAAAGGTTGTGTTTATTTTATTGAGGTAAATAACTGCCATATAAAGATCAATGAGGCTCATTCTGAGAGCCACTCAAGGATATCCAATTGCGTATGAGAAATTTGAAGCTATGAAAATGGGAAAATACGAAGTTTATTTATTCTCTGTCCTCGTTTATTGGATTCATTCAACTTTTTAAACGACGATCTCGATTACTTATATTTTGTAAATTTCAGGCGAAAACAAAGCAATAACGTTCTAGCTGTACCTCCCGTAAAATTCTTCCCCCAAATTATAGATGAGGTATAACCATACGTTGTATTCAAGACTAAAGTGGCCATTTGATCCTTCTCACTTGCAGACTGAAGAACTTTTTAATTCATACAAAAACTGCAAAAAAATTCAAGTGCAAAAAGTTGGAACGAGCATAGGCTTGATGATCATGGAAGGTAAACATGTTGAAATAGGACGTGGTATCTTCATATCAGACATTCAGGCTGAGTCCAGTGCAGAAGTTGTGAGTATGATAGCAAGCCACTTTCTAGTCGCAAACAGAAAAAGGTGATTCTGCTTCCTTCTAGGCCGGTCTTCGGGTTGGTGATGTTATCCTGGCAATTAACAAGGACGTCATTGTAGATTCAACATATGATGAGGTAAGCATCCTGATTATCCTGAATAGAGGCTATGCAACTATTTGAAGTATATAAAGAGAGATGGGTGAGATGTCGTTGGTGTTTCTAAGTATCCTTCCTATAACGCCAATGTAGACAAAGTTGTTGCCAAAGGACATTGTAATTATTTTGTAATGAAACAGTTTATGACGAGGCGCGTCGATTTGTTCGCTTGAAAAATAGTTGCTTTGTGCGATTAAAGACCTGGACAGGCGAATGATCATTGAAGCAGAATAATCCATTTGACAGTGACATAAAGGAAAGCGAATTACGTTTGACTTATTCGAGGACTTTTTTCAAATAAGTGAGCAATAAATTCTTTTGAATGAAAGTATGGATATGATTATTTTCAAAAATTCCTGTCGGATGCAACTTCTCAGCTTCTTTGTTAACATTTAACATATCGTGTTTTGAATTAGCAATAACATACTAAAAAGTCAATTTAACAACTGGAAAACATTTTATCCTTCCAATTTTTTGTGAGAATTCCACGCTGTACAGTGCGAAGAATTAAAACTACGATAGTAGTGATGATTTGCCAATCAATAGTATTTTATCGATGATAATCCGAATGATGATTTGAATGATCATTCAACCACAATCGTGAGAACATAAGAAATATGTGTGCGGGGCAATGCTCATTCAAACACTTCACCCGTAAGGGTATTGGGGCACCAATACAGATGGAGAGTTTGACTAAGAAAAAATAAACCAGTCAACCTAGAAAACCATCTTCAATTTTGTATAACTATCGACTAGTTCACCACTGAGTCGCGAGTGGTAAAGGAAAAATGAGGAGCAAAACCATGAATCCTTCTTTAAAATCACTGACGATGTTCTCATTATACTGTCTATAAAAAATAAATAAACGAGTTTCGCGTTTAACGATAAAAAAGAAGTTGTGGCGCTCGGAAGATGATCCCCCATTTTCGGGTGTGGTTTTTGGCACGTAACCCGTTTAATAATGACAACACGTAAAAGTTACTTTATTTTTGCGCAGGTCTGCCATGCACAACCACGGTTTATATCCCATTTTACTAGAAGGCGAATGAAAACGAACATCATGACCGGTGATGGTTATTACTTCGCGAAGTGTTACGCCCGAACACGGTTGAACAACTGGCTGAGCGCCTTATAGCACTGGCCCAGTACTGGCATACAACGAATTTGTTACTCCGCCAGCACTCAAATGCCAAAATGAAATTGGCGGCGACAAGAGCCACGAAAATTTGTATGAAAATATCATTCTCACATGAAATCCGTCACCCGGCATGCCGGCATCCAATTGATATGTGAATGATGTATCGCCTTTGCCACTGAAAACTGAACCCGCCACGTCCATCCCACAAAGCAAGCGCTGTAGCGTCGAAGCCATAGATACAGTTAAGAATTTACATCCAAAACCACATTCAAACGCATTGGAAAGCGCATCGATGAGAGAGTGAGCGGGCCGCCGTCAGCGATTCTCCGTCGTGCAAAGAACGGCAGTGTTGGCTGAGCGTTGTAACCCAGCACTGGGGGAGCGTCACCTGAGCGTCGGCTGAGCGTCGGCTGAGCGTCGAGTCTTGGCTGAGTGTTGTAAATTGGCATTTGGAATCGATAT
Source organism: Oxycera nigricornis (assembly GCA_963942545.1). Classification (NCBI taxonomy): domain Eukaryota; kingdom Metazoa; phylum Arthropoda; class Insecta; order Diptera; family Stratiomyidae; genus Oxycera; species Oxycera nigricornis. Next base: position 95,430,782 of record OZ012659.1, read on the forward strand.
TGGTTCAGTGTGCTTGCTGAGTGTGGTAACTTGATCCTGGCAATCGGCACTGACCAATAGCTTGAAGCTACTACTGCAAAATAAAACTCTGCATTACAAATAGTCATTTATGTCGCTTATTCGAGACACGGAATGTGCTTGTGTCCTGAATTGTTATATTTGAGTAATGGCTCCAAGCCCCAGTGCCACTTTACAGCACTGGGCCAGCACTCAAATGCAGACTGTTTGCTGCTGGTTGTATTTGCACTGTTTTCACCGCATATTTTTCGCAATGGGCAAAGAAGGTATGTGAAACATGCGGCAAACTAAATTTTCTTCGTGCGAGTCATACTCTTCGATACATTGAAAAGTTGAGTGTACGTCTTCATTTTAAAATTGCGGTCATATCCACCACTATTCGGACAATTAGCACTTTATTTCCGAATCTCGAATATCTATTGTTTCAAAGCATGTCATAATTAAGCGGCATAAATGATTTATTTTTATTTGCAGCGCACACTGAGTTTTATTTTGCATTAATGACTCCAAACACTGGACCAGTACCGATCGCCAGTGCTGGGAGTTGGCACTGGGCCAGCACTGGCAGCTGACCGTTGACCGTTTGTTGTACGCCGACGCTTGGCGTTGTTTATACTGCTAGCAAACCCTGTTTGGGCGGCCATCACTCCTGCAGTAAAAAGTCGTTACTACTCCAACCGTCTACTCAGCCTCTTTACTTTCTTTTTTATACGAACCTTTGCTCTATCTACGAGTAAAGTCCAGTAAAGTTCTCAGAGCGCAGTAGACGGGATAAAAACACGCAACGATCTGTGCGATCACGTAACCTCGTTAGCTGACTCTAACCCTTATAAATATCAATGCTACTCTTCCCATCACACTCACTTTTCTACAAGTTCGTCGTTCGACGTAGTTTTTCAGACGAGCCCACAAGATATAAAATACCAAATAAAATATTATAAACAGCAAGCAATTCTGTTTTTAATTGCAACAGAAAAACTTTTGTAGTCATTAGTTATACATGATGTAGAAAAACGTGAAACTCTAAAAGGAACCATTTCCAACGAAAAATCAATTTCGACTAGCTTCAACAATGACTGTATAAGCTTCTAGTTTTCCTTTACCCTTGTGTACTCGTCAAATCTAATTCTTGTAAATGATATTATCGACATATTACATACGCTCATAATCTCTGATCTAGCTGCAAACTAAGAAAAACCACAGGGTTTGCTGATCGGAGTCATGGCTGCACAACCGATATAGTACCGATTTTTAAACTTCATCCATGAATTTTAACCCTTGGTCAGCATACGTTGAAGATAGGGTGAATAAAGAACTGAATAAACTGGCGTATGGGGTGCCAGTTTGCCAGTTCTTTATGAAACCTATCTTCAGCTTATGCTGACCAAGGATCTCAATCCATCACTTTGGATATGATTTCAACCTCAACAACCTCACATTATTCTTTGTAGGTAGCAGCCATTCTCAAAAGATGTCAAGGTGTTGTAAATTTCGTAACCTGCAACGTTAAGACCGACGATGAGTTGAAAAAAGAGGCAGAAAAGAAGAAGTTGGAAGAGGAAGAGAAAAAGAGGAAGAGAGAAGAGGAGCAAAAAGAAAGAGGTTTGTTTGTTGTTTAGGAGTTTTCACATTTCATCCGAATAATATTTGCACCATACGCCCTTCTTCACGCCGCCAGAAAGACCGAAGGATCCGAAGACAGATCCCATCGAGAACAACAAAAAGATACTGATTGAGATCACAGCGGGTAAGAAGCCTCTGGGGTGCATGGTCGTTGGAGGCAAGAACAACTATGTAACCGTGAGTATCTGTGCAATATTCGTATCATGACTGTAAGCAATCTCCTCTGCTGCTTCCTTATTCCTTTATTGCAGACCGGCTGCGTCATTACCAACGTATACGCTGATGGAGCTTGCGCAGCAGACAAGCGGTTACAAGTCTTCGACCAAATAATCGATTTCAATGGCGATCCAATCAACGTGGCCGAGATGACCACCCTCAAGGTCTACCAGATGTTTCATTTACCTTATGAAAAGGTCCGTAGCCATCCCATCTAGAATAAATTGTTCTAGTTCTGCGCTCATTCCCATTGTTCCCTCCATAGGTAACTATGTCGGTGTGGCGTAATGATCCACCAGAAGTGGAAACACTTACAATAGATGTTGCCCGCAAGGCTGGAAAGGACCTGGGCTTGGCGTTGGTGGCAAACCCGAAGGGAGTTATGATCTCCGAAATTGTAAGTGATCATTTTTTATAAGGTTCTGAATTTGGATTCACCCCGAATACGATTCCAGATATCTGCTGGCTGCGCCGACATTGATAGTCGTCTGCAACGTGGCGACATCATTACGAAATTGAACGGTGACGCCCTAGAAAATACTCCCCTCGAAGTGTGCCAAGCATTCTTTAGAGCGGCGACCGGGAAAGTTAGTCTGGAAGTCTTGCGGCCCAAGCCTACTGCTAGAAAATAATTACTTGCGCTTGAATTTTCGCTGCTGACGAACTGCGGGAATAATTAGCCATTGGGATTTTAAATTGGAGAAAATTGAACGCTCACTTGATGATTCTGTTGAAAAGAATAATTGCCACCATTTGCTGAAAATTATGATTTTGCGGGGAAATTACCGGTGGTGAATTGATGGAGCTGGATTAACATTCAATATTTATTGAAGAAATTAAATTTAAAGCAATTTTGTGGATGCATTGTGCCGAATAAATTATTTTCATAAAACTCTTTGATGTGATAGCGCTGTCATCTACACACTTATAGTAACATTATTAAAGGCGCAAACCTCACAAATTTTCTAGGCTGTGGAAGGCATTCATAGCTAAGGCACGTACCAGACATTTAGTAGAAAAAATAATGTTAAGCTGGGCACACACGATACAACGGCTCTACAACTGTTTCTAGTTTTCAACCATTGTGAAATCTCTGGTCTCACTCGGTACCAATATACTGGTACACTGGTAATTTTAACTTGTTCTTTGGTAGAGTTCTATTTTTACATTCATGTGTCCCCAGTCCACCGGTATTTCAAGTAATGGTGACTCTAATTCTTGACTTACATGAGGTAAGAGCACTGATCGTAAAAAATAAACTATCGACAACTGTAGCTTGGACACTTATTCAAAAGTTAGCCCAAATATCAAAGGAAACTTTCAATGATTCTTCACATGAATTAGTTAAAGAACATCTCGCTTTTCGACAGAACCTACCCTTACAATTTATAGGTGTATAGGTACATCCAGTTTCCTCAATAAAACTCGGCTTACTTCCTTGATATGAGAATACTCTGATAGACGATTTGACTCATGATTTGAACCAGAATTTTAAGTGCATTAACATGTTACTGCCCCAGGGAAAATGATTGCAATTTGCAAAAAATAATGCAATTTCTAGGATTTAACATACATCATTGATTAGATGAGATGTTTAATAGGGATTCTATTTACTATTCGTCAATGTTGTTATTGATGTTCAATAATTTATGCATGTTTGCATGTGAATTGCATTTTAAATTTTTGAATATAGGAAGTGTGTACCTTGATATTGACGGTAAGTGTTTGGATTTCAAAATTTTAATACTAAAAAATGGCAATAAACAAGTCACGAGATGCAACCCTCGAGGTCCACATGGTCAATTTTCTAGTAATATCCAAATAAATATAAAAAATACTAAACACAATAACAAATTTGAAAATCGTGCTGCTGTAAATAATAGCAATGATAAGAACTAATTACATTAAGGAGAATAAGTAACATTAACAAGGTTTGACTCCTGAAAAAATCTGAAGGATATTTGCTGAATTTTTCTCGTCAATATAACCTGCTTCCACTCTCCCCACACTTCGTTAAATACTTCTTGTTGTTTTCCACCTATTATGGATTTTATCTCCACTGACCCAAATGAAATCCAAACATTAATTGATTCTTTAGATTCCAGCGTAGGCCCCGGGCCAGACGGGCTTCCTAATATATTCATTAAATCCTTACCCTCCCCATTATGCGTTCCAATTTTAATGCCAGTTTATCCTCCGGTATCTTTAACAATATTTGGAACTAGGCTAACATTTTTTCTGTACTCAAGTCTGGATCCTCTTCCAATGCTTCCAATTACCGTCCTATTTCGTTACTTTCGTGTTTTCCCAAACTCCTTGAACGCATTGTCTACGATAATATATACGAAGCTGTTAATTGTAGGCTATCACCTTTCCAGCACTGATTCGTTCCAAACCGGTCAACCAACACGAATCTCCAGGAACTAACCCAAACTGTCGCAAAGACTCTCGACAGTCGTACCCAAGTTGATGTAGGGTATACTGACTAAAGTAAGGCATTTGACACTGTCAACCTAAATGTTCTACTTCTGAAGCTAGGTCACCTTGGCCTGTTTGGATCATTACTCTCCTGGCTTGAATCCTATATTAGTTTGCGTTCATGCCGTGTTAGTCTATGTGGAGCATATTCTTCCCTCTTCCACCCTATTTCCGACGTTCTTTAAGAATCTATTCTAGGCCCTCTTATTTTCTTACTCTACATCTTCTATATGCTGATGCCTTAAAATCTTACCAAGTTATTCGCTCGGAAGAGGATTGTATTGCTTCCTAAAGGGATCTGAACGCGATCGATTCTTGGAGTCAAACTAATTTTCTCTCCCTTAATGTCCCGAAATGTCACAATATGTCCTTTTCCTTGCTCGCAAGTATGGTCACCACACTATCACGATTTCGATTCTATGATTAAATCAGTACAGCACAAATTCACTCGAATCTATCCAGATCGGATCTATACGCAGATCCATAGGAGGGGGACATGTTACAAAGCCTTTCCTTTATGTTAATGCTTGAGAAACATAAGGGTGCTAGGATAATTTTGGCGAAATCGCGGCTGAAGAGAAATAATCACTGTTTAATTGTTTTTAAAACATAAAAGAGAGAAGATGAGGAAAGAATTAACGAAAATTCTACGAACCCTTACAATTAATCAACTACAGTAAAACTTCTTCAAGCCGGAATGCAATGGGACCCGGGGAATTTTTTTCGCCTTGGCAGGTTTCCGGCTTGTAAGAGGCCGTCAAAAACAAAAACATGGTCTTATTCAATTTACCTTATGTATTTAATTGAGCAATATTATATGTAAATAATGGTTTTTTATTATGAATTAAAGCTAAAACTACTTATATATCAAATAGTTCATATCAAAGCTTACAAAAACATACATATAGGCATTATAATCAATTTATTATATGTGCATACATGTCAACGATGAAAAAAGTTAAGGATGAGGGTTTTTTTTCTTTACTTGCAAAAAGTCACTTTCGATTTGGCTTTTGACAGCATAGATGTTGTTTAGTACTGCTGCTTTTCTAGTTTCTGTAGCATAACTTTTAATTATTTGCAATGCTTGTAAAGCTTTAGTGGCTGTAGCTTCCGATTTGGTAGGTTGGTTTTCTGTCTCCTCGTCTGAAGAAACATTCACACTCAATTGCAAATCTCCAAAATCTTCGATGTTTTCTGGTTTGGTTAGTACATCAGAATCGATATTTACATATTCTGTGGCTCACAAATCTTCAACACCAGCTCTAAGAACTCCATGTTCGTCAACACTGACATATCTACTAAATCCGCTCTTTTTGAAGCATTTTTTAGCACACTTTGAAGAATTGCCGCTGCTTGGCTCCAGTATATCACATGCAAGCATATTGATTTAGCCAAATTGTATCCTTTTGAGAGAAAAGATGTGTAAGAACTTGATTTCGATGTAAAATCTTGAAATTTTGGATAATTCCTGCATCTAATGGTTGGCACACGCTAATCACGTTTGATGGTAAGAATATCAAACTTTATATTCGACAGAATCATCTTTCTATGTGAAGTGGTGTTGTCAAAAAATAGGCAGATTTGCGGCCTTGTGCATTCATTTTTTCATTGAATTCAATAAGCCACTTCTCCATTATCATAGGTGTCACCCACGCCTTCTTATTTGATTTCCAGGTGACTGGAAATTTTTTGTGTCTATATGACGGAAACAACGTGGTTTCTTAGCTTTACCGATAATCAAGGGCTTTTCAAACGATCCGTCAGCAAAGGCACACATAAGAAAAGTTCGTCTTTCCTTCCAATGCTTCCATTATAATATTTTTCTCCTTTCAACTGAAGGATTTTGTCTGGGAAACATCATCTACATTGGCAGTATCTTTTTTGTCATAGTCCTTTATCAACTTTTAATTTCCAATCATCTTCATCTTCTTCATTTTCTGTCTCTTTAAGACGCCTTTTAATCCTCGTACTAGCACCCGCCAACCATTGGCCTTTAAATTTGGCTGCGTTCTTAAGAGTTTCGAAGGCCTGCGTCTAACCGCAGCCGTACTTCTGCTGTAATGTTTTTCCTTCAAGCTCAGTGTCTCTATTTCCACCTACATAAAATGCTAACAATCAATAATATGCATGTGAAAATACGTTACCTGCTTTCGTATCACACTGTATACTCAGAACTTTAAAAATTTGCATCAGAGCTTATAATCGTACGTACTCTAACCTAAACACAGCACAACATGTACGTACATACATATGTACGTTAAATTCAAATGAGTAATTTCATCCAAAGACAGATTCACCGTTCTTAAAAACTAAAAAACAAAGCAAAGTAAACACAGCTGCATTCTGAAACTGATTCCAAGAATGAAGTGCTCAAAAACCTATCCGCTGAATGAAACACTAACATTACATATTCATTACTCGCCTGGGTTTTTATCCAAGATGAGCTGTTATCAAATGTTTATTTATTCGCGTCCTTTTAATTTTTCACCAGCAGTTTTCAGACTGCTTTCATTGATCTCATTTTGCAATAAAACAATTCCGGGCTATACAGACTCTAAATGACCAAAATATCGCAAGTTTGGTATTCCGGGTACGCGTTGAACAGGTTCCAGCTTATACAGATTCAATTCGTATGAAAATCATGAGAAAATGCACGGGACCCCCGATTTTTTCCGAGTAACCAGGTTTCTGGCTTATTAAGGTTCCGACTTGAACAGGTTTTACTGTATAAACAATTGACAAATAGTCCTTTCTATTTCTTATACATATTCATTGTCTATTGTTTCTGTATGACGATGTTTTATTTGATGGAAACTTAAATCATATGGTTTCGAAATGCAATGATTGGCAGAAGTGCAAATCAGAGAGAAGAGACTTTTTTAGAAACCACGTCAATAGAGTAAATAAAATTAGATAATATTATTCTTATCACCGTTGATTCATTAGAAATATTAACGGTGTAATGTTTTTATATGAATCATGAAGAACGTTGTTTTTTTAAAAGATTTTTCAAAACATTTTGCCTTTCAAAACATTGATTATCACAAATGCAAATTTAATTGAAAATAGGGTATTTTTTTAAAAAATTTAAACAGTTTTCATTATAAATCATTAGCTCAAAATATGCAAATATTACTGAGCTTGCAATAACTGGAACTCATTCATCCTTGCTTACTCTTGCCCTCATTTTGTATCAAAAAAATTACGAAAAACGATAGAAGTAAACGAATTTTACATTACAAAATATGCTAAGCTCTTTCCGTGTAAATATTAAAATGTAGGCATACACTGAATTCCAACACTTAACATTAAATACATCAAATGATATGCTTCAACTGCATTTACCTTTCGTTTCGAAACTTTCCCAAATTGAAATACTCGTATCTACATATTGTAAACTATTTTACACAATTCCAACGCTAAACTTTTATCGACTTTTCAAATAGCTTTGTATTTTTCGCAAACTTTTCCCGACAAACATACATATAGCCTAAGCGTGAAATCTCCCCGAATCCACCCCGAACACAATTTCAAATATCAATTGTCTTTTTGAACATCCTTTTTTTTGTTTTGTTCGTGCAATGTAAATGTTTTTTGGGCTTTTCTCCTTTCCATGGAGTAACTCAAGCGTAATTCAACCATTTTAAATCTTGCGTCGCCCCTTTGAGGGTGCTGCAGATGATAATCTCGTGTTGTGGTTGCGAAGAGAGAGAAACGCCTCGCCAGGACAATTCAATGTTATCAAGGTCCTTCCGCTGCCAGGCAAAAGAGAATATAGGACTGTAAAGGAGATAAGCTACTGGCGGATCGGAGTGCACGTTAAAAAGTTATTGAAATCCGCGCATTGATTCCACACAGCCTGGCTGAGGACAAGAGAAATTTGAGCTTCACTCGTGGAAAGATAACTTTCAATCGTTTTTATTTGGTGTTTTGTAAAAAGGATCTAAATATTTGGGAGTGTCATGTGTAAGAGAATTATACACGACTGCAAAATAAAAATTGCATCATAGGAGAGGACGAACTAGGGCTACCATTCTGTTTTATTTTCTAAATAATCATACTATTAAAATGTGAAGTAACTCCAAAGTACTCGCTCAGTCATGCCTAGAATGTGGTTGGCATGTTTTCAACTAAAAAGCATTAAAATAGTCTAATCAAATAGCTCATTATAATTTTTGAACAAATTCTTCCGAAAATATATGTTGCTTTGTAAAATAGTCGAGGAAATTCGCGACCTAAAAACACAAAAAGATTTAATCATAGATAGAAATCATTTCTATAGGTACTCGGATTAATCTTAGAAATGAGTGCACTGTCTTTTGAAAAACCTTGATGCTTGATGGTAATGTTCATGGACCTCCTTCGTGCCATTACCATTCTGCACCAGATAAACTTGAACATGTATGGCGCAGACTTTTGGGACTACATGGTTGCGTTTTCTTTAGACCCTAGGCATTCTACGTGTTTTCTTCTTGAAGCAATGAAAGCAAAAACAGTGTAGTAACGAATAAAATACGTAAGTTTTTTTCGGTAAGAGGCAACGTTAGAGAAACTTGATCGATGTTTCAGATTGTCCAAGAATTCGAGACGGATGCATCAAACATCGATTGTTGACTTTTAAACCCGATTTGCACTACGACCATCACAGCAATCTTACTCGAAACAATTAAGGCAATATAACGAAGAACTTTCATCGACATAACTTATTTTGGTTGTATTTAACCGATTAAACTGAAGTAAAATGAATTAAAGAAGCATAGAGGGGAAACATTAAGAAGGAAAAGATTATTAATAAGTTTTTTAAGGATTGAAGTATGATTTCTTTTCACAGAATCGAAACCCATTTTCAAAAATGCTTTAAATTTATGTACGGTCACGTAAATAGTTAGTTTTTTCGCGCGTCATATTTTCGTTGAAGCATTTTTTACTCCATGAATAATCCAGGACGAGCAGAGTAAGTTTTACCCTCGGGCTAGCCATGTTAGGTGCTGTTGAAATCGGTCTACACGCGTGAGTGATATTAGAGCAACGTAGGAGGGAAGGCCTCATCCAAGGTCATTTTTACCACGCAAGATATCCCCAAATGAGACGTCGTACTAGCGTCATTTTTGGCGTCAACTAAAGTGCATTAATATTTATATGATTCTGTCAAATTTTCAATAAATTTGGTTATAACATTTTTTAGTTTAATAAAAAAACTGTAGAAAATTTTCAAAGAATATTTTTTAAAATTTAGTTTTCACTTTCTTAATGTTGAAACGTATTTTTTCTATAATTACAAAATAATATTTGTATGAAAATAATCAACCATTAGTGTTTATAATGAATAAAGAGTTGTTACGAATGATATTATTTGATTTCAATTACTCTAATGAAATGTTGGTGGTATCGACGAAAGCGTAATATTATTTGTATCATATCATACCGTAATGCGTAATTATCGTTATTGTTGAAAGTATTGTTATTTTCAGTAATGTTTCCAATAGTATGGATCTCGAGGGTCGCACGTCACGACGTGTTTGTATTCGATCAGCAATCTTGATTGAATTTTCCCTAATTTCCCAATTGAAAATTTGAGCGAAAATTTGCATTAAAATCCACAGAAAATTCATTTAGAAACAATTGCAAAACAGATGATGATTTATTGTAAAAATCACATATTTATTTCACAATCGTAATACTCTCAAATGTACTAATAGTTTCAAATTGTTATTGACAGGCAACAATCTAAGTTGATTTTTGAAAATACTGATGTTCCTTTTAAAATTTCTCAAAGCTAAATTGTGGCCATCGAATGTTAATATGATCTAATAAATACTCTGTTTTAGCATTTGCAAGAATTTCGTAGCAAATTAGTTTGTTTTAACGACATTTTCAATAAACTTACTGTAAGCATGGATGAACAGAACCTTCCCATATACTGAAATGTTAGTAACAAATTTCTTCTGATGATCGTCAAATAAACTGTAACCAAATATTCGTAGAGCTTTTAGACATTAAAATATTGGCCATAATTTTTTAATTTTCATTTTATTGAATTTTTTTGGTTAGTATTAATAATATCAGTAGCTTATGGTTTTATTAAAAGTATATTATAAGCATGAAAACAAATAAACACAGCAAGTAGAAATAAAATAAGCCAAAGGTGGCAGTCAAATGTAACCCTTAATTCAGATAAATAATGGTTAGTTTCTTCTCTTGATGGAAGATGGTAAATTTACGATAAAAATAACTCACCATGTTGTGAGTTCAAAAAGAGTTGATATGTGAAAATTTGCAATAACTTTAATCTTTTTGATTATTGCATTTATGAGCGATAGGTCAGACATATAGTGTTGAATAATTTAGGCTTTAGTAGTTCTAGAATAAAAAAAGGTTCCTACTGAACAGCCGCCATAAACAAATGGCCACGCTTTGATGTAGCAACCTCTTTGGTGATGTAAAAATTTGAGAAAGAAAATTATTCTATGAATTATATAAATATAAGTGCAAGGTAAGGGAACTATGTAAGTAAAGGTAGCCAAACAGGGTTGCCAGCACTGTAAACAACGCTAGCCTTCAGCCGAACGTCGGCGCAACAAACAATACTAATATTAGGAAAATTGTCTTGAAGCAACTTACAAACAGTTTTTGCGATAAATGAAAGAAATAAAGAAGATGTCTAAATTTTGCACATGTCTACCAAACATAACATTTTCGTGCATGCTATGATCGTCTAGATATTGAGGGAGCCATTTTTCGTCGTCTTTTCAAAGTGGCGGCCATTCCCATCACTAATCGGTTGATTGACGCGTTATTTACCTATCAGGAATATCTAATCTATGGAGCCAAGTAAAAATTTTCCATTCGCAACGGAATGGGGTTTTCACAATTTGTACTCATTGTCCAATCAGCAGTTTTGTTGACCCATTACTGAGTCAGAATTGTTTTTGGCTCTTGCCCCAGTAACTGTGTAACAATGTCCTCCAGAAGTTATAGTCTAAAGTTTTTGTGCTTCTGGCTCAGCACTGACAAACATCACTCGCCTAATGTTGCAAGAGGCTCAGCTAGTACTGGGTCATTGCTGGGCCAGTTGGACAACTTCGTTCAGATATCTAAACATTTACTTGAATTCAGCCTCCTCTGATTCAATATTCATGAGCCACCATTGCAAACGACACTTATAGTGCATGCAGTCAAATTATTGAGAATTTGAGTTCCTTAATTCCAAAGATCGACACTCAGATTTAACATCGATAGTAAGTAAAATCTAACAATAGCCCAGTCAAATCATATTTTGTCTCCAAGTTAATCAAAGTAAAGCTTTTTGTTACACGCTCCTTCATTTTGACATAATAAACAACGTATAATAAGTCTACTTATTTCGAAATCCTGTTCGCGTTCCGAGTACTTTGCGAATATTCCGTTTTCTATTATTTGTATGCAAATTTTTGTTAACTGAAAAGATAGGTATCAAATTTTACGTACCATCGATAGTTTTCAAGACAATAAGGGGCTACAGCTAGCAAGAGACGAAAAATTCAACATTTTGAAATAAGGACATTTTTCAACAAAAAAAATTAATTTGATTTACATAGAAGCTCACCCTTTTTACCTAATTTGACTGGGCTGCAATAATATTGATCCTTAGAAGAAGAAGAACGAGAAAACGGCAATAAATAATATTTCGCTACCAAAAATGCCAATGAAAGAATTGCGGAACTTTGATTAACACTTGAAATCGGATTTTACTCAAGAAAAACAAACATAACAACCCGAACATGTAATGCAATCAAGCCAAGTATCGAAAGTAGGTGCCCTTGCCTCGCTCGCAACCAGGTCTACGAATCTTGCCTACAACAAAACAAATCAGGACTACATTGCGCCATTCGGTCCACAAGCACCCCTCCATCGTCGCCCGACACAAGACGAAGGAAATCATATATTTTGCTGCATCCCTTCGAGCTCTTTTATACATAAATGCCGTCTATTATAAACTTTGGCAAACATTCGCAAACTTGGCATGTCCCACACGCGCACAAAAAGTGAGTCGATCGCGGAATGAGTTCCGGCCAGGGTTGAGGGCTGACAAGGCGCGCTACCCTTCTTTTCCGCCCCACGACGACAGGAGCCATTCACTGTAAATCACCTATAGAATTGCCGCAGCCTCCTTGCCGTCGTGCCAAACATCGTGGACCCATCCTACTGGGCGCCGGATCCGCCACCCTTCTGCGACAAGCAACCCTCAAAATTTATATTTGTTTATCCCGACGAGGCACCCCAACAGATGCTCTGTCTCGCTTCACCATCGCCAGCCGATTGAGAAAACTCGAATCGGATGCTGTGGCATCTCCCCTTCGCCACTGCCAAGCAACTCACCCTCGACGAAGCAACCCTTGTCAACGCCCGCCTTCCAGCCCGGATGCTGTCAAGAACGCGCGGTTTCCGATAAATAAATGTTGTAGTTGTGTAGAAACACAATTTTCGTAGGTGAGAGATTTTCATTTCGGCGAGCTTAGCGACAGCAGGGCAGGCATTTGGTGCGAGGGTTTTGTTCGGGCCAGACGCAGAAGTCTAATCAGTGCCGTAATCAGAAGAAGCATCTGAAGATTTGCCCACCTTTTTGTGACGCCCGTGGTGCCAGGGCTGAGCCAGTATCTCGAGCGCCATCACCTCATCGGGACTCGAAGCAGCCGCGGCTCAGATAGTTTTTAGTAACCGTGATTCGTGTCGGAGAATTGTTGTGGAGCCGCCGACGAAAACGGATATCATCCGCCATGTTTAAAAACGGACTTCGCTAAAGTGAACCTGGGCAATTGCGGATTGCGAGAAAGAAGCAACTAATTAATGGCCTGTCGTGTTTGTCACTTGCCCGTAAACCGAAGCGATCTCAATTATTGCTAATAATCATTATTATTCCTGAGTTCCTATCCGTTTCCTTGAATCAGTGCTCTAATGACTAAGTGTTACAGTTATCGCCCGTAATTTACATTTAAGCAAATTCATTATTCAGTGCGACTATTTAATAAGTTTATCGATCGAAATTGAGGACACTCGAAACCGTTACAAAGGACAACAGCATACAATGCATTCGTCCTCGTCGTCAATGTCGCCATCGCCTTTGGATTTACGACCCGCCCTCTCAGCATCGCCACCAGCCAATACGAACACGTCCATCGCGACGGGCGAGGACAAAACTCGCACGCCGCTGGTGAAGCCGCCCTACTCCTATATTGCGCTCATCACGATGGCCATCCTGCAATCGCCGCAAAAGAAATTAACTTTGAGCGGAATCTGTGAATTCATCATGAACAGGTGAGCGATTGGAAATGTGTTTGATCCTTGCGGAAGTTGAGACAACTCATTTTCAAAAGGGAATTGTGGAATTTATCGCCAGATGTATTTCGAGATTGCAAACTACTGTCACAAAATTAGAACACAAAATGTTTCCGAAAACTGAGTAAAACTTTGCGGATTCAATTTGCGAATAAAATAATCACATTTGAGCAACTTGTGTAATTTTCTTAGCTTTCGCACAACTGTTATTGGTTGTGTTTAAAATTATTTTTGAAATATTTTTTTCCATGTTAGTTCATTTTGCGTACCTTTATTTATTTCCTAGGTTACATGAAAAATTATTTCAGTCTTAAAATTTCTAATTCCACTTCTTTTGCGGAACTTTTCCCATCAAATTTTAATGTGAATTTCAAAGTGTTCACGTAAATGCGAGTATAGAAAAGGAGGCTGCTTGTAAAACTAAAATGAGGCAAAAACAATTAATCAGATTTAAATAACATAAACACAATTGTGTAGAAAATTAATTCCTGTTCTCAATATTACGTTTTTTTGCGCAACAAGATATAGTCTCTATGCTTACACTAAATTTTTTCGCAGTGACGTGGATTATCTGGGCTTTGCTCTCATTTTCTTGGTATTTGTTTGGCTACCAGTCTGTGGATTGATTTGCATCAAATATCCTTAGGAAAAAGTTGTGCAACGAAGAAACCTTCAACTCGCATTAACTTTTCAATTACTTTCTTTACACTGTGCTTAGTAAATTTTTGAATTCCATGGCTGTCTTACATAATCAGCTTTTTCTTCTTTTTAAATCTGTTTTATCTTACATTCTCCCGTTTCAATGTGTGCCGATTAAATTACTTACTCTTATCTTAATTACATTTAACATATCAATGCAAAGCTTAAAAACAAATAATTTCTCTCACATTTTTAATCAAAATTAACCATTCTTTTAATGTTAAGCTCGTCTTTCGCTGTTACTTATCAGGTTGTAATGGATGTAGGCTAATTACCATATTTGGTGCATTTCAACAACGATTCATCATCGAAATAAGATAGAGATGAGCTTTTCTGCAGATTTGAGAACTGCAAACAGTTTTAACACTCTGTCTGTAGTTTGTAATGAAAAAGACTCAAAAGACTCATTTGTAAAAATTATTGTGCAACAAGGAAACAAATCAAATTAAAAGTTTAAAAACTTAAAACACACGCCTTCATTGTCAACTAAAAAGGAAATAATAATTGATTTGTGTCTTAATAAATTTTGTTTAGCTATATTATGGAATTTGAGCCTAATTTTCACTTGCAAACTTAAAGCGCGGAACTCTTTCTGTGGTCATATCGTGTTCAGTTATGATAACGATTTAACCAACGCGATTTCTTTTAAAAAATTGTACTTTTTATCTAAATGACGTCTTATTTATGAATGGTAACGCTGACAACTTGACTTGACGCATATAACAACTAAATGAATTATATTAAATTTTAATCGAATCAACATTTAAATGCATTTTAGTCAACAATACAACCGATTTTTGTTCTGGTTTTAAACAATTTATTGCATTTTTAAACTTTATAGTTCTTTCATTATTTGATTTGTTTGTCTCCATTTTTATGCCCACAAGAAACGAACAGCTATGCGGTCGACAGAGACAGAACAATAATTTTCGCAAAAAAACTATAGCATAATGATTTGATTGATTACGGACCTGAATTGAAAGCGGGAAATTAACTTAAACAATTCTTTTTTCATATACCAAATGATGAAAGAATCAAATAAAACAATTTTGGATAAGTCATATTATTTGATAATAGTTTTTTGTCATTTAAAATAAGCAGACAGTTTGATACGACTAGGTACCTATACCCAATGTTGGACTAAAGTGGGGATCCCAGATTACTGCTTTAGGGAGGACCTCCAAATCTCGATGGTCCTCTGTCAACTATGACCAAAATTTTATGTTCAGTATGAGGTGGTTGGCGTTGATGGTCTTCGAATGTGTGAAAAATATAAACGTAGATCATTATCTACTATTACAACATGACCATGGCGCATTTTCGATCAGCCAACTAACCTTTATTCTATTCTTTTCATACCAACGACTGAAACCAAAGTTTTATTGTATAGAATTTCGATAAAGATATCTGTCATTGTAACTGTACGATTTTGTTGTCTTTTTGACATTTTGTTTAATTTGCTTTGGAAAATTACCATGCAAGCTTACATTTGAACAACATCTTAAAACAGTCAAACTTATAGAGCATTTCGTCAAATTTATGTTGCTCATAATCGTCCATCTGAGTAGCTCATACGCAAAACGATTCAAATATTTATGTCCACGTATACTCTCTTGAACGATGTTCAACCAACACGAGCTCGTACAGTGCGTACCAAAGTAACTATCGCTGCTGGAGAAGGTAATGTGACTGTGGATTCAAATTTATCAATTAGACGCCGTTCTCAGCAACTTGGCCTCTGTTTCACTGCATGGAAAATTTTAATGACCGATTTTGGACTAAAGCCCTATAAAATCTAAGTAGTGCAGCAATTGAAGCCATCGTTTGTGCCGTACGTTAGGTGAATGAGCTGAGAATGAAATATCCACAATTTTCCATGACTTTAAATCATGCTGAATTTGATCGATGGCATGAATTATGTTAACTTTGAGGGCCGCTGTGGTTTGTAGCTTATTTGCATAGACCTGTCTTATGAAAACTTCACAAGAAGAAATCTAACGGGGTCAAATTGCAAGATCTCGGTGGTCAGTTCACATCACTTCTACGTGAGATGACTTCAAATCGCTCGTGGAGAATGTCCAATATGACATGAGCTCTGTGACACGTAGCGCCATTCTGTTGAAGAATGAACCGATGACGCCGCCAATCCAAAATTCATACCAAACAGTGACTTTTTCCGGATGTGTTGGACGCTCTCAGATTTCATGTAGATTGGTATCGTTTCAAATTTGACAATTTTGTTTATTGACATACCCATTCATCCAGAAATGAGCTTCATTGATGAAGATGACTTTTCGCGCGGAACGCCGCCTGAACAGAAAACCCTTTTAGAAAAAGCAGTTCTATCATTTGCACTTTTTGTTGAACGCTATATCCTTCAATGGTGATTTGACAAAACAGGCTGAATAAATGACAGCCAATATGGCCGCTTTCAATTGTCAAAGTTCCCCATTGGAAGACTTACTATTTCTAAATACTCTTGTTAAAATACAAAGTAATCATCAAAAAGCAAAGAGAAGCTGTTTGAAAAAAAATATTTTGCAAATTATTTTGAAATTGATTTGAAAATATTTTTGTGATTTTATGTTCGATTCAAATTTTGATGAATTTTGTGTTCATGTAAAGCAGCCTTGATTTTTTTATCTCTTCCCAGAAGATATCTATCAATTGTAGAACTTAAAAAGTTTCTACAGTTTTTTACTCAAATTTCAAACACACTTTTTTATTGTTTCCTATAATTTAATGAAACTTTATTAGTGGATAATTTGTTGTCATTTTTCTGGTAAAACTCTTAACCCGTCCCAGTAAAACTTTGGTGACTTTTGAGTGAAATATTTAACCAAGTGATTTTCGCATGTCTCTTTTGAAGTCAATTTGACACCAATAAGACAGTTTTGCAGTGAAGGAAAATTATGGTCTGTCGATGGAAAATCTTGAATATAATGGTGGATGCATTACAACTTCTCAGCCAAACTCTCTCAATTTGTGTCGAGTCATCAAAGAAATGTGTAGTCGGACGTTGTCACGATGGAACACAGCTCCCTTCCTATTGATCAAATCTGTCCACTTTCTTTCAATTGCCTGCTAAATCTGGTTAATTGTTGACAATGAGAACAAAATCAATCGTCTGACCTGATTGTAACATTTTATGTTACACGATTCCCTTCCAATCCCACCAAACGCAAAGCGTATCCTTACTTGTTGTCAAGTGTGGCTTTGCCACTGTTTGTGCGGTGTCATCACACTTTGATAAAGATAATTCTAGCACATTATTCTCTTAAGTGATGCAGTTTTTGTCAACTTTAATGAAACGTTTCGAAAATGCTTCAATTTCGTATGTTTTTAGCAGTTATTCACAGATGGACACCCGGTCTATTAAATTTTTCACTGTTAAATCGTGTGGTACCCAAGCATTCAGCTTATTTTTAAATCCAGGCTGCTCTTTATAATTCAAAACTTGTTGCTGATAAATGTTGAGTTCTTCAGCGGTTTGATAATTACTTACGTTCCACTTTTAGCAAAATTTTATTGCCGTTTTTAGTGATTGGCGA
This sequence comes from Oxycera nigricornis, assembly GCA_963942545.1. NCBI lineage: Eukaryota > Metazoa > Arthropoda > Insecta > Diptera > Stratiomyidae > Oxycera > Oxycera nigricornis. Next base: position 95,448,685 of record OZ012659.1, read on the forward strand.
AGTACATCGTTAACATTAAAACTTCCGGAACCATTCACAAGATGTTCTTTCTGGTATAAGATCACCAGCGTAAACTGCACAATTTCTTTAGCAGCATGCGTTGCGTTCCTCCTTTTGTAAAATAAAACTTCAAAATGTATCAAATTTCTTCATTATTTTTTGCACTCATTTTCAATATGGAATAAATTTTCATTGAACAAACCAATACCAAACTTTTACTATAGTTATCTATGAAATAGAAATTTTCGAATAACACGTAAAAAATTAAATATCATTTTTCAAAATAAACAAATTTTAACTCTACAGCCACCTATTGTCAAAAACGGCAGAAACTTTTTAGATTTCAAGAAATGCATCTGTCACGTATCTTCTTTTATTCTTGTGCAATTTTCTATGAAGATTTTTTATTTCGAAACAATTTAAATTCCTCGTTCATTGAGTTGCAAGTTATGGTATATTTGAGACACAGCTATCGGTTTTAAAGACAGGTTCTTATAAATACGACCACAAATTCAATTTTGTGTCTTTGCCACATACGCAAACTAATGCCTAGGTTGTAAAATTCTCCATTTCATTTCTTTTGTACTTTAAAGGAGTTAACTTGAATTTGGACTACAGAAGCTGATGTATGTAAACTCCCAATCCATTAGTTTGTTTTGTTTTGTTGCAGATTTAGTCAATTATGTTATATTGAGAAACATTTAAAGTAATTGCTAAACCAATTTGTTTGTCTGCTATTATAAAACAAATTGTACACGTTTTCAAAAAGCAGTACCATTTGAATACAAATAAACCGAACAACAACATTAAATGCAAACTGGGTGCACAATAATGTTATGACATTGAAATACTTTCACGCACGAGTCCATCTATTTAGAAATCTTAAAAAAACATCACTAAATTTAATTATCTTTTCACAACAAAAGACACTTTAATCGTCACTAATATAGGAAGTCAATTTCATTTTAGCAAACGTGTTTGTTTTGATTTATTGTCTTCTTTAAATAAAGGTAGCATATTTACTTAACTAAATCTGACGTAGTAATTATTAAAAATATTCACATAAATTATTTCAAGACCAACTCCTACAATATGGTATTGTCATGAATTTAATTCAAGCTTAAACACATATAAATATATCTCTGATATTTGCTTTATGTCTTACTATGTGAAAACTACTAGGATAAATGATAAAATTAATAAAATACTTCAAAAGAAAAATATAAATATTTGTCATGTGCTTAAAGTTAATGTTGTTTGATAAAAAAAAGTTGCAGAAGAGATATGTTCATATTATGGAGAAATATTGTATCTTGATTGCATTAAAAAGATACATTAGATAATGTTTGTTTTCAAAAGTTATCAGAATCCACTACAATTTACGATATAGTTAGCAAAAATGTAAAGTAGTTAGTTATCAAAGGGACTTCTAGAGTGTGTTAAAGGTATCAGATGGATTTTTTTTGATAATTTTTATTTGCAAAAGCCAAACATCATGAAGTTAAACATAGCACAATTATGATCAAAGTCACGTCAATTTTGTTTCAATGACGACTTGAACCATTCTAAAGAGGTTAAAGTTAAGGGACTGAGAGAAAAAAGCACGTTATACATTATTATTGATTCGGATGATTACATGATTAGTTTGAAAGCACAACTTTTACATTTGCGTTTGCAAGGCGATTTTAAAAACAATTTCCAAAAAAATGTATTACAGTATCGTTTTCACTAAAAACTACATGAAACATTGCTAATGACAAGAAATATGCAACGACTTAGGCATTACGTCGGATTTATTGATTATCAATCAATTACAGAATCTTATATGCTTTGAAATGGTAAGTTTAATAGAGATTTCTTATTTCAAAGCGAAATAAGAATCACAACTATATTTTTTTTGATAATGTCAATAATTTCTTTTACTTAAGATGGAAATGAGTTGTTACTGTTTTAATTATTTTAATTAAATGAATAATTCAGCATGTCCTTGAGATTAAACGGAACGGCATCATACTTAGGATATAATGGTTGGATTCCTGTACGTGACTTAAAATTGGAACAATTGAAATTCCATATTTGTTTAAAATCGTTTTAGAGAAGTTGTTCCTTTCTTACTATGAATTCCTCTTATAAAATATTTGACACTTAAAATGAGTATGCTTTAGTAGTCATTTTGAGTGGCGAGTCAGGTCAGGTTTTATTTGATTCTCATAAACTTCTAAGCGACATTGAAACCCCAGGACACTTATTTGGTCAAGTAGATTAGCCCAATTACAAAATTTCTTCGTTATATTTGATCGTCAAGTATTTATTCGGTCCATTCATTGTAGCTAATCATTTTGGTAGTAGATTTATTATGACGATGAAAACTTGATTGCATGAATGAAAACTTAAAAAAAAATGGAATCTAAATATTGCCATATCCTATTCAACAAACAAGCCTTTTTTGCGCATAGCCTTACATAGCTGTTCCTTAAATATATAATTGATTAAACAAAAATTTAAAATCATCATCTAAAACGAAGCAATCATGAAACTACATTTAAGTTCTCCATTCTCGATTTTAAATGATATAAATGTTATCCTATTAATGAATATTTTGATGAATGATCTGATTCAGAAGGTTATGATCATGAATAGTAAAGGCAAAAAGTGTAAACTAATCGATTATTTAATCATTTGTATGGCCGATAATACTGACAAAAAATAATCTATTTATAAATTATTTGATTAAAAGAAAAAATTAAAATTTCAAAAGAAAATTTTGCCTTGAATTTCTTTTGTTAAGAAAAAACTACTACAGAGATGATTTTATGATAATTAAATTCTCCAAAAACACCGTTGTGAGCCTGTGTTTTCGTTTTAACTTGGCAGCGTGCTGGGTTCTTAATCCTTACCCTCTAAACCAGGCTTTACTTTCATCAGTGAAAATTTCATGTTTTCATTCCCCAAGATTTTGGGGAACTTGAAACATTCATGTGCAAATGTGAAGCGTTTTTTCTTATTTTCTTTGTTTACAAATAAGGAGTTTAGCCATGCAAGTCATTACACTGATACTTTTTTCAAGGACAAGTTTGTCTCTGCAAACAGTTTTTAGACAATTAGAAGATGTTTCTTATATTTACATTATACAACATTCTACATAAGAGACAAAAAAAAATATTTTGGTCTATTGTCAGCTTTTTTGCTATTCTCGATTCAAACACTTAAGGGGGAAAGTCCATGTAAAGGCCTCACAATCAGTCATATTTTAAAAATGTTTTTAAAGGTGATAAAATATTGGTATTGGTTAAAATGTTTAACATAACTATATTTAACCTTCCTAAAATATAAGTTTTGTTATGTTTTTCCTTCCAAAATGGTGGCTCAGGGTAAGTTTTCGTCTATCGTCTCCGGCGCGAGGTCCAAAAATGCTCCATGTATCACACTTTAACCGACACACACAAAATTAAATTGTTTTTTATAACATATTAACGGGAAGGATAAACCTACAAAACTAAAAAAACATAAAATTCAATATAAAATAAGCTTTTATATAAGTCCGAATATTGGCCAACTTTTCGACATTTATGATCCTCAAAAAGTATTTTGCTAACGCGAAATTTCTAAAATTTGAGGTCTATCCTTTCGATAATAATATGGAGAATAGCCTTTCAAAGTTTTAGACAAATCGGTTAATAACTTTTTGAGTTACAACACGAGGAGTTTTTAAAAATACAGTTTGGAGATAATCGCGTTTAAAGTTTTAGTACAGTATAACTACCAGTTTTAGTTACTTACCGATTAATCCACAATCCCAGGTGCATACAATAGTTCTTCTGACTCTACAAAAAGCTGATTTTCATTAATTCATAGCTGTTTGCCGGCTGTACGAGCAGCTTTTGTTTCAGAAAGGCTCTTACGGTCCTGTCGAGTCATTCGCATTTCGTCTGCGTTTTCGGCAAAAACTTTGGCAGAAATGCCAATAGTCAAATTTAGGAGGTTCATTATTCTTAATACTGAATTGTTACCTTCATTAAATATCCCAGCAGCAATGTATTCTGAGATTTCAGCAACTTTCAGTCCAGAATACAGATGTTTTGGTGATACTCGCCAAACTGTTGCGTTCAAACTCTCAATCGCATTCTGAGTATGACCACCCAGGCATCGCTCAAGCAAATCATTTTTGGATAAATCTTCGTAAATAAGTAAAGATGTTCTTTTATTTCTTCACCAAGTAATGAAGCTTATACTTCGTTTTGAGGATCTTGATTTAGAGCAATTGGTTTCTGCCACTTGCACCATCTATCAACTTTTGTTGGGCAGTTTTCATGCCGCGGTTTTTTTTCATAGAAAAAATATGATAATATGTAGCCATAATGGCTTTTTTCACCTTGCTAATACTGTCAATATTTCTCTGAATACTTAAACCATAGTATTTTGTTAGGGTTTTCACAAATTTATCAGTTAATTTTTCTCTTTCTGAATGTTTTTTCCATTTCTTATATGTCTATAATCAAATTGATCGAAATTAAGGCTAGTCTCGAACTTCAACAACATTCACATTTGCGACATTGAGCTAAGCGCATGGCTTATGTTATTTTATTATCATAACATTGAAAATTCTACTTCAAGGGTCCTAATAATATAATTAACAGGATAATGGAGCCGCCGTTGGATACATTGATTGCACTGTTTTCTGTATTTTATACTTCAAATGAGGCGTTCTATTTAAACAAATCTTTTCTGGCACTTGCCGAAGATAGCACTGGGTAAATTTTTGTAGAAAGTATTCATTGTGTTCTCAGATTAAATTTCTTATATATCTAACAATAACCGAAAATCTCACTTCTCCTGCTATTTTGACTCCATCAATGAGAGAATTGGTTTACATGAACAAAAATAGTATATGTTTAAAAATCAAAACGATACTCATCCTTGTAACTTTTCTCCCAGCCAACATTCAACCTATCTAAATTGTATCAACCACTAAAAGAGGTATACCTAGTCGTGCCATAAATATTGATACAACTGTAAATGCGGCCCTTGCGGATGATAGCTTACAGGTAGCTTATTGCTATGTTGGTAGTCCTGATTGTTGGCATATGCTCTAAAAACGCGCTAAACGTGTCAGTGTGGCTTGAGTCGTTACGATGGAGAGGTCAAGCAAAGCGAACCGCATTGCTGTGATTGCTTTACACGAATGTGGAATGGAGAATGGCCGAATTTTTGAAACACTAAAACCATTAAAAATCACGCGTGTTTTCGTGTATCCAACTATAGCGTTAATCATTGATACTGGATATGTAATATACCGCAAAATATCCGGCAGACCTCGCTCGGCTCGTAAGCCATCCAAGCTGTAAGGTATTATCAAAGAAGACTTGGGGCTTGCAGCGTTCCGAAGACAAACAGGACACAAACTCAATGCCGCTTTAAAACGAAATAGGGTGCAAAAGTCAAAACAGCTGTTATCAAGATACGGTAAAGGGCAGTACAAAAGAATACTTTTTACCGACGAGAAAATCTTTACCGTGGATGAATCCTTCAACAAACAAAATGATAGGATATATGCACGGTCTTCTAAGGAGGGTACAGAAAAAACCCAAGGGTTGAACGAGCATCAGTGACGGGTTGGGAGTGCCCTACAAAGCTGTCACTTCTATCCATTTCTGTGAAAAGGGCGTCAAAACAGCTGCCAAAAACTATCAGTCGGATATCTTAATGAAGGTAGTGGGGCCCCTTAGCCGTACCATGTTTGAAAATAAAGAATAGGTTTTCCAGCAAGACTCTGCGCCACACCCACACGAGTGGCAATCTGCCAGTCCAGACCTGAATCCCCTCGACTACAAATTGTGGTCAGTATTAGAGGATATGGTCTGTAAAAAGGCTGTGGACAAGTGCCCGATGAAAGTCGTGCGAGAATCAATAGAACAGTGACCTGGCAGACTTCGGCGATGTATTCAAACAAAACGCGGTCATTTTGAATAATTTCTTTTTTATTATGTTTCACAATAAATGGTAAAATATACCAGGTCGTTGCATATGAAACCGAAATTATGCAATAGATGGCAGTAGCTTTAAACTCTGTTACTTTCTACCGCTACAATTGTTGTCATTCTTGACTTTGACGTTTAATAAACATTTACTACGCGCAACAAGTTAAGGTTCATACCAAAATACATTTTTTGAGAATGCTGAACATGTCGAATTTAGTGCCTGGAAAAGAGCATTTGCGGGGAGCTTTGCTTTTCTGCTTTCATCTAAAGAAATTGGCGGCTGAATCGCACAGAATGTTGGTGAAAACTTAGGGCGACAATGCTCTTGGCAAATCACAGTGTTTTGAGTGGTATAAAAAATTCAAAAGCGGAGATTTCAATGTGGACAACGAAGAACGCGGTCCACCATCTCAAAAATTTGAGAATGCCGGATTGCAAGCGATTTTGGACGAAGACGATACGCAAACGCAAGCAATGATGGCATGTGGACAAGGCGACCATCAGCAGACGTCTGCATGCGATTGGAAAGATCCAGAAATTGGGCAAATGGGTGCTGCACGAGTTGACAGAGAGACATCAGGAAAGACGAAAAACTATTTCGGAGTCACTGCTATTTCGGTTCAATAGAAAATCTTATTGCACCGAATCGCGACTGGGGACGAAAAATGGATATATTTCCAAAATCCTAAGCGAAAAAATCTTGGGTTGACCCCGGCCAACCATCGACATCCACCGCCAAACCAGATCGGTTCGGACAAAAGACGATGCTGTGCGTTTGGTGGGACCAGGCAGGCGTGGTTTTTTGTGAGCTGCTGAAACCGGGCGAAATGGCTACCGCACTTCGCTACCACCAACAATTAATCAAATTGCATCGTGCGATCCGCGAAAGAAGGCCCGAATACAAGGAACGACACAAGTTAATTTTCCAGCACGACAATGCACCGTCGTACACCTCACAATTGGTGCGTAACTACTTGGAGGCACTCAACTAGGAGATCCTACCCCACCCGCCGTATTTACCAGACTTTGCACCATCCGATTAACACTTGTTTTCATTGATGGGCCACGCACTCGCTGAGCAGCACTTCAATACATATGAAGATGTGAAGAAATGGCTCGATGACTGGTTCGCGTCCAAAGGCAAAAATTTTTTTTGGCGAGGAATCCATAAATTGCACGAAAGATGGGCCAGATGTGTAGCTAGCGTGGCCAATATTTTGAATAAAATATGTATCATGGCATACAAAAAATTTACGATTTTCATTCTTACAAAAAATTCCGGTTTCATATGCAACGACCTGGTATATAATCCAACAAGTATTTTCATTATCATATTTAAAACATCTTGTATCAATATTTATGGCACGACTAGGTATGAAGATTCTGTTCCTTTAGCAATTCTTTAGTGGAAAACTCAGTGGTCATTTATAAAATCCAGAAATGAAACGTATTGGGAATTTTCAATTTTAATTTATCGTTTTACTTACGAAGAACTTATTTTTGCAAAATCTGCACGGTATTTAAAATATATAACATAACATGAAAAGATGTTTCTTTGTTAGTGTCTAATATTGCTTTTCATCGGTATCCTTTTTTGACGATGAAACAAAAACTAACAGTACATGCAAGATGCGGCTTTTTATTAAAAATCAACTTTACTTTATAACCAGCTTAATTAAAGGATTAGTGGCTATATTTAATATTTCATTGTTTACAAAATGCAATAAACTTTTTGAAAACTGAAATAAAATAAAAAGAATTTAAATTACTTTTGAAATATGTTCACAAGCCCTTTATTAGTTTCCGACGATTTTTACCTTTACCTTTTCGTAAGCCAATTTTATTGGCTTGTAAAATATTTAGATAATTCGTAGCAATTGAGGTGTACAAATAAACTAAAGTTTTCTATTACGCATTTAGCTGCTTGTAACCCTGAGTCCTAGATTATTTTATTGCCTAAAACCGAGCATATGTAACATGCTCTGCTGCAAACACCTTCCTCTTTCCTCAGCTGACAAATTTTACAGGAAATTATATGTTTCCTAAATCATTCAGGTTGCAGGTGCACTCATTATTGTCCTATTGTCCATTGCAATTTGTCTAATAAATGCAAATAATGTGCACCACTAAGTCAATACGCTAAGACGCCTCACACTCAGATGTAAGTCAACTTTATGGTATTGGATTATTGTCAGCAATCCATTTCAAATAGCTCGTCACATGCAGCCCAGCTAATGTGAAAACAAACTGCAGTCATTTTATTGCAAAAATATTTTTCATTTTGTATCTGCTGTTTGCTTAGGTCCATAATTAGCCTCGTACTCGTACATCAGCGCATGTCTAAGATTTCATACGTAGCGCTAAGCCGCGAGATAACGGCTTAACATGTAGAAACGCGCTGTTTAGATTAACACACTCACGTAAATACCTAAAAATATATTCAAGACGATTTGATGTACCCACTTATTGTGATAAAACGATTTAAATAAATGTTTAAGCAAATAGAATATCAGTAAACGTGTCACGATTTTATTTGCTGGAGACTAAACTTGCACAAAAATTTCAAGAAAACATTTTGTTCAGAATATTAAAGCATGTGTGCGTTTGCCTTATCTCGTTTCAGATTCCCCTATTATAAGGAGAAGTTTCCAGCTTGGCAGAATTCCATTCGGCACAATCTCAGCCTGAATGATTGCTTCATCAAAGTACCACGCGAGCCGGGTAACCCTGGCAAAGGGAACTTTTGGACACTTGACCCCCTCGCTGAGGATATGTTCGATAACGGCAGCTTCCTGAGAAGAAGAAAACGGTACAAACGCCCACCGCTGACACAAAGCGTTCCCTTTCCTGCCGTGTTCGGACCATTCTCACCATTTTGGATCAGAAAGCCAGTTCCAGTGCTGCCAATGCAGTTCAATGCGCCCAACTTCGGTGGCTTCCGCGAGAATTTCGATGTTTTCAACAACAGAGCTGACCTTCTCGTCGGGCGCAACGCGGCTATTGACCAAAAGCTCGACTTCTTCGCAAATGCAGAGATTCCAGGAGATTTGTACACGAATCGGGAGAAGTTTGAAATTTTCCGACGGAATATGGACCTGTTTCGCCGCAACTCGGTTGCATTTGATTCCTTTAACCATTGTGTTGAGAAGAAGCCTGGTCTCAGCGTGACCGACACCAGGGAGTTTCGGTCATCAAACCTAGATTGCCTTCTCCATAAGTCCAAAGGATTTCCAGCCGAAATAGATGATGGCGTCGACCAGTTCGCGCCATTGAACAGGGAAGCGCTTAGCCAGAGCAGTCCATCGAAGTACAGTCTGACTCCTGATGACCAGGAACTATCCTGTGACAGGATCGATGTCGAGAGCAACCACGAAGATCTCAAGAGATCTGAGTCTTTCGACAGTGTGTACAATAAACCGGACAACCCTTCTTCTAAAGTCCATGCATCGACTCTGCCCCAAAAATCTCCGTTGACATCGGACTTTTTTCACAGCTATAGCAATATGAACGGAAACGTATCCGATTACCAAGTCAATCAAAAGCTTCCTGCGGACACCACGCACAGAGATAGCAATTGTACGCCTGATTTGTCGGGACGCGTGACAAACCTCACTCCTGAGCTGACAGATGATGACAAAATAGCATACCACACCGACTCGTCCAGCAAGGACAACCTTAAGTGGAGTAAACGACTCTACGAGCCATCCGTTCTAGGATTCGACTTCGGCCACAAGAAACGTAAAAACGGCAACACACGCGGCTTCAGCATAGAGAACTTGATAGGACGAACCGTGGAAGAGGAATAACCCTTGCTTTTCTCATTCCCGAAAACTTCCTTTTAGAGGCGAGGTCCTTCGACAGCCCAACGTTAAAAATGCTTTTATTTCAATTTATGTAATTTATTGAAGAGTCCTTGGTAGCGTGTACAAAACCTTCAGATGCGCCAAATTTGTAAAAAGTCTAGAAAGTATCTGTGACTATTTAACTACTAGTCTTCAATGTGAAATCGATGAATTGTTTTTAGCACTTAGATGAATCTTACCATAGCGCGTGTAGCGAAGAGGGGGAATCCTTTTTTTGCGTACACGCTAGCGTAGCACGTAGTCAGCGTATAGTGGGCCTTAGCTCGATATGACGTCAATAACGGAATGTGTAAATAATATAACAGATGTTTTAGGATATTTCAACCTAGCACTAGCAGTTAGCTTGTAGAGATGAAGTACTGTAAATTTTATACTTATATTTTATGTAATGTGATAAATTAAAAATATATGTGAAGGATTTATTTCAGGAAATGGCGTTTTGAACCGTTTCTTAACTTTCATATACCTATTCATTTTCATGAATATGTTTTGTGCTGAAGTTCTTTCAAACCCCACCGAATTTTGGGAAACAAAATGTTGGTTGTACTTGAACATAGTTTCAGCCTCAAAAATAAATGAGCGGAAGATTTGGCCCAACAGTAAATATGTTTCTTCATTCCATCTCGGAGAACCATACACTCAGAGGAAACATTATTTCAAATTTTTTTAAATAATAACAAGTAAAATGTTTTACACATGATGATGGAGGAAGTAATTGGAATCCTACGAACAGTAAGGAATTAATCTACTAAAAACTGCAATTTTTTTATTTGATGAACGCTTTTTAAAGCATATGTTCTTACAAAGTATTGACTTCAAAACATTTTACCATTCAAAGCGTTCATAACCACAAATGCAACTTTGATTGAAATTTTGTTGGTTTTCAAAATTTAAGCAGTTTTTTAATAAATTAAAACACTGTGAAAAATATTCAAAATCTGCTCAAATTATGCAGATATTATAAAACTTTAATTACTATACAACAAAGTCTTTAGAATAAAATATATAAGGTAATCTCATTCGTATGAACCCTTTTTAGATTGCAACTTTGAATGATTTTTCATTTTTATAATAGTTTTTTTTTTCAGAACCATGAAAAAAAGTTTGCCTTTCTTTTCAAAAACTGATAGGAATGTAACAATTTCATAATTATTAACTTCCCAGTTCCCTATGGGAAGTTATTGTAATGGGGTCGATTTTGCGAATCCCAAATTTTGACATATCTCCACGTTTTAAGGTCTCTAGAATCCAAATCCATCGTTTTTAGATAGATGTCTGTGAGTGTGTATGTACGTATGTGCGGATGTGCGTATGTACGGATGTGCGTATGTACGTATGTGCGTTCGGAATAATTTTTTGTCTCGATTATCTCAAGAACCAAAGATCGGATTGACGTGTGACTGGTTTTAAACGACGCGTAATTACGTAACTTAGAATTGAATGACTTTTCAGCAAAATCGGTTAAGCCGTTTTTTATTCAGGATGAAAAAACTGAAAAAACGACCAAAAATTGCTTATTTTTAAACTGTTGATACGCACTATTAATTCGTGCAGATACCAAATACCTTCATTGTAATGTTGTTATTATTGTGCGTTTTAGCAAAATTGTGATCAAATTTGTAAAAATTGTTATCTCAAAAAAAATAAAGATTAATTTATAAAATTGCAAACTTATATTATCAGGTTTGGGTGAATGGGAGTAGAGAAGCTAATGCAGTTAATAATTGGATATTGTTATAAATAATTTAATATTGTTAATAACAATCAAATAATATTAGTTATAATCTGATATTGTATATATAAAGTCAATTATAATTATTCAGTAACGGTCAAACATTCTTAATAACGAATGGTTATTGTAAATAATAAATAAATACCCTCAATAATAGTTGTGGATTCCGAGGCCGAAATGAAGAACGAGGTTGAGGACGAAGTGGAGGATAAAAAGAGGGCGAGGTTGCCGAGGCTTTGGTAGAGGATGACCAGGTGGTGGAGACGTTTTCCTCTACCAAAGCTTTTATGGTTAGATAAAAAATTGATAAAAATAATAAAAGTAATTACATTAATTTATAATAATAATGTTTAATAATAGTAATTATTAATAAAAGCAAATTATAGCTTTTTATTCACCCCACTGGGAAGTTAATCGTGTGGGCCTCAAGGGTCGCACTTAGACCACATTTTATTTATTATTGAGCTGTGCAACTCAGGTTAAAAATTAATTTTTTATGAAAAAACCTCTAATTTTTCGCATTTTCTTTTATTAAATTAAAAACAACCGCTGAAACGAGTTTTTTATAAAATTGAAAACATCACAAAAACACGTTGATTGACACCTTAAGGATGCAGAAATAATAATTGGGTCGTGAGATATAGAGACTTTTAATGATTTTTTATTTTTAATTTAATTTTTTACGTAATCATGAGATAAAGTTGTGCTGATTTTTTCACAAAAACTATTTGGAGTATATACTCTATATATAAAAATTGATGACTATATTTTGCAGAACAGGTTAAAAATTTATTGTTTATGGAAAAAACCTAATTGTTTTCCATTTTTTTAATAAATTAAAAAACGGCTTGAACGATTTTTTTAAAATTTTGACTTTTCAATCATGCAAATTTTATGTTTGAATCGAAGAGAACAGAGAACTTCCAAAGCAGGATGAATTTAATATTCTGGCACGAAGTAAAGTGCTAAGTAGATTAAACAACTTGAGCTCCGATTTTTACCCAAGCATATTTTTACCCAGGTATATTGCTACTATCTATTTTATAAATTTAATCTTCAGTATCAATACAATAATTCATTTTTCATTCATTCATTTCGTCGTTTATGGGTTGCATTTTCTTAAATTAATTTAGTGTTTTTAAAAATGCTTAAGATTTCAGTAAACCTTGATGGGACGGTTTCAAATATAACTTTTGAAAGAGTTGCTTTTTGGAATCTTCTTGCACATACCAGCATGATTTTTTTTATTTTATCAGGATATTTCGTTACTTCAAATATTCATCTCAGTTATAGTCCAGTTAAATGGGAGTTTGAGTGTGCATTTTGGGCTGGCAGGAAAATTGTTAATGCAATGTGTGGACAGTGGTATAGTTAGCATAAGTTTAAGTCTCTGAGGTCACAGCCCCAATCTTCTGGGCTCCATCATGAAAACAAAAAAAAAGGTATGACACCTCCATATCTCCAAAACCATGGCTTACACAAACAAGTTAAATATGGCAAACTTGTGTAAAATTTAATTGTTTGAAAATAACTTGCAATAACTTGGAAATTAACACCGCAAATTAAGCTTAAACCTTTGGAGTATCTTAAAATCAATTGTTTCAGACTATCACAGTTTCAATACTCATATTTGTTGGTGTCTCTTTCTCAACTGATTGTTATAATAATTTACAGTATGCAAAACCCGTATTCGCACTCCCCCATATTTAATTGATGAAGAGCACTTTATCTCAGAACTAATGGGAATTTTGAGCTGAAAATTGCTCCATTATCGATGCTAGCAAAATCCGTATTCGCACTCTCCAAAAGTTTCATTATTTTCCAAGGAAAATGAACATAATATTTTTCCTGGAATGCCTGCTTGGTACAGTAGCCGGCTTTCAATTTATAGAATGTTATTTAATTAATTGCGTCGACCATTTTCAAGTGTGAGCGGGAAAACTAAACAATGGGACGAAAATCAAATGAACTTTTCAACAATTTACGGAAGTTAATAATAGATTTGCATAAGAATGGCTACGGAAAATCGGGGAAATAGTATCAAGGAGCAAATCGACGATGAAATTCATTTTGGCCAAGTATAGAAAGTTCAGACAAATCGTAAAGGAGCGGCGAAATGAAAATCGGTCAGTTTTAACAAGAAGTCATTTGTCTCTTTTGCGCATGCAAGTGCGAGAGTAAGTAAATTAGTAGGATTTTTAAGAAAATATAAGGACATTATTTTTACTCCACAAACTGTTCGAAATGACCTAAGAAAATCTAAATTTTGTAGTAGGATTGCTGTAAAAAACCATTTGTCAGCAAAGTCAATAGGTAAAAACGCATAATATTTGCTAAAGGGCACGTTAATAAGGACTTTAAGTTTTGGAAGCGTGTAACTTTTTCGGATGAATGTAAATTTAATATTAAAGTTTCAGATTGGTGTGTGAGAATCTGGCGTGAGCAAAATAAAAGCCTTGCTATGCACAACCTGCTATCCACATTCAAACACGGTGGATATTCATTAATGGTTTGGGGGTACATTGGTGCTAGAGGTGTTGAAAGTTTGCACTTCATCGACGTAATAATGGATTCAAAGTGCTATGAATAATTATGGACTATATTTTTGAGTTTCTCATTAAAACAGGAAATCATTTCAAATAACTGTTGATTTTATTGGATAGAATGCCTTTAAGAAAATTTAGTAGGGATGAAAGGTTAGTTTTGATTACATCTAACAATCGTCTCATAAAGCTATTAAGAAGACTAATATGCTATCTGATATCTCGTTCCAAGCTGCTATTATTCTTTCCTTTAGTTCTGCTCAATGGATGACTTCTCCTGGTCGTAGACTTTCACTCGCTAAGTTGCCCCACAAATTTGCTGTGGGGTTCAGATCGGGACTTTACGCTGGCCATGGTAATAATTGAATTTCATAATTCTGAAAGCACTTTTTTGTGAAGGCAGTCGTATGGATGGGTGTATTATCCTGCTGAAAAATTATGTTTTCGTCTTCCGCTAGCGTGACAAAAGGCAGTAGATGTAAGATCTAGTAACTCCTGATATCCAACAGCATTAAGTCTACCATTGACGAAGGCTATTTCACTCCTAGCATGTTTTTTGAAAGCTGCCCAAATTATCACAGAACCACCTCTCTGTGCTCTTCTTGGCACGATTCTTCCACCCTTTCGTAGATCGTGCCAGTAATTCTTTTCGTTGTTGAAGATCACATTATCCTAAATGGTTCCTTTCTAGATGAAATTTTCAGCGAATTTCAGGCTAGCTTCGATGTGACATTTCGTCAATTTGGGTTTTTGCAAACATTTGTGGTATTTAAAGTTTTTGGACGCTGCAGCCCATTTTCTAACAATTTTCGACGTTGAAGCTCCTGTGCTCGATAGTTCTCTTAAAACTGCGCGTTCCACACTAGGCGTATATGTTTGAGGACGTCCAGCTATCTTATTTCCCATAATTCTCGATTTCAAGCTTAAACAAATTTTTAACTACACTCTGCAATCTTTGAATTTCACTCGTGATTTCTCTCTGAATTTTACCACTGTTCCTTAAATCAATAATTCAATGTTTTTCAACATTACTTAGTTTTTTACCACGGGACATTCTAAGGATCGACAAAATTTCAAAATTCTCAAGAAATACATTTGCACGTCTTCGCAGTGTTAAAATACTACATTAAAACTCAAATTCATGTTAGAAACACTCTTGGCAAACTTAGAACAGCAACTGAGTTTATAATTATTCACAGCTGAAAAAGACACTTTTGGAATTTTTGCCTTGTACATAGCGTGGTTGAAAGAAACGGAAAGGAAATAACATGTTCAGGTAAAAAATTCATTTCCTAGAAATGCTTTGGAAAAAATTGGAAAAATATATTTGAGTCTATAATTATTCACAGCACTGTATATCGATCTTTTGATGGCAAACCTTGTTCGAAGTGCGAAGAAATCAGGATGCAAACGGGATTATATCTTCTAACAGAATAATGAATCCAAGCATACGGCTTTAAATACACATCTCTGGATATTTTATAACTGCTGAAAATATATGAAAATCCCACCCCTAAGTCCTGACATAAATACGATCGAGAAGTTTTGGACAATTATTAAAAGGAATTTACGAAATCATGACATTCGAAATATTCAAGGATTAACCCCGGCTCTTAGAAAAGAATGGCATAATATTTCATCAAATTTAACTACAAAGTTAGTGAAATCGATACCAAAATAGTTAAAAGCTATTTTAAAACAAAAGGGCAGCCCAACTGAATACTAAAGAATAAGATAAAGCCATTTTTGTTATTGTATTAACGGGGTGCGAATACAGATTTTGCTTGTGTTTAAGGGGGAACACCATTGTAGAGGTGAAAAAAGTCATTTTTTGGAAATTTGTTTCTCAACAACAAAACAACATATCGAAATTTCGTAAAAAGATCTATATTGTACAAGTATTTGACATCCTCTTTGAATTTTTCCAGAACTTTAAAAAACAAAATGATGGCTCATTTCTGTAGAAACGCCTTATTTTTTCATGGCTTCGCGGCCAGACCGTTTTCTCCTGAAATGTTAAGGTTATGGTTACCAGAGAAGTAAGTAGGATTTTCTTAAATTGATTTTTGACAAAATGGCGTCATTTTGAAAATAATATATAAAAAACGCTCGAAAATTGTTAACAACAATTGAAATATGCAACATAAAAAAAATCTTACGTATTTCTATGCATATACTAGTTTTGAACATATTGTGAAAATTTCAAGTAAATCGAACAAAACTTGATTGAGAATAAAGTCCGGCCAGTTTGAAAAACGTTGTTCCGAGATAAACGCGTTTAAAGTTTAAGTTATAGAAAAATCATTAATAAATTTGATATACCTCTAGTCTGCAAAATACGTGCTTCAGCGTTCTCTGCTAACATGCAACTAACAGAGCACGTATACAGTTTTAAGAAATTTATATTTAAAATTGTCCTAAATTTCAATACCAACAGCGCGCGGAGAAACGCACGGGATACGCGCGGATTGCGTTCCGAAAGAGCAGTGAGAGGCGCCGCGCTAATTTCAACTTTCGAACACTTACAGATTTTTCAACTACATGAAACTTTGCTACATAATTTCTATGATAATAAAGTATAATTTAAAGCAACAAAAAAAATTTGATTTCTTGAAATTACTACAGTGGTTTTTGCCCTTAAATGAAGTTTTGTTTTTGTGAGAATTTAAATACAAGCAATGTTTATTTTCTTTTGTTTTGTAAAATATATTTAATATCATTGATGATATTATTTTTTTCTTTAAAAAAAGCAGCTCGTTGCAGAAAATTTATAATTTTCATTCAAAATAGAGGAGTGCGAATACGGATTTTGCATACTGTACTTTATCTCCAGTCCTTTATATAAAACCTGTAAATCGATTAAATAAATAACTGAAATATATTTATCTGATTTTAAATTTGTGTGCAGTTGATGTCGAAAAATGATACCCAATTTTAATAATAACTCACTCCGGAACAGGAATCTATTTTAAAAATCAAGTATTTATAGCTTTTACGAGTACCAAAAACAATTTTTAAAACTGTGTTCTTTATTTTAGGTACAAATGCTATTGCAAATACGTAACATACACGATTGTGCTGCAAACTTATTTGCCTTCCAAAATTTGAACTTGACTTTGAAATATAAATTTGTTTTACCCAATTACTTGCTATCACCCAAATAGAATAAAGTTCACTCGGATGCTGCAAAAATTCATAGCAATCGAAAAAAATATGACGCGGGCTTATGCAATTTACGACAATGAGGAAGTTTCCCACCATAAAAAAAATTGTAAAAATGATGAATGTTTGATAAATGTGTGTTATACGTAATCCAGAATGATAGGAGGAATGATAAAATAGCAACAATGTGTTTTAATATATTAGAATCAAACTGAAATCGACTGTAATCTGCTGCGATGAATCTAGTTCAATTTTTACATGAACTAATTATAGTTTAGAAACGATGCTTTTGTTTGCCTTGAAAGCGTAAACTTCAAGATTATTTCTCCGCAAATAGCAAACATATATCCGAGCAAATAGTACACGAATTTGATTAAATACTAGAATGTCAGTCTAACTAGACAAACAGAAACGCCACATCTCGAAGGAGATTCAGCTCGCTTCTTGGATGCACTGATGATAATTACAACAATGTACCCGTCACGGGGGCTTTTTGTAATGCCATACACGAGCCGAGTATCTTGTTGTCCGTAGAATATTGTAAATCTAGAACGAAAACATTATGTTTCGAGGTCATAATTTAAAAACATCGTAACTCAACGCTTAGGACTTGATCTCCATAGCGATCTGCATTTGGCTAGATTCATTGTGAAAACACGATACATGTCACAATACTGTAGGTACCCGAGATTCGGCTGCATTCCGTGAAGTGTTAGTTGCTTATCAGCATGTGTTTGGTAAATATCTACTATCTTTCTTTTCGGATAAATTATGGCGTTTTCTTTATTACGTTGACTAACCGTGATAAGTAACAGTGTTCTTAGCACAATAGAATGTTTATTTTGAGAAACTGTTAGGTCTTTGTTTTCTGGCTCATCGCAAACAGACCATAAAATTACTGAGTAAAAATATCAAATCATATTTAGTTTGGATGATCTGCTTAATTGGGCAGCAATATATGAAAATATGGAGCTTCTTTTCAGTCATAAATCGTGTGCCTCGACGGTGTGTTACAATGATATTTTATAGTTTTAATCCACAGTCTTAAGTGTACTTGCATTTTGTCTGCATTCTCACTTAACAGTGGCCTCTGTTCAATTACGATATTATTCAATATAAGCCTTGAATACAGTAGATACAGTAATTTAGGATGGAACAAGTCACATGAAATTTGATCGTCTGATAGTAAATAGCGTTTTAAAAGATTTCACTGCATTTCTGACGAAAAATATTATTAACTGAGTAGTTCTTGTAATTGTCCCGAAAGTCGAAATTGAAATTTTCAACATATCTTCACGTTTTTAGGTCTTTAGAGTATATTTAAAGTGTTTATCGAAAGAAGTATGTACGTATGTATGTGTGTGTGTATGTACGTGCGCTTAGGGACAGTTTTTTCTACGAGCATAACTAAACGAAGTCGTATCAACTTTGTATAGGTGTCAAACGAAGCGTCTTTGCAATGTCAAGAGCTGATTGTGACACTTCGGTCGGGGGGAGGGGGGGGGGTGAGTTAATCATTTCTGTCATGCGCTATATCTCGCGGACCAAACATTGAATTTGCATCCTTAAGGTTTCAATCGACGCGTATTAACATTTATATAGATCTGTCAAATTGTGAAAAAAATCGTTGGAGCCATTTTTAATTTAAGGGAAAGAAGTGCAAAACATTTGTGTTTTTTTGATAAACAATAAATTTTTAACCTGATTTGCGAAGCACAGTAATCAATGTTTATAAAGATTATATACTTCAAATAGTTTTTGTTGAAAAACCAGCAAAACTTTTTCTCTTGATTACGAAAAAAATTAAATTAAAAATAAAAAATCATTAAGAGTCATCAAGGTCATTTTTGTCATTCACTATATCTCACGAACCAATTATAATATTTGCATTATTAAGGTGTCAGTCGACGCAATTTAACATTTTTGTGATGATTTTCAATTTATACCAAAAAATCCTTGAAGCCATTTTTTAATTTAATAAAAAACAAGTACCGAACAGTGAGGCTCTTTTCATTAAAAATAAATTTTCAACCTTATTTGCACAACACAGTAATAAATTTTTATAAAATTTATAACTTCTTGTCAGTTTTTGTAGAGAAACCAGCAAAACTTTCTTCCATGATCATTAAAAAACTTCATTCAAAGTCACCATGTAAAAAAGTTCACACGAATGATATTACCTAATAACTCGTATTCTAAAGACTTTGTTGTTAAGTCAATCAAAGTTGATTAATATTTGCAAAAATTGAGCTACATTTCCAATAGTTTTCACAATACCGTGTTTTTATTTTAATAAAAAACTGGTTAATTTTTGAAAAAAAATTCAATCAAATAAGCATTCGTCGTAATCACTTTGAAGACAATACTTTGCAAGATCATATGTTTTAAAAAGCCTTCATCAATAAAAAAAATGTAGGTTTTAGTAGTTTTGTTCTATAGTGTTCGTAAGATTTCAATTACCTCCTCCATCATCATTTGTATTAAATACTTTTTACTTTTCACATGCAACTAAACCGCGAGCAAATCTCTTCAGTGGGCGTAATAACAAAAACCGCTAGCAAAAATGAGCTAGCGCTCTTTTGTCCTTCAAGCATCGATATGAAAATAACAAATAACGTAGAAGAGGCTTTGTAACCTCCCTCCTACCAATTGATCCGCGTGAATATTCAATCAAACCAATCCAACTCCCATCCACCAAAAGCCTTACGTAATCAATGGATGCTCCACTAGATGATATGATTAGTATTAACCCATTCCTATTACTGTTATGAGAACCTCAAATTATTATTATTTAAAGTATTATTATTTTCATAATTATTTTAATGTTTAATATTTTCAAAATCTATGTAGATATTACTGGGAAGTTGACCGTGTGGACCTAAAGGGTCGCACCTCGCGACTTGTTTTTTTTACATTTTTTGAACATTTTACAGGATTATCAGCGAGTGAAGTTTTCGAGGGAATAAATGAATTTGACGATCATGCAAACTACTAAACAAATACTGAATTCATTGTAATAAACAATTCGAAATCGTTTAGATACACCATAAAATCGAACACCAACAAGATGCAAAATATGACGGCACAACACTGTTTAAAAGAATATTGCCAAAAAACTGCAAAGCTACTACATTCTGATTTATAATTTTGTTGTCATGTCGCAAAAGAATTTTCAACAACAATTTCCTATTACTCTCCTAATGAGAAAATTCCAAACAGTTCATAACAATACAAAAACGTTTATCATCGCAACATCAGCAACAGCACTTTCACACGTCGATAGTCTTCCTCAACGCCACATCCGAAAAATTCTTGTAATGTGTTTCCAGGATGTGTTCGTTATTAGTTGTTGCTTAGGTTGCGGCACGTGCTGACTATTTAATTTGACACCCAATAAGGACACCATCGAGGCGTGTGATTACAACCCGAAAGTAAATATTGTCGCCCGTGGTTTCATTGATATTAACACTTGGAAGAGGCGGCCGGGCAGGTATCGCCATGATCGAAGATAAATAATCGGACACGTTTTGATCCTTGCGCGCCACGTGTTTGTTTCATGGGCAAAGATGAATGAAAGAATCCTTGTATCGTATTAAATATGTTTGATTGTAATCGTTTTTTTGGTAAGTGGAATTTAATTTTAACACTCTTGTTATGTTCAAAGGAAGAGTGTGAATTAATTTTGAAAAGTCAATAATTACATTCTCTAGGGATGTATTTTTCCGATAGAAACGTTTGTAGACCGGATAAAAGTCGTTGGAACAACATAAAACAGCATGTAAATCTTTCATATCTCAGAAGTAAGCTGTAAATTCTCATTAGTAGGATGTACTATAGTAAAATTTTCAGTTGAATTTAAATTTTAATACATGCAATACGGAGCAAAATACTGATTGGTCTTCAAGTATGCTAGCCGATCAGCAGATACCTTTCAGAATTTAAACAGAATTAAAACAGAAGAGAGTGCAAAATTATGAAACGAATGATACATTGAATGCTAACAACTGAAGACAAATAATAAAAAACACTAAAAGCTTACTAAGAAAACCCAATTTGTCAATGAACCCTTCGATATAACTCATTTCCCCTAAATTTTTTTTTTTTACTGATTCAACGGCAATTGAGGAAGGTAAACCGTTAGCCGACACTACTTATAAAAAGACGGCAGGATAAGAGAGTCTTGAAAAGCCCATAATTTTGAGGGGAAACATAATTAGAAACACATAAAAATTACTTTAAACTTCATTTATTTAAGCAAATATTTTACCAAACACAAACTATAAATTACATCGACATATCAGTAAGGGGCCATCCATATATTATTCCTCTAAGGGGGAGAGGGGGGACCTCAACTATTCTAAAAATTGAGTTACGTTATATATGCTGTCGGGAAACCCTTCTGCTTCTTGTAGACGACTCGGCATTGTCGTTATAAGTCTCCTGCATCTCTCTACATGTATGGATGCCTATGATTCTTTCACCATTTCGAAGCAATGAGTTTGTGAAATTTATTATGAGGCCACTCTACTATAAATAATTTTTTTTAGATCTTTCTTCTTCCATTTTACGATAAATATATGCTTCCAAAATACGTGTTTAAAATTTCAGACCGATATTCATATATTCATATTATTTCTCTTTCTATTGCGCTCGCAGGCATTGTAGCCGCTTCAACATTTGTCGTGAAATAGCTGTATATTAAGTAGTATGGTACTTTCTAAATCTATATATTCACGTAATAACTTATAATCATCGAATGAATTTAATATACACCCAATATTATCATCTTTTATAATAAACTTTACCTTAGTATTTTTCTAAATATATGAGAAAATTTCGTTTATAAGCTTTAAACGCTATTTTTCTAAAACGTACTTTTTCACTGCGCTTCGTGAAATTGTATGACAACTAATCAGCCGATTCACTTCAAACTTTGCACACTATTTTTTAAAGTGTTCAAGTAGAAAAATACTGAGTTGAAAAATTGTTTCGGACATTTAGGAATTATTTGTTGGTTTGCGAATATGACGCGAATCGTCACACCTGTGTTTGGACGTGCACTAAATTGTCAATAAAATTGCATTTGCTCCAACTATAGGTTATTTCTGTCCTTTATATCCTAGATTAAAAGAATTTTGCTTAACCCTCATCGGTCCCTCCAAAACATTGTTGAATTGGTTCTTGCGTATACGATCATATACACAACGACTTCTTACCTGCGCAGAATATATCTAAATGAAAACCAACATATGTGTTGTGTTTTTTGTCATTTGTAAAGTGTCTATTATTATTATAAGGCAAATTTATGAGCATATATATGAAAACATATTTGAAAAAAATACTGATTGAAACATCAATTTTTCACTACATTCAATGTTAAATACGAGAATTGTATACGGTCGTATACAAAGAACCGATGAGGGTTAATATATCCTTGCAGATAGATATTTTGGCCAAGATTTTATGAGGCACAGTTTGAATTCTTATCTTTGGACTGCGTGCATCCTACACCAGTATAACGGTCATTTTGCTTTGAAAAAAATACAATAAAAATATTTAGGTTAGACTCCGATAAAAAAGAACACTAAGTTTCAAATTCATATCAGTAGTAGTTTTTTAATTCGATTTTTTTTCTTCAAAAAGTTGCACTTTTAGCACTTTAACAGTAGAGTGACCCCTTATTGCTATGGCTTGTTTTATGTCTCTCCACAAGTTCTCGATTGGATTTTAGTCCAGACTCGTTGATGGTCAGTCTAAAACGGCGATGCTGTTGTCCTCCAGAAACTTTCTTGTGTGCCGTGCCGTTTAATTGGGTTCTTTGTCTTGCTGAAATTTCTGTATAAAACAAAGATTCTCCTCAGCCCATGGCAACATGATGTTTTCTAAGATGTCAACGTACTTTTCCTTGGTTAAAAATCATTCTATACGATATATTGGTCCAACACTAAACCACGAGAAACATCTCCAATCGTTGTTGGCGCCACCTTCGGGCTTAATCGATCGAATTCCTTACTTCTTGGTCGTTCTACATATCTCCTGCCATTAGGATGAATGCAATTTATTAACTTCCCAGTATATGGGAAGTTCTTGTAATCGCCTCGAAAATCGAAATTGAAATTTTCAACATTTCTTTACGTTTTAAGGTCTAAAGAGTATATTTTAAGTGTTTTTAGAAAGAAGTATGTATGTATGTGTGTGTGTGTATGTACGTACGTATGTGCGTTCGTGGACAGTTTTTTCTACGAGCATAACTCACGTAAAGAAAGTCGTATCGACTTCGTTGAGGTGTCAATCGAAGCGCCTTTGCACTTTTAAAAGCTGATTAGTTTTTGAAACATTTCGGTGGGGGGGTTTGTTGTTTTGCCCCTTTGAAGGTCATTTCTGTCATGCACTATATCTCGCGAACCAAACATACGATTTGCATTCTTAAGGTGTCAATCGACGCGTATTAACATTTATATAGATCTGTCAAATTGTGAAAAAAATCGTTGGAGCCATTTTTAATTTAAGGGAAAGAAGTGCAAAACATTTGTGTTTTTTTGATAAACAATAAATTTCTAACCTGATTTGCGGAACACAGTAATCAATGTTTATAAAATTTATATACTCCAAACAGTTTTTGTGAAAAAACCAACAAAACTTTTTGTCATGATTACAAAAAAAATGGAAGTAAAAATAAAAGATCATTAAAAGTCATCATGATTTCAAGGTCATTTCTGTCATACACTATATCTCACGAACCAGATATAATATTTGCATTTTTTATAAAAATTTATATATTTAAGCAATCCTTGTAAAAGCATCATTAAAACTTTTTCTCATGATAGCAAGAAACATTAAATAAAAAATAAAAAAATATTAACAGTCATGATCTCATCATGATCTTCAAGGTCATTTCTTCCATTGACTATATCTCACCAACCAGATATAACATTTGCATCATTAAGGTGTTAATCGACGTGTTTTAAAATCTCTTTGATTATTTTAACATTATAAAGATCCGTTTCAGCGGTTTTTTTAATTTAATAGAAAAAAATGAGAAAACTTAGGGTTTTTTCATACAAAATATTTTTTTAGCCTGATTTGCACAACACAGTAATTAATATTTATAAAATTTATACATTGTTATCGGTTTTTGAAGAGAAACCAGCAAAACTTTTTTCATGATTCTGAAAAAAAATCATTCAAAGTTACCATATGAAAGGGTTCTTCCGATTGATATTACCTTATATCTTTTATTCTAAAGACTTTGTTGTAAAGTCAATCAAAGTTTTAAAATGTTTGGATAATTTGAGCAGATTTTTAATAGTTTTTGCAGTTTTTTAATTAAAAAAAGGGGCTTAAGTTTTGAAAACCATCAAAATTTCAATCAAATTTGCATTCGTGGTAATCAATCATCATCACCCATCCACCAAAAGCCTTACGTAATCAGTGGATGCTCCCGTAGATGATATGATTAATATTAACTCATTCCTGTTACTGCTATGACTACCTTTCATTATTATTTTTTAAAGTCGTATTATTTTCAAAATTATTATTGTGTTTAATATGTTTAATGTTTATCTAGATATTACTGGGAAGTTGACCGTGTGGACCTCAAAAGGTCGCACTTCGCGGCTTGTTAATTTCGTGTCCGCTCCAAATCTTAGGTTTCCAGGTATTTGTTGTCTTGTTGTTTTTGTAGAAGTAGCACTGTCCAAATTGTTGCCTCCCGCAATTGTCATTGACTAAGGTAAAAGAATAACTTTTAAAATAATATTGAAGGATATATTGGCAAATTGACTTCTTCGTAGTAAGCTACAAGTATTTCTTATTACATTTCCGCAGCTTCATATGGCTACCATTGAAATTATTAAAACTATCCTTCAAACTACAACAAAGATATGCACAAACGGAAACTTTTCTGTAAGTGGGCGCGTGTGGCCACGGGCTGAGTAGTCAGTCGCCCTGTCAATCGCACACGAAGAATGGTTAAATGGTTAAAAGTTTGGGACCAATAAACCTAATTAATTGTCTCCGAAGAATCCCCATAATACTTGGCACAATAGCGGAACAATGCACGAAACAACGAAACATAAATTTATGCAAAATAAACACTTAGTATACTTACTAACTACTTTTGTACAATTGTCCGAACAACACCGGAGTACCAAAATGAGTTTTCCTGTTGAATCTTTATTTCGTTTGCAGAATTTGGCGTCCATCTGACAATGTCATCAGATATTTGCTGAATGATCAGCTTTTGGTTCAGGCTACAGCAACTTTATCGGTTTTATTATTGCTGCCTTGAAAAAACATCTAAGTCTGAATTGTTTATCGTGCAATCGTAACCAGCGGAAGTGATTTCCAGAGCACATTTCAGTGATCAACAAGATGGCGAATTGATTTGTTCGGTTTCAACTTTAGTTTGATTTTTTGGTTGCTGTCACAACCCAGTGCTATTAACTGTATTAGATCAAGCAGCGAAGAATTCCAATCAAAAATATATCCAATATATCCTCTACGGGCGGGTTGATAGTTGTATGCATTGTCTCAATCTGCAATCCGATAAATACGTCCGACCCAATGTATATGCTTGTCTATATTTTTGGTAAGTAATTTTCAATTATACGTACCATCTGTTTGGTATCTTTTTGCTGCTACTGATGCTGCTATCAAAATATCAATTTTTCAACTAGAAAAATGCCTCGCATTTCCTATGCAATTGACCACCATATTAAAGATCAATTGCGTACACGCTTATATATAAATCAGTTGAATCCCTTATATGCACTCTTCTAATGATCTTTTCAAATGTCGAAGATTGTTGTCGGGTTTAGCGACCAAAAAATTGAATAGGTACTTCTTGATTTCAAAGTCCCTATTACACCCGAGTGCGTACCTCGAGTGCTATAAAAAAATACACCTACGATTATTTTAACTCCTAACAGTAATGTAAAATTTCCATCTTGCTTAATCCTATTTCCTATAATACATTAATATATATATTCAATTTTTATTGCAAATTCAACAATAGTTTTTAAATCTTTCCTATACTATAAGATCTTCAGTGAAGTAGTTTGATTATCGACAAATATAGTGACGAATGGAAAATGTCTATTGCTTTGGAATAGTTTGCTTTAGTTTTGAGTAATTTTTGCCTCGGGTAAAAATAAATCAAGTATTCCTCTTTTTCTTCCCTGACGAAAAAGAGGGGCAAAGATGAATCCGGAAGCAATATTTTCATTATTTAAACAATAGTGCTTCTTCAAAAAGTGACCATACCTCTTCACCAAATCATCTGAAGGGCTAACTTTTTTGCGTTCAAATTTCATCAGTCCCAGCAAACTATATTTTCTAATGATTTTTTTTGCACTTAGAAATGTTTAAGAAACACAATACTAATAGCTGACGAACAACAATTTTTCCAACATCAAAAATATTATTGGGCCTTCACCACAGGCGGTGGCCAAGTCAACGAGAAATCGAGGACTCAGCATGCTTCGTAAAGTCCTTCTAATTTGAAGCTACCGAAACGATTTGCACAAGTGACTACACTCGCAGCAGTATCCATCCAACATATCGTCCTGGAATACCGCAAAGCAGACAATACAACAGGAGATATATTACATACATGCATGGTGCACCCAGCCGAGGCCCAATTGTAAATTCCTTGCAATGCTTAACAATAAAACCTCCAATTGTTCTGATTTTGATATCCTCATCGTGACACATGGAATCCTTCAGAGCGTAAACACTTAAAACTGCTCACTCCCTGTATCACTCCTTCGAACAATAGCATCTCGTAATCTTTCTTTCAAAAGTCAAAACTGCTAAACTACTGAAGCAAAATTCCTTCGACATCCTTGTGCCGTACACAGCCTCCTTGCAGCGGATTTATCGATGCTGAAACGCTAAGATGCATCCTTCTTCCCTTTCATTTCAGCCATGCACAAATAAGTGGTGAGGGTGCTTAGCGTCATCGAACACCGTTTGAATATTTATTCGAAAATTGTTTGCGGGTATTTGTGCGCTTTTGTGCATTTGTTGCTTAATCCCCGAATGAAATCAACAAAGGGCTCGATATGGAGAGCACCCTTCGAATCGGAATATGTTTGAGGCTGGGTAATATTTTCCGCTCAGTTTATGCCATTCGAGGGTCAAAATCCCGGGAACACTGGGATGGTCTGGTGTCACGGTAACTACCACGACCTGATTTTCCTGTGGATCGGGAAGGAAATCTGGGATCGAAGTAAACTTTTCAATCAGAAACGCCCGCCTCCTGAATATCACAAATATCATTCTAATCCCTATTTAACATAATAACATATAGCAAGTGCTTACAATTCAAATATTTTAAAAAGCGAAATTCAGACTATTTAATTTCCTTTTGAATTTTTGAATGTCCAAAAACAGACTGCATTATCTTATCCACCACCGTTTACCCTACCATCGTGATAGTCAATGATCATTGAAACTTATAGCATACAACCCTTGTCATTATTCCCACTAAAATCCATGGATTTGTGTCCTTTATGAATTCGAATCGGGCCAAGTGTACAAATTTAATAGTGATACTCGATTATGACTACTAAAGTGATCAAATTAGGGACAACTCGGCGTTAAATTGTTTGGGGGTGGGTTTCATATTGTTCGGGTGGCATCTATTTGCAATGGTTTTATTGAAATGTTTATTTACATTTAATATTTGATATTTTGCCGGGATCTTTATTGTTTATGTTGATGTGCGGAAAGTCCCTAATAATTCGCCAGTTCAACTTTTAATGACGACCGCATGCTCAGAAAGGACTCTGTCTAAACGATAATCCCTGAAATTTATTGCTTCGAATTTCGTATCTTATTGCGGTTCATCATCAACCAAAATGTCTGTGAAAATACTTGGTGAACTCAAATTAGAGGGTGTGTGCGGAGGGATTTATATATATGTATATGCAATCTAAAATAAGCTGATGCTTTTCTTAACAGTTACGCTATTAGATCGGACGAAATAAGTGATTCCTTTATTAATTTGCTTACAACAGTTGTTCGCCGTTTGCACTGGAACAAAAATCAATCATTTATGGTTTTCCAACAAGAGGTGAGGGTAAAAAAGGCCCTTACTTGGTATTCGAGAGTTTATTTTAAAAAAACATTCACAATAGGCGAAAGTTATCAACAAGACTAAATATAGGTGAAATCAAATCGTACCTGCTAAAGAACGTTAATCCTGGAAACATATTTATGAAGATAAAAATTCAAGTTTAGCAATATTAACGACAAACTGGTAGTATGGATCATTGAATTGAAAAAACCACAAAGAGTTGATTATATCCATTGAGTAAGAATTTTAGTTTGAAGGACTTCAACCTTTGAGAAAATCTGATAAAAGATGGGACTTGAAGGGAGCCTTTTAGGCCAAAGCTTACATTTCCGTATTAGAAAATTGAGGTTACTATATCGATAATAGAAAAAAACATTTTCTGGTATCATATCGACGATGGTTGAGCAATTAAGCTTAGTCACCAGATATTAAATCACATCAACTTATGAAGTTGTTTCAGTTTCTCTTGGATTACGGATATATATTGATTGATTGAAATTTTGCCACCAGTTTTTACAGAGAAATTTAATGAACAACGACAAGAAGTTGTTCAATGCATTTATAGTATCACATGCAGTTGTTAGCTGCCATTACTTCACTTGGTTGTACTTGGGTCGTTTAGTGAAACTTTTTTTGATGCTTTTTAATGTGTATGTTGCCTATCTTGACTACAGGCATAAAAGTACCCGTTAAAGGTCACATGGTACACGTTCTAATTAGACCCCACTGAAACAAGCGTCGTCTATTTACTATTTTTTATTTTCTTTCAGAGTCCATTACGCCTAGACTAGAATATGCAAAGTAGGAAACGGTGCTCAGAGAACTAAGAAACATAGACTCCTCACCCACTAATTTTTTTCACATTTCCTTGGCCAACACCGGAGCACTTATTTTCTTGTGATGCCTCGCCACCTGCCACCTCTTTTGGTCTTGACTGCAGTATAACCTACAAATATTTTAACCCTTAAGCACCATTTTCATTGTTGCAGTCGTTCCTGCCGTGTCAGCATTGGATAGCTTTTCTTTCGTGGATGCCACTTACCTGTAACCGTTTTCATCGTGCAAAAAAGGATTAATGGCCTCAACCACTCCAATTTGTCCACTTTAAAACTAACTTTTTTGGGAAGATGGTTGTACTTTGAACTCGACTACAAATTAGTTTGCCGCAGTTCAAAATTCATGGATACACTGTTTTTGAGTATTAGTTTATCAAATTAGTTTGACAATGTCATTTAACAATTCCTAGACTGTAATTTGTTTATGTTTTAGTATTGCGATTCGATTTCCTCACGAAGTGCCTTAACACCATCACCGTCATCATAATCACAATGCTGTCTTCATTGTCTGTAATGGATGCCGCATTCACAAAACTGGATATGCTGCTGATGCACTATGAACAATATATCAAACTCAGCCACGAGGTAGGTTTGAATTCCCGACTTCGACAAATAATTTGTGACCACCTGATGACCTTATCTCTGTTTGAAGTGGTCCTCGCTTGAGACCTTGGTATATCATCCTTGTAGATAGTTAACTGCAGAAATTTTGGGCAATCTGTAACTTAAAATTGTTAGAGGGATGACTACGTTAACATTGTCCGGTCCATCTACCGGTTTCTACACTGATACGAACTGCACATCTGATGGGTTCTCATTCACTGCATTTTTTCAATCAATTTTTACGTTGCCTATGTTTTCCTGTCCCATGTCTACTTACGCAAATTAATAGTTTCGCCTCTTCAACAACTTTGCGAACTATTTCGCAATCCGAAATACCATTATACATCGCACTTTTGACGATGGTACATCATGACAAAAAAGGCATCTCGGGAAGACAATCTGGTTCAAAAATGAGTTTCCTTGGGGTTCAAATTATTGTTTAGATCCTCCACTAAACAAATCTTAAAACTTCCAATATTTTCAACTTTGCCATAAAAAGAAACCTACCTCCAAAAGTTTTTTATGGCATGTGATGGCAGGAAGGGCTGACAACTAATGTGATATCTATTTTTTTAAATAACTATCTCCGTATTTGGTGAATAAGTTTGTCAGGAGCCCATTATGTTTATGTTCGATGCCTTCGTTACTCATGAAAATACATTACAAAGAAATACAAGCCTAATAAGAATTTTGACGCCCGTTAATTCTTCAAAGCAGTACAGATGAAGACTCCAAGTAGTTACGATGCTGATTTTAGTATCAAGCAATAGACTTTGAAATAATTTTAATGCGACAAATTTGTGGTCGAACAAATAATTCTAATCTTCATCACTTCGGTCCCACATTGGGCACCATTTGCAATGAATGATTTATTTAAATTGAAAGTCAAGACAAACTTGGAAGTCAAAAAAACTTCCGTCTCATTAACCTTGTGAGTTCTCAGTGTCTAGAACGAAGCAACGAAACATTCCGTGTTGTATAGAAAAAAAAATGGTTTGGCCACTCCAATACCAGAGGAGTTGTGACTGCTGGGCAGACTACCCCAGTTTGGCACGTTATGACATAAATAGGATCCTTTGTCTTCGCCCCGAATTTTGTCACTTAAGATTCAATCACTTTAATGACTTTGCAACAAAATGCCGATAAGTTCTAAAGAACAAAAATCAAACAATATAGAATTTCTATAATGTACTACAAACTAAAATCTCAATCGCAAATAACACCTACCCGAGAAAACAAAAATCAAATTACTTTAAACAGACGTTACTCCTAAAACAAACGATCAATACTCCCAAATCTTATGCGTGATTGAACAATCTCTCGGGCGGCCGTCAGTTTCTCACGAGAAAACGGACGTCAGCGGGGCTCGCCATGCATGGAAGCTGCTACCTGTATTCACCTGACCATGGTCAGGTTGCATATTAAACGGGGTGTTTCTTAACACCTGGAAATTAAATAAGTGGATGAGTTCAAAAAAAGTTCTCGGTTTTTAGTGTTTAGTGTATGTCCATGTTTATTTTATACTTATAAATTTATTTAATTTTATTTTATTTTATATTACAGAAAATCTTAAATGAACAATTTCAATGTATTTTTTCACTTACTCGTATATGCAAATAATTACAATTTTGTTTATCAGATTGATAACTTGATTTCTCTAATCTTGTTTAACTTTGTTACTTCTGTTTATGTTCATCTTTAAAAAAGAGAATATTTACATACAATGTAATACCACATAACAAAATTGAGTGAAAACAAACCGCGCAATATATGATATGAATATTGTGAGTGACTGTTGTTGTTTTTTCAAAAACAATGCTACATAGTTTTACAAGTAAAGCGAAAAAATCTAAATCTGAAAAAACCTATTCAGTACAAAAACAACAACTCAACGCACCTGCTGGCATGGTTGAGTTCAAATTTAGCCGCAAGAAGTTTTTTTTCAGCGGCACATGTGGATGGTCTCTTCGCCGCAGCTCTGTAATTTAACCACTTACACAGCGATACTATCTTAAAACTATGCGTTGAAACGTATCGCACGTGAGACATGAGAAAGATTATACTCAGCGTTATTCCGTAAGGCAATTCAACTCAAAGTTATCATTGTGGACATAACTGGCAGTAAATTTTCTTGGCAACATAATTTAAAATGTGAGAGTTTACATTTTCACTCCCAAGCGTTTTAACTTTCCGCGCACATTTCCTCAAAACATTTGAAGAAAGGCACTTTGATTTTATAGAGAGCGACCAAACCTCGGTCAAGATTTTACTGGAAATGTGATGAATCGCAAAAAGAAATTCCCAATTTAAACGGAATACTCCCCAAAAAATATTTACCACTGAGCTGCCACTTCACAGGTCTTGCAACGACGAGACACACCTTGAGCACTTCTTTATCTCAACTACCGAAAAACTGGCCTGGCCGGCCTATTGCTAGATTCAGCGTGTAACTGTGAATCTCGTATCGGAATGGCAAGGCTAAGGCTGCGGGGTCATTCTCCTTAGAAATTTCACGTGCCTGTTTTGCAATCTCCCTAGATTGTGGAGAAGGCACAGTTAAATGCTGTTCATCGTTACAGATTTCAATCAGAAAAATGCAATACGATGACAATTTACAACGTTTAGTAGGTTGAAAGAAACTTTAAAAATTGAAATAAGTCAAAAAACAATTAAAAAGTTATAATGTCGGCAAAACACGTACAAAATTATACGCTTACGATTAGAAAAGACCTCGCTTCAGGTTTCATAGTCCAGGCAAATGGAAAATTAATGTTTATAATATAAAAATAATCTACACATGGGCTTTGCATAAAGGCGTAAAAGGTAGAAGAGCGCACGTTAAGTCTAAAATGAAAATCCTAAAAGCGGTCCGCATCAGCCGGCATCTTAGATTAAAGCTTGCCGTTACTATCTCGAATACCATCGATTTCACGGAAAAAATATGAATGTTGTTTTTGTTTGACACTAAATTTTTCTATCTTTTTAATGCAATGTGTTTCTATGCAAAATCTGAAGTTGCTGATCTAAAGCAATATTCATTTTAGCATCGTTCTATGCTTCACAAGCGAACGCAAGTGGTTTTCCCTTTAAGCCTCAAAAAAAATTTTTGAATGGACTCACATCAATCCCTCGAAAGCTCACTACGGCACAATCTTTGCCACATTTTTACAACCTTTTCATTCATAAATCAAGCAGATACATTCATATTGTGATACTTATTACACTGGCGTACGATAATTAGGAGAATGCATGTAAGTGGAGACTTTTATAATAAGTGATACACAGACAATTTGCTTATGATTCCCATTGTGTTTTTTCAAGAATTTTAATAAAATCGCTTACACACTAAGGAAAGTCATATTGGACAATTAAACTAAAAAAAGCCAACCAACTTCAATTTCTTGAATCCTTTTCTGTCTCGAATGCGTTTTCAGCATCAAGAAGAACATGTTTCACTATTGGCAATGAACAACATTCATCATCAGCTTTCTACTATTGTGAGTACAAACAATAAATCGAACCCTGCTTAATAGCACTCATTACATTTCCAAAAAAGAAACTAAATAAGAATTCCCTTTGGCCCGCAGTCAAACTCTTAACAAGTACTCTAAATCTTCAAAAAACCAGTGCCATTTCTGCGTGAAACAGTTTCGAGTCATTGCATTCCGTTCAAGTGTTATATCCACCAAACTGAACAGATGGCAAGTACGTGAATATTTTGCACGTAAGAAAAGCATTAATAAACGATTAATACACGAAAATCGAATCAAAGAGCTCCTCGAGGACGTGTTTTACATGCAACGCAAATATTTATGAGGAGCGCTATTCAAGCCAGGGTGGGCCAGGCAGCCGCGCAATACTTGCCAGGAGTAAGGATTCTGGTATAATAATCCATTCCCGCTCCAACTCAGCTGGAGGGTGTTACAGAGAATGCGGTATTCGACAATTTAATAAAAGGATTAAGTGCCGTCACTTTATAAATCCTTTGCATTTATTATAAACACTCCAACTTGTTGGCTATAAATAGCGTCGATTGCGTTATTAACTCATCCCTCGAGAGCGTCAGGTCCTCCAACTCTTACTGACAATAACAGTATTCGAAGCAATGTATGTGTATGCGCAACCCCCACCCCATCCCACCCACCTTCCTCTTGCGCGGGAAATGAGCACTCCAGCAAGTCTCCGTATTCGCCAATGTTGTTTGGTTTGAACGAACAAGTGGAGTAATTTTGATTACTCAGAACAAGTGGCAGAATATATCAATGCGCTCCCACTCAACGTTATCCCTCAATTTCGTCCTGGCCCCGGTCACAATGACAAAGAATTCAGAATTGAATTTTCAAACCGAACAAATGGGTGAGTACATTTGAAATTTCATTTCAGCATCGTTCGATGCTTTACTGGCGAACGCAAGTGGTTTTCCCTTTCTGCCCGCTTCCCATTTTCCAATGATCCTCCGCCCCATCCACCGTTCAGCTACTGCAAGCTAAAGGACTCGAGAATCCTGTCGATATACATGAAATGGCAAACAAAGCGTTTTATTTGATTGAAAAGCGAAATAGGGTATTGCCACTCTACGTGTATCCGATGAACAGGCTACGGATCCTTTATCCCGGGCCAGGGCTTTGTTTGTAATATTAAGCAGCCCGTAGAGTACATGATTTGTATACAAAATTAAGGGCCCTTGTAACTTTGATCGGTCGATAGCTATAGATTCAAAACGATATGAACACTTGTTCTGGTGTTTCAGTTTTGCATAATTTCCAAATAGATTATTGCCTTGTCTTGAGTTGATACCAATCAATATTTTTATATTGACGGTGTTGCTTTTATTATTGGCAAATTTCCTGTGAAACGCACCGTTGTTTGGAAAACTGATTGAAAATTCAAGAAAACGTCTGTTTAAGTCAAAAAAACGAACGAACTCAAAATTTACAACCCGTCTTGTTGTTCTGTGACTTCGTTGATGGCTTTCTCAACTTCGAAATTCTCACAAGCGAACATAGGAAAACAAGCCGTGAGGTGCGACCCTTGAGGTCCACACGGACAACTTCCCAGTAATATTTACAGAAATATTAAAAATATTAAACACAATAATAATTATGGAAATAATACTACTTTTAATAATAAAAATATACTTGTCATAAAAGTTATTGGAATGACTTAATATTAACCGTAAAAGTAAGTAAAATATATGTATTACAAATAATGAAGGAAGTAACTGAAATTTTACGAATACTAAAGAACAAAACTCGTAAAAACTACAATTTTTTATTTGATGAAAGCTTTTCAAAGCATATGATCTCAAAAAGTGTTGACTACAAAACATTTTACCATTCAAAACGTTGATTACCACAATTGCAAATTTGATTTGATTTGTATTGGTTTTCAAAATTTAAGCAGTGTTTTTATTAAAGTTAAAACACGGTTCTGTGAAGACTATTAAAAATCTCCGCAAATTATGCAAATAATAATAAACTTTATTGACTTTACAATAATGTCTTTAGAGTAAGAGATTTAAGGTATAAAAATTCGTATGAACCCTTTTTCCATGGTGACTTTGAATGATTTTTATTTAATTTTTAATTAAATTTGTTTTGAAATCATGAGAAAATATTTTGCAAGTCTCTACAGAAATTGGTGAATGTTTATAAATTTTATAAACATTTATTATCACCATGTTAATTTTATTAATTATTGATGATTTTTTTATGAAAAAAACACTAATTTTCAAAAAAAAAATTTAAATTAAGAAAATGGCTTTAATGATTTTTTTTAATTTAAAAACATCATTAAAATGTTATTACGCGTCGATTGACTTCTTAATGATGCAAAGATTATATTTGGTTCTCGAGAAATAATGAATGACATAAATGACCATGAAGGTCATGATGACTTTTAATATTTTTTTATTTTTAATTTTATTTTTTTTGTGATCAAGAAAAAAAATTTTTGGTGTGTTTTTACAAAAACTGTTTGGAGTATATAAACTATATAAAGATTGATTACTGCGTCTTGAAAATCAGGTTAAAAATTTGATGTTTTTGAAAAAAACTCCAATTTTTTGAACTTTTTTGAAAAAAATTAAAATCACGAAAATGTTAATACGCGTCGATTGACATCTTGATGAAGCAAATCAAACGTTTGGTTCACGAGATATAGCGCATGATAGGGTAGACCTTCAAGGGGTGAAAACAGCAAACCCCCCCGACCGAAGTGTCCCAAAAACTAATCAGCTCTTGAGATTGCAAAGGCGCTTTGATTGACACCTTAACGAAGTTGATACGACTTTGTTTACGTGAGCTATGCTCGTAGAAAAACTGTCCGCGAACGCACGTACGTACGTACGTACATACACACACACATACCCATATCTACTTCTTTTTAAAACCACTTAAAATATACTTGTAAGACCTCAAAAGGTAAAGATATGTTGAAAATTTCAATTTCGATTTCGAGGCGATTTCAAGAACTTCCCATATACTGGGAAGTTAATAAAACCGCGATAAACTTGCGACCAAGTGTTCTACAAAAAGATTCTGAATATATTTGGCACTAAAAGTAAAATCGAAAAAGTTATCACTATAAGAAGGTGCCCCCTTCTCCTTTGTTCCAGTCATTTTAATCATTATCTTTGTTAGTATCGTAGTCACGCGGATATGAGGCAAGAATACAGGGTTTGTGCGGAAAGTAATAGGACTGAGCCGATTTAAAAAAAATGTTGAACCATTCGTTACAATGTATATATCACATGACAGAAATGACCTTCAAAAGGGCAAAACAACAAACACCCCCGACCAAAATGTCCCAAAAACTAATCAGCTCTTAAGATTGCAAAGACGCTTCGATTGACACGTTAACGAAGTCGATACAACTTTGCTTACGTGAGTTATGCTCATAGAAAAACTGTCCGCGAACGCACGTACGTACGTACACACACACACACATATATACATGCTTCCTTCTAAAAACACTTAAAATATACTCTAAAGGCCTCAAAACGTAAAAATATGTTGAAAATTTTAATTTCGATTTTCGAGGCGATTACAAGAACTTCCCATATACTGGGAAGTTAAAAAATTGAATTTGATGTGTAAAAATTGCCACTTTTTAATT
Source organism: Oxycera nigricornis (assembly GCA_963942545.1). Lineage (NCBI taxonomy): Eukaryota > Metazoa > Arthropoda > Insecta > Diptera > Stratiomyidae > Oxycera > Oxycera nigricornis. The sequence goes on from OZ012659.1 coordinate 95,485,598, forward strand.
TTTCACTATTTTAATAAACTTAAATTTAATTTTGGGCTACATAACCTTTATGATCTTTTAAAGTAAGCTTTTAAGTATTTCCAAACCAATTTTCAAAGAAAAATATCCAATAGCTAATTTTTATCACAGTTTTTATGGCTGGGGTGGCCGACACCCCATTGTGCAAGCGTGTTACTCGGGGGAAGGATGGATAAAGCCAAAACTGTTTTTGCATTTTAAATATGTGACAATTCATCAGCACATACATATGTCTTAACAAGAAAGTAAATTCATGTTTAGAAATTGGGTGCAGCAACTATGTAGTGAATCATTGGTATGATTTTTACACCAAATTAAAACCTCAGGGTACACGTATCTGTATTCATTATATGAATTCAAATTTTTGCGCGAAATTTAGGGACATTTTCTATTTTTCGCTAATATTCATTCACCATGAACGATAAGGGGGCTAGTTGCTTACATTACCTTTTAAAATTTTGTCAAGAAACCTTTTCAAAGTATGCATAATCTTTCCAAAGTCTTTTCATAATGAATCAAAGTATACACAAATTGCTTTGCACAAAAACCAATGAGTTCTTTTCGTCGCTGAATACAAGCATAATTATGAAGCACTTCTCCTGTGTGCAGGCATCACTCCGGCATCGGTAGCGACGAAGACAACAAAAGACGCCTCTCCTTAGAACCACTTCAACTTACCATCGTAAACAAAGTTTAGTCGGCTGAAATCATAAATAAGCCATGGGATAAGTTTGAGTGGCGCTTAAGCTCATTGCAAAGTATATTGCGGAAAGGTTGAAATCCTTCTGATCTCTGCATTGCGCTAAAATGCCAAGACGCTGAGCAAACAGAACTTTTGTTGTTGTGTCGAATGAACCCAATGAAAAGGACTTGCGAAATGTTTTCCTTTGTCCGGAACACACTTAGATGCTGCTGCTACTCCCCGATTTTTACTACATACCTAGTCTTTTGTTGGTAACGGTTCAATGACGACGAAAATCATCAGCATGGCAAAGGAGACAAAAATGACTGGCCTGATGACAAAAATAAGGTTAGTGCCGAGTCAGTGAAAGAGGACAATCATCGAAAATGGACTCCGATGGCAATCAATTAGAGTTTATTGCCACTTCCCGTGTCCATTTCGTTTCCGAATAAATGTCCCGAGTGGCATCTCTTGTTATGGCCAAACGGATCCAAAATAGACAACAGCATGAGGTCACCAAATACTTTTTGCTAACTCAAGTGGAGATTGAATTGGATAAAGGACGAAATGAGTATCCCCAATTTTCTCAGATTAAGACTCATCTTCAAATCGGCTTTGATTGCAATAACGAACAATCGGCTATCTTCGTCCATAAAGATATAAAGCCTAATTAGGCATCTCTTTTCACATTAATATATCACCTACCACGCAAATGTACGATTCACGAGATAAAAGAATCTATTAAAACTTGCTGATTTATTCTTAAAAACTCGTGTCCATAACATGCACAGTTTTAAAACTTTTGCTATTTTCAATTCGTCCACAGAAGATGAGACAGAAAAGTCGAACAGAAACACTCGAAGGACAATAATGTCGTGTGTACTAGCAAACAAACAAAATAACTGAAGATACTTATGTTCACATAATCTTCTTCATTCGAATGTTTCGTAACGACATCAATTCTCAATTTGGATAAGCACTTATGTAAATAGTTGTCCCTTTTGCGAATTACAGAACTCATTTTCTTTTCCATGTCAATATTTACGTTCATGTAATCCGAACAACTCGGCTAAGAACAAACATTGACGACGAAACGAAAAGAGCGAAGAAAAGAGTTTCGCCTTCAACGGAAAATGACTACAGGCGACTCGACAACGGGCGCGCTTTTGCGCGTACAAGGAAGGATATGTGGAAAATGTTGTTGTGACCCTCAAATGTTTGTAACTTAATCTTCTAAATGTTTTACTAATCAAATCAGATTGTGACACATTAAATGCATTTTACATAGTTGATTCAGGAGATTAATTTAGAACTGTTTTCTGCTCCACACTTGATGAAGGAAATCATTAAATGCGATAACACTCGATGGTTCTCACGTGGAATGAGGGTAGGACTACTTGACTACCAGCGTCAGTAAGTTGTTTAGAAGTAGCTGGGCTACATGTGAATATGACAATTGCATCATAATTTGTATAAATTTAATGAAGAATAATGTTGGCTCAGTTTTTACGATGCAGACATATATTCGCATAAAAATATACACAATTTAGCATTAGCAGCAGAAAAATAGATTTTCAAATTGGAAATAGCTTGAAGATTAAAATATATATTCACGGCTTGATAATTTTATACCTATACGAAATTGATGCTAGTAGGAATAGACTCTACAGATGAACACAGCCAAAATAGTAATTTTTATGCTTTTTTCATTTTAAAATTCCAAAATTGGCACCGTGTGTTGCTTTGTAGCGAATAACTATTACATCTTGCAAAAAACAGACTCTGGGACTACACAAAACTTGCAAAAAAGTTTTCATAATTTCAAGGAACTGTGAAAGATTTATCGGATGCTTATAAATCTCACACCAAGAGGACAATTAGTTCAAATCCAGTTGCAGATTTTTAAGTTCGCCATCGGATTTTTATTCTTTCATGATCACTCGGCTTATGATGCTCACCTATGTAAATAATCAGCCGAAGGTCTCATCCTTTTGGGCACTGTCTACGAGGTAATTTTTCAATTATGCTTATTCTCAGTAGTTTCCTTCCCGTCCGGCATTCACTCACGATGAGGGGCTTGGCGATGAAAAATATAAAAAGTGCCACGAAACTATCTTAATCATGGATCATGAAACAGAAATTAGATCCACACCAACCATACCAACCATGAAATGCGAAGACCTCGACCTTAAACCTGAGTCCGCGCGTTCCGTTCGCCTGAGCTATGATGTTCATCGTATCAGACGTTTTTTGTGTTACCTTGTTCCACTAACAATTCTTGAAGACAGACTATCAACAATTCGTCATTTCTTAGTTGCCGGCAAGGTAGTTTTTTCAGCTATCCTGCTGTTAACTGATTAACAGGTGGAGCTGGCAATCTGAGTTTTGCTGTCTCCCGCTCTAAATGGCCCTAGCACCACGGAAATGTGCGCTACAACCGTTTCTGATAAAAGCCACTGAAGTCTTGTTGTCCACATCTTCACAAAAGGGAACTTCATACATGCAAGTGAATGTGGTCGCCATTTTGTGTCTGTGAAAAATCATTTCGATCTGTGAGTGATCAAGTGTCAGCCGAAACTCGAAGTATTTTCAGCACTAGAACAAATATCGTGATCCGATATCGTAGCACTGTTATGCTTCTGTTGTGACTAATTGTTTTGCAATTGATTCAATCGTTTAAGGTTACAGGCTTGACCCACAATTTATATGTAAAATTGTTCGATTTCACAAAACTTCCTTTCTACAATTTATGGATTCTTTAACAAATTTTATTCCAAAAACGAACACATTTTAAAATTGTTAACTATAAATATCTAAACTCAACTTTAATTCAATCAACCCTCTTCTTTCAAGGCAGGACAGTCTTCTCGCTCCTAGTGAGAATTGTTCAAGGCATCTTTTCTGAACGCATACGGTGACCCACTGCCCTCGCGCAAACATTAACAAGGTGCCCCTTTACGAAATCCCTACATGCCGTCAATCTGTCTCAATACAATCTTCATTTCATTTTGTTTATTACAAAATTTCCGCATTGTGTTTGAGTGTATTTAATTTCATTTTCCTTCAACTATTTCTTACTTTATTGCGCTAAGCATACCTACACATAGTATACTTTTGTTAGAGTTTCTTGTTGCAATGAGACTGGCAACACTGCGGGCGATCTGGCAACGATGTGTCTACTGGCCTGTGTTAGACCAGTTTGTTTATCCCTTCCATTTTCGAGTTTCAATTCCGTACAGCTAATACATTATTTTGACAACGCCATCAGTGATCATGTGTTTTTGTTGAGTATTACAGAAATGAAACATTGGAGTTCAGAGCAACGTTGTGCAATCAAGTTTTGTGTTAAACTTGGTGAATCCGCGAGTTTGACTTTTTAAAAATTGAAACAGGCCTATGGAAAACATTGCGTATCAAGAGCACAAGTTTTCCGCTGGCACAAATCATTTTTGGAAGGCCGAGTGCACGTTGAAGATCAACCTTGCTCAGGATGACCATCAATTTCAAAAACTGACGGAAACGTTGAGCGTGTGAGGGCTCTTGTGAGATCAGACTGTCGTTTAACAATAAGGGTGATGAGTTAACTGTTAAATTTAAACACTTTCACCGTAAATTAAATTTTAACGGACGATTTGGGCATTTGAAAGATTTGTTGCCAAATGGTGCCGAAAAACTTCACAACATTTCCATTTGCATCAGTAAATTTTTGACCTCAAAACCCATTTCTGTTGTTCTCCATTCACCTGATTTGAGTTCTTGTGACTTTTTTGAAACATGTCCTAAAAGGACGTAATTTTGAAACTCTGAAGAACATTCAAAAGACTGTGGCCGACCAGCTAAAAGCCATATCAGTTGGAGACTTCCAGCGCTGCTACCAAGAGGCATCTTTGCTATCCAATCTTTACGTCGTCTTTTTATTATATTTGCGCTTTCTCTTATAATCCTCTCTTTTATTCTTAGATCATCTTTAGTGTAAACTGATCCTGGGTTTTCGTTCCTCTTCTTTCTAGCTTTTCATTGAAGTATTCAAATCGAGCACAGATCATATTCCACTTATATTACCCATTCCGTATTTGGTTCAAAAAGACGTACGTAATTTCTCGACCTATATTCATAATCATTCGAAATCAACTGACAAGGATTTGAGGAAAATTTGTTTCGTAACACATTCCATTTTCATTTCTGATACCAAATGCTTGAGAGAAATGATCCCTTTCAAGACCAGATGTGTAAATGTAATTAATTCAATGAAAAAATTCTATTTGTATCAAGTTTCTCATTAGACCACAGTCGTCACGCATTCTTAAAATTAAAAACAAACAATAAAAAAACTGTTTTGATGGTACCTCTTTCACCATTATCTTAGGGCGATCTATTTGGTAATATATTACCTCAACATCAGAAAATCACACAAAATGCTACACAAACATAGTTCAGCTGTTACAACCCCTTTACTGCATTGCAACTAGCCTACAAAATCACATCGACTTTTTTATAGCCCGCCTGTTAGAAAACAGTCTGCCAAATTACGTAATTCTCTATTAATTTTACTATATCAAATTTAATCCCATTACAAATGCTGCCTCCTTTTCGTGGCTTATTTGCCACCAACTTTCATCAAGCCAACGCATACAGATTTTTTTCCGACAAATTACTTAATTACTATTGTTGTCTCAGCTAGAAAAAACATTCTCAGCGTTAGATTACTTTTTTTTCTCGAATGGCTTATTGTTCAAATGATAACAGGATCACGTTTTCTCGTGAAACTTACGAAAAAACGTGTGTTTGCTCTAAAAATAGATAGTGCCCAAAAGATTTCAACATTTATTTTTTCATTTTATTTTCGGCGATAATTTACTTCTATGGTTGTCTAAAAATTTAACGCTCGTCAAATGGATAAAAACAATAAATTCGTATTGTCTTCTCAATGCTAATCAAAAAACATACATGTTTATTTGATAAGCTTCCATAAAACGATAACTTAAACAATCTTTACTAGTGTGGAATTATCGCGAGTTTGTTTTTTTAAGATAAATTTCAAGCAGACTGTTTTTATGGAATTTTCGGGAATGACGGCCGTGATTGTAGTTATGTTTTATTCAACATATTTAAATGTCCTGATAACTGTTTTGCATCGTAAAATGTAAATACAAAAAAAATAGCGACCTTTTAAATTGAGTGCTTAGAGAGCTAAGCCTAGAAAATATAATATTTTGGCGCCGTTGGCAAAAAATACAAAAACAAAGGAATAAATAATTTAAGTACAATAATGTAAACACACTTATTAGTCACATTCTTATGGAAATACTTGTTAATCGAAAAACTTATTTTAATATACATTAAAATCAGCAAAGTTATTATTACATACTTATTGAGCGATTCCATGTCAAGTGGGACAACTTCGAAACTTCCCCTGTTTCGATTTGGCTGAAAATGTATCCACTTGTTCTGTATGTGAAGCCATAAACATTCTTCAAGTTTCAGCTCAAAATATGTATAACTGCGTCCAGGGTGATTTTTTCCAAGATTTGACTGTTTTTTTGCATTTGCAAAGTATTTTTTGCATTTTTCTATGAAATGATCTAATTTGCACAAAAAAATATCCAAAATATGTGTTCCGTCGTAAAATAATCTGCTGAACACGATCTTGTGGTCAGAAAAATTCTACAAAATCGTGGAAAGCTGGAAAAGCCGTTATATACTTAAAATTTTGATAAATTCATAGTAAAAATTACATCTGAGCAAAAGTAATTTAACGCTCGTCAAAAGTTGCAAAATACACTTTACTTCAAGAAGACATAATTTGGTGTTGGTTATTTCAACATCCACGCCCTCTACAGCGCAATAAGTACGAAAAATCGTTTGGTACCGGTTATAATTTTGAAACATCAATTTTTCATTTTTCAATTTATTAGACCCCCAGAAATTACGTCTCAAAATTTTATTAAGATATTTCCAAAAATAAAGAAGTAACGAGAATTTAAGCGCGCATGAGTTTTTCGCTTGGTAAGCGATATTTTTGGTAATCGAAACTTTAAACGCGTTTTTCTCGAAATGACGTTTATCCAACTTCGGATACCCCAAAAAAATTAGCAAGCGAAACAAAGTGAAAAAAAGCGATTTTTTGAGAAAGAAATTCAAACAACCACTATTTTCTTTTGATCATTTTTTTTCAAAATATTGTGGTGGATTACCACGTAAAAAACATTCCTCTTTGAAATGCGGGTTGGTTTGTTGTTTCAAATTCTTCATTCCTGAGATTATCTGTCCTTAGTGGGACGAAGTATTTTTCGAGACATCAACTTTGGCACACTCTATAAATAAGTAGAAAAATGAAAAGAAATAGAAAATATTTTTTTTTGTGTTTCTTCTTTTCTTCAAATGTGTATTTTACTCTTGCAAATTTCAAAATTTATATACAATAAACGAGCTGAGAAAGAAATATTGAAAATTAGGCTGTTTTTTAGCATTCTAACCGATACTAGCCCCTTAAAAAAGACGATTTTCCGGAAAAATCATTAGTTTTCCGACTCTATATCCACTGAAAACTCAATTCTGAGATTCGAATTCCTCGCACAATTTTACATAAGAAATGACATTTTGACCATTTTGCTCACCTGTTTCAACACTCTTTACAACAATGCGTTAAATGAAAATTTTGTAAAAATAAGCACATATTATATATATTGCAATGAAATAATGGATATTGTATTTGCTAAAAAAATTAAATACATAATACACAAATTTTTATACATTAAAAGCAATCAGAATAAATGAAAAATTAATTTATTATATCATTTTTGTCAACTAAACTGAAAACTTACAAAAAGTATAAACTTATATGTAAGTTTGCTCTTCAATATATCTATTGTAATTAGATTGAGTTTAATTGATATAAAATTACTATAAATAATAAATATAGTACTTTGGCGGACTCCGCGCGTTGTCATTTCAAAAACTTCACAAGGTAGGAGCACGCGTTCCTATAGTGGCTGTCCTTTTAAGAGTATCGTATATGAAACAGTATTTAAATAACTACATAAATTTTATATACGTATAATTTCAATAAAATGTCAATAAAATAAATTAAAATCACAATAATTAATTTCGATAAAATCCAACCAAATAATATAGATTAAAGTTGTACTGATATGAATAATATTTAGTTTTAATATTAAAATGCATCAACAACAAATGTATAAATAAATTAAACATTCACGTATATATTTAACTCACATATTTTTTTACATACATATAAACACTCATAATATATGCTTAATTTTACAAAATTTTTATTCAATAGACCTTTTTTTAACTCATGCAACGAACTTATTGCGCTGTAAAGACCGCGGATGTTAAAATAACCAACACTAAAGTATGTCATCTTGAAGTAAAGTGTATCTTTAAATGACGGGCGTTAACTTATTTATGCACAGATGTATACTTTTTACTATGAATTTATCCAGCTTTTCCAGCTTTCCATGTTTTTTTGGAATTTTTCTGACCATGGGATCGTGTTTAGCAGACCATTTTACGTCGGACCGCATATTTTAGATATTTTTTGTGCAAATTAGATCTTTTCATAAAACAAATACAGAAGATACTTTGAAAATCAAAAAAAAAAAACAGTCAAAACTTAAAAAATTCACCCTGGACGCAGTTTTACATATTTTGGGCTGAAACTTAAGAAATCTTCATGGCTTCACATACAAAACAAGTAAGTAAATTTTCAGCCAAATCTAAAGGGGTCAAGTTCCGAAGTTGTCCCACTTGACTTGGAATCGCTCTATTATTATAAACTCAATCTTTCTTTATAATTGCATAAGGCCATAAAGAATCAATTACAATTAAATCTGTTGGCATATAAGGGTTCATATGAGGATAAAATTTTGATCAACCCATAGATGCAGAACAAAATCATTTACAAAGTTTTTCTAATCTTAGATAAACTGAAAAAGAATGTAAGTCTGCTTCACTTATGATTTTAAAATAAGGCCCATAGCATGAAAATGTCCTTCACACTTCAATTTTAACACATAATCTTATTTTAAAATCGTAATTTACATCGTTCTAATATAGTTGAATATTTTATTTCAGCTATTTTCCTACCCATACAACTTAGTCCTTCATTATATAAAGTAAACTGGGATGAATTGAAATATGTTTGGAAAAAATGATTCACTCACTATGCTACCTTTCAACTTTGATTCGTTCAACAATGTTCTTCAAATAGTGAGCGATTATATGGGTTTGGACTTTTTTCATCTGTTTTTTTTTTTTAAATGTAAATGAAATAAGAGAAAAGTCTTCTACTCACGGCTCAATAGAAACACCGCCTGGGGTGAGTTAAACCAATTTTACGTCCTAGTTTCGTTACAAATTGATAAGAGACAATCACAAGAAAAGATTACAGTGTCTGCCATGGACACAGAAGACGATGAAAACGAAATGATTAGATGTGTTCGATTGGATATTCTGCAAAACTGGTATGAAAGTTAGAATTTCAATTTACGACAAAATATAATTTAAAATAGATTTGCTGGCGGATATTTGCTCAGAGCATTTATGACATTAAATGCAAGCTTTTCTGTGATAGTCATTTAAGCCACTAGTATATTAAGAGTCACCAGTTTCAACCAGCAAATATTTGCGCCTTCTACAATAACTACACCAACATTTTAGTCCGATCTGATGCTGCTTACCGCGTCGAAAAACTTCGATCTATTTCAATCACCCTTTGTCCTTTTTACTTTTCTTAAAACCTGTCGTTATCATGTGCCATAAGTAGGACATACTTACCACTTTTCTAGCACCATTTTCAATTTTAAGGTTTCATTAAAAGATTTTTTTTTTGTCTTTTCTCTATAGAAAATAAATAATAAAATAAATAAATAGTATAATTTACTATATAATGTGTTGCGTACCCCTTATAAAAGGAATGTCTTTTATCACACTACATTAGTTTCATTTCTGACATTTTCTTTATTTTATTAGTTTTGTCTGTTCAGAAATATTTTTTTCTTGGATGGTCATGCAATGCTTTGTCTCTCTCAGCGGAACTGTCATTTTAGACTTTTCTGACAACGCTTCGTTCCCTTCCGCTCCCAGCATCACCATGAGAAATTCATGCGATATTATTGTGAGCGTATTAGCAGCGTGGTGTCTTGCGCAGCGGCGGATGAATTGGAGGGTACCTACAGTGGTGGTTACGTAAATACAACACTATCCTCGCAGGCTGTTTAATTTAAATTTCCTGTAAACAAGCAGCCAGGAAACGAATGTTTACATTTCTTATCGCATGCTCACATATGTTAGAACTAGTTTTGAGCATCGTCATAAAATACGCAATGCATCTTCACATTGCATTGCGTCTTTCAATGTAAAAGGAAGTGTTTTTATCTGGTCACCTAAATAGTACACGCTTAGTTTTAGTGAGTCGAAGTGAATTTTCTTCACTATTAACAAATTTATTTGAAAGTAAGTACAGTTAACATTAGTTTTTAAGAAAGTTAAATATAAAGAAATATTTTTCAAGATGGGAAAAAGGCCACATTGCTCCGAAGAAAAGCATGAGATTATATGCAACATGAAAGACAGAGGTTCAACAATTACGGAAATATCTAAGCACCTGCAGTGTTCACGGATGGTAGTTTACAATACTTTCCGTCATAAGGACCTCTATGGCAGTGCCAAAAATTTTCCGAGAGCTAAAAGGCCAAGAAAAACAACGAAAAAAGAGGATAATGTTATATACAGAGCAAGTGTCGCCGACCTCTTTTCGAGCTCCAAAGCAATAAAAAGCAGTATTCTGAAAGAAAACAATATTTCTGTGTCAGAGAGAACAATTAGAAGGCGTCTGCAAGAAAAACATCTGAGAGGATGCATCGCTCAAAAAAACCACTTGTGACAAACAAGAACTTAAAAATGAGGAAATCGTTTGCAAAGGAACATCTAAACAAACCGATAAGCTTCTGGAAAAATGTGCTGTGTAGTGATGAATCCAAGTTTTGCAGGTTCGGATCAGATGGGAAAAGGTATGTTTGGCGTCCACCTAACCAACAACACAATCCCAAATACACACAGAAAACTGTTAAACATGGTGGCGGAAATGTGATGGTTTGGGCTGCTTTTTCCTGGCATGGGGTGGGACCAATAATCAAGATAGACACGAAAATGGATCAACACGTCTACAAACGAATTCTTGAGAACCACATGATCCCCTTTGCAGAAGAAAATATGCCACTGATATGGCGTTTTATGCACGACAATGATCCTAAGCACACTTCTCGTCTTGTGAAAGGTTACCTTAGTGATCAAAATGTCACCGTTTTACAATGGCCCGCCCAGTCTCCTGATCTAAATCGAGAACCTGTGGAATGATGTCGAAACACACATCAACAGGATGAAACCTGGAAATGCCGCTGAATTGTGGGACCAAATTCAGATCGACTGGAGATCTATTCCTAACGAACACTGTCAAACTTTAGTGAAGAGTCTACCAAGGCGATGTTCAGCTGTGCTAAAGAACAAAGGATTTCCAACAAAATATTCATTTATACGGTTGCTTAAAAATATTTTTTTATAACTTTACTGCAATGCAAATTAATGTACTATTTATGTGGCCACACATGTTTTAATTAGTGTGTTTATATATTTTTACTTACAAACAAATACAGTCATCATTTCACATTTTAAATAAGCTTTTATAGTTTCAATAAATAATACATACTTAATTACAAAACCAGCTGTTTCATTAAAAACTGAAAAAATGCCCTTTTATTGATAGAACTGCAAGTGTTCTATTTAGGTGACAACCACTGTAGATGACCGCTTACTATCCACCAAAAAGTCGAATAGGATTCTGATCATGTAAACCAACCAAAAATTGTTAATCGATTGGCTCGATTTGATGGTCATGAATACTTTTAAATTTTTGACTTACCAGATAAATAAAGAATTTACCATGGTGCCGTGATGCGTTCGCAATACTGCTACATAGTCAACCATGGAAGTGATAATCGAAAGGCAAAATAATCCTTATAATCTCCCCGGTTCTACGATTCTGCACAAAGGTTCAAGAGATCAGTATAAAAGTGCATGTGGAGTGTAAAACAATTAATTTAATTTTGTAAAAGCTCTGCAATTGTCCCTTCTTGGATCAAAGCTTTTGCTATTATCTCAAAACCATTGATACATTTCTTTGTGTCGTTGTTGAATTACAGATACTCAAAATTTTGCTCGACGGATTTTTTCGTTATCAAATTTAAAGTTTATGATATCAGCAACTGTTAATTTAAGGAAAACAGCTTTGAATCATATTTATTAAACGTGAAAAATATCTACCAAGCTTAATTGAGAGATTTTTCTGTAGGATTAAGAGTTTCTGATTTACATCGCCCCAAATGATTCCAACTGAAGAAAACCTCACCACAACCCTAAATGCGGCAAACTCCATGCGGCCCGCATTAGACAGTTTCCATTACAACCCCGTGCGGGCCAGATAGGAAGTAAATCATGCCGCGTTAAAATAATACTCGGGACAGGTGAAATCCAGATTCAAACTTACTCACGAAATAAAGGACGGATCGACAAATTATACAACTATATTTTCAAGTAGAACGATCACAAATGAAACGATGTTCTTTGCCTTTTAAATTTCCAATATCATAATCATTCTCTTAAATGCAAAGAAAAATGGAGCAACAATTTTGAGAAACATTTATTTTTGTTGTCGACTTAAATCTAGTTGCAGAAAAAATCGATTAAAATACAGCAAAATGAAGGCTAAAGGTCTTTATTTTAGGAGCAAAGATCTAGTTCCTGTTTTGCAAAAAGAAAAAAATACCTGCCAGATGGTATTTCCTAAAGCTACTTAAGTGAATGAAATGGATCAAAAATTTCATTTTCCCCAATTGTTTTAAAACAGGATTTCAAAATAAATTAAAAAGAAGATCCGTAAAAATTATAAATTGTTTCGACATGGACCAAATGTAAATAAAACCATTTTTTTATATCAAAAAAATTTAACAGCAAAATACTTTTCATATATTTTAACTATTATCTCTGATATAAAAAAATATTTGGAATTGAAAGTACTTATTTTTATTTATTTTTGAATTTTTTTCAATATTCCTCCAGAATTGTTAATAAAACTAATTTCTTGAGTTTGAGATTATTGTTTCTTTTTAAGATTTCTTTTACAGCTACCAACGTTCGTATTTAGTTTTGAAATATCAAATACGATGAGAAAATTTCCGTACCGTTTAGATTAAAACTTAACCTTTTACCATCTTCAAAGTCGGTGTTTTCTGCAATTGAATAGTTTTGTAATTAATTACTGAAAACTGTCCTAATTTTTTTCATTTTCGCCCTTATAAATCCAAAAATGGTCTTTATTCTATTTTATGATATCTAATAAAGGTTTTCACATATAATGAAATTATTGAATAAAAAACAAGAACTTTGGTAATGTGATTACAGCTATTGCACCGTTAGTTTCAAGATGAACAAATTTGAGCTATCCAATTATTTGCTGGGAAATTTCGACAAACCATGACATAATTTGAGGTTTTCAAACGTAAAGTAGACGTATATCAACAACTGTGTACTAACGTTTATTACTTTTGTAAATTTCCACAAAGATGCCTATACAGATTATGCTTTATGCATAGTACAGATATTCATCCTTACAATCCTTTACTCATACGAAAATCAAATGCATAACAAGCAAAAGAACGACAGAAAAGAAAAGAATAAGGTGTAAATTTTATACACACAAAGGAATCTCTCCTTTTCCTCTATGGAACATCTGAAATGAGAAAGCAAAGGAAGTTATGAAAAAAATTTTACGACATCAAAAACTACCACCTTCGGAAATGCTGTCACTATAAAGAAGGCTCCCAAGCCCCAGAGCCCACACAAACGTGTTGAAATTAAAAAGCACTTGGCCAGGATTCATAAACACTTTATTCCATCGTCGTACACATGGCTTCTTAATCAAACCTAACTGCCAACAACCCCACACCAGACATTGCTCACATCCTCCGCCCCACCGTGTTTCGCCCCACAAGATCTTACCCCTCTCCTTCGCACGGTGCCATTGCTTTGCTTTCTATATTACCCCCAAACTCAATAAACTTCGTGCACCGCTACATACACACGTCCACCGAAAATACAAAATGAAAATCATCAAAAGATGTCAGGGCAAAGAAATAGATCCTGACAGCTTATGCTGAGCAGAACGGAGACGCAAGGGTGCCAGGACCAACGATGCCAATAGCCAAGAGTAAGAGTCGGAGCATCCCTTGCTTGAAAAACAAGGTCCCATCAAAACATGGTCGGATGAAAATTTCGAAGCGAAGCAAAATAAGAAAACATTTATTTGATGGATTCCTCAAGTTTACATACAAACCTTTTGTATATAAAAATACCCTTAGTCATGCGGTGCTGCTGCTGTAATCCCTCCCGCGTCCTGCAATACCATCAGGATATGGTGTACATAACGGCTTCACGATACGTTCGAATAACAGGCAACACCCTGTGAGCTCCTCGAACGGCAGACACGAAACAAGGGTATTACTCTCTCCTCGATGTCTCCCATCGTAGCGTCAGAACAGTCCACACGCTTTTCCTAGTCGGAACACACCATTCGGAGCAAGCTATCCTTTTCTGCGCTTCTCATCCGAGTCGCTTATTGGCCAATTTCTTCTTCATGGAGATACCTCCTTGGCAATCGCCACTTTTCTATTCCAATTACAGCCAACACCCCGCATTCGGGCCCCCTTCATGGCTGCTCCTCCAGGCTGCGCTCGCCGCATCCGTTTTATTCCTTAATTTAAGTAGTGCTGTGAACAAGGAAACATTCAAAGTAATGTTGTTTGTCGGTGCTTTGCGTTCTGAAGCAAGCAAAGCAAATAAATACATTACCCAATGCTACACAGGAATATCCTTATGCGCTCACACACACCCATATATAGAAGGCAGCTTTGTCCCCTACACAAACAGGAAACCTGATTGCGTGCAGGAAAAACGAGAGAAGGGGCGTACCTACGTTCATTTGAGGACCTTTCGTGTTTATATTACTTCACGGCTGAATTGCGCTTGGCTGTAATCAATTGCTGAAACGCCAATAAAGCAAATCAGGAAACTGCCTCCTTCTTCCCTCTCCCACCCTCAATCATCGTATCCACCCCCGCCCCAACATCCTTGGTAAAACGCTATTCAAAAACATAAGCGATTTGTTTGCCGCAGTTCCACTAACACCCTTTAACTTGTAGCTATGTTATCCTTGACATGCGGCGGACGAGTCTGGGTTGCCACACTCCTGCCCAATTCGATGCTGGCAAGGCTGCAAAAAGATATGTGCGCCGAAGTTTATTGCCTTTTTTATGCAGCCTCCATCCCCTCGTTGGTGAATCCGTGTTAGAGCTAGTCACTAGATATTCTTCTCGTGTTCAATTGAATCCGAATGGGGAGGCACGATCCTAAACAGGAATCGGCAATCGGAACGTGAGTTGTTGTGTTTCGTAGCTTTATCGCTTTCTATTGAATTCTGAAATATTGTTTAGAAAATAGAATCTATACTTTTATTTCTTCGATAATTTGATAATTTCTAGGTATGCTCATTTTAATCTAGTTCGGATAGGAATACAAATAATTTAAGGAACAATAAATCTAATTTATAGGAAGGCCTTTTAACTTCCCAGTTCCCAGTGGGAAGTTTTTGTAATGGAGCAGATTTTGCAAATCCCAAATTTTTGTTTCAATGTCTCTAGAATCCAAATTCATCGTTTTTAGAGGGATGTCTGTGTGTTTGTGTTCGTTTCGATTATCTCCAATGAAAAAATGATATTAACAAGGAACTGGTTTCATTTGACGTTTAATTATGTAACTTACAACTGAGAGAGTTTTCAGCAAAATCGGTCCAGCCGTTGTTTTTGTAGAAAATGAAAAACTGGCCAAAAGACAAACTAGATTTAATTTAAAGAAAAACAGTTAATTTTTAACTAATGAACCACAACTTTTATTAATTTTGATTATTAACAAATATATATTTCGGGACACAGTTAGACCCTTCATCAGTGTTGTTTAAACTGATAATTTAAAACTAGCTATATTTTGAAACTGATTAAATGCACTATTCATTCGTGTAAATACCATAGAAATATTTGTATTATTGTATGTTTTACCAAAATTTTGTTCAATATTATAAAAAATGTTATAAAAAAGTTAAAAATAGTTATAAACAAATTCAAGATTAATTTATAGAATTTCAAACTTATATTATCAGGTTTGGGAGAGTGGCAGTAGTGTTGCTAGTGCAGTCAATAATTAGATATTTTTTTGAAATAATTAATAATAAAAACAAAACTTTGTTACTTTATTCACCTCACTGGGTGGTTAGTCGTGTAGACCTTAAGATCCACCTAGATCACTTTTTTTCTTATTGTATTTTTGAACACTAAAATTAAAACTAACAAGCCGTGAGGTGAGACCCTTGAGGTCCACACGGTCAACCTCCCAGTAATATCTACATAAATATTAAAAATATTAAACATAAAAATATTTATGAAAATATTACAACTACTATATACGCTCGTACACAATACTTCCTGAATGCGTAGCTGCCTGAACGTTTGCAATTCCAAATATTTCACTTATATCAAATAACGTTACCACGATCGGGGCATAACGGGAAATACCAAAAAAGTTCGAACTCAAGAAAGAAAAACTAGATAACGAGGAAAGACTGCAATACTCATGAATTCTCCTTTTAAAATTTAGCTTAAGATTAACTAAAAAAATAAAACTGGCTAAAAGAAGAAAGACAAGAGTTTTTTTGAGAAGACTGGAAAAAGAAAATTGAAAAAACATTTCAATAAACCTGAAAAGAATAAAATTATGAGGGATAATTTCTTGTGAGACTGATTCATTTCAAGAGAAAGATGAAAATGACTGCGCTTGCATTTACTGTAGTACAGTCAAATGGGAGTTTGACCGTGCATTTTGGGTAGGTAGAATTTTTTTAATGCAATGCGTGAGCAATAGCATATGTGTATATAGCTTAAGTTCAAGTTTCTGGGGTTGCAGCTCTTGTTCTTTGGGCTCCATCTTCAAAACAAAAGAAGTTGGGGCGCTCTCATATCTCCGAAACCATGGCTCCGACAAGAAAGTTGTGTATGACAGCCTTGCGTGGAATAAAATGCTAAGCAAGTCGTTTACACATCACTTTTACGTTGGGTCAATAATAAAACAGTTACAAGCCAAAAACCACACACAAAAAGGGGGCAACATCTTTCGGGCACCACAACTTTTTTATTTTAACGTTTAACGCGAAACACGTCGCAAAATGTCGCAAGGTGTCACAAGGTGTCGCAAAATGTCGCAAGGTGTCACAAGGTGTCGCATAATATCGCAAGGTGTCACAAAGTGTCGCAAAATGTCACCAGGTGTTGCAAAATGTCGCAAGGTGTCGCAAGGTTTCGCAGTGTGTCGCAAGGTGTCGAAAGGTGTCACAAGGTGTCGCAAAATGTCGCAAGGTGTTACAAGGTGTCGCAAGATGTTGCAAGGTATCGCAAAATGACGCAGTGTGTCGCAAGATGTCACAAGATGTCGCAAAATGTCACAAAGAGGTCGCAAGGTGTCACAAAGTGTCGCAAAATGTCGCCAGGTGTTGCAAGATGTCGTAGAGTGTCGCAAGGTGTCGCAAAATGTCGCAAGGTACGAAAAGCCAAACTATAAACGCGATTTTCACGAAATGTCGTATTTTCAATTGGCCGCTAGTTAATCTCCGGACCAACTCAACCGGCTTTAATCAATTTTAGTGCGTTTTATTTATTAACGTATTTCGCAAGACAATTCACCTCAATTAGACCAAAAATTGGAAAACAAAAATTTGGCGTGCAAAAAACGAAAACGAAACGAAATTTTTTCAACATACCACATGGAACTGGCCTGTCGAAAAAAATTTTTTTTGCTGCTAAAATTGAAACGCATAATCATGTGATTTTGAATACTATGTAAATGTGCATAGATTCCAATTTAAGAAAATTTTATTTCAAACAAAATTATCAGTATGAAAAAGTACCTTGTATATACAAACATTAAATTCAAGCGATTATTAAAATGCGCAGGCTTAAGAATAATAATGCAAACATCAAAGTTTGCAAATTAATTTGTTTGTGGCCAGAATCGCTCGAAATATAAGTGTTTTGGCGTTTCGCAGAGGCCATTATGGTGTATACAGCATTATAGTCCTCATCATATTTTCTAATCACGCTTTGAAAGTTCTCAGGGACACGAACACATTGCGACTCAAACCATCTTCCAATCACACCAACACTATTTTTCGCCAGGACACATACTTGTACGAAATCGGATTTTTTGATTGCTTGCTCAACATGGAGGCCTTCAATTTCAACTTGTCGCGATGTGTATGGTAAGTGTTGATCAAAATATATAACGTTTCGCTTATCGCGAATGTTTACATAAAAGTCAGCTACATCATCTGTTTTGGTTACATACCAGCGCAAGGATAATTTGCTTTTTTGGCTGAAACAAGACACAAAATTCAATTATTTAATCCATTAAAATGTCTTAAAAATCTTTCATGATATTAAATAATAATAAAACCAGTTGAAAAAATCGACACAACTGGTATCATGTAAGGCACTGCTCTTATGTACGAGTGCAAGCCAATCATGGTGTCAAGAGAAATACGAAATACTCTGCAATTTGGAATATACTCGAATAGAATTTCGATGCGGCATACCGCACATCAAATGCACCCCGCATGGGGTTTACCGCAGTTAGGGTGCTAATGGAGTTTGTTTAATACGAGTTGTTGTTGGGGTTGTAATGCGACTGACAAAAGGTTTAGCCGCAGTTAGAGTGTGATGCGTTTTTCGGCAGCTGAAAATATATAGTTCGCTGTAAATTGGAAGCTATCACTATTCTATATAAAGACACAGGAATAAGTTTGATAGGTAGTTTAACGTCCTCCAGCTAATGTTAACGGTTGTTTCCGAAAAGTTGACAGTTTTTGATATATAGCGAAAAAAATAGTTCAAGGTAAATTTGAGGCCCTGTTGTTCAAAAACGACAAATTTCACAATGTTTCATTGTAGGCAAGCCCCTGTAAATATGCAAAACACGAAGCAAGCATTTTCCTATTAATAAAAGTTACAAGCTTAAAATCACTTGAAAGCATCTTATGGACCCTGTAGCTTTCTTGTTTTGATTTTAACCGCAAAACACATTTGGAGTTTACTTTAAGATAACTTTGTCACAAATCAGCTTTAAAACTGATTGTTATAATTACAGCACTCTGGTGGGTAGAAGTGGATACAACCGCTAAAACTGCACAACCGATCGCGTCGCAATAAGTGTATCTAGCTCGGACACTAGAGCCAAATTGCCGCAATTCTGTAAAACAGTTCACCGTGTGGAATTTTGCACGCGTATGAGTGTTCTAATTTGCATGTTATTCGTACACTCATTCGGTCGCGGCGGGTATACGTACACAAATTGCTGACACACATTTGCGGCCTCGCCACAATACAGTGACTCAATTCCACATGAGGAATGTGAGCTGCGTGTTTTCACTCGTCCTTTTACGCGCGAGTTTAGAAGCGAACACCAGAGCGCTCTTTCTGATGAAGAAATAATTTTGGCATGTTTTGTTGAGAGTGTCCGTGCTATACATTGTTTATGCTTTTGTTGAGACAACAGCTGTGTTAAGCTTGGGATTAAAAACTCAGAACTAGAGTGGATCGAAAAAAATGACCTTTATAATTACTTCTCTAAAAGTGGTATTAATTGCTTCATCGGACTATTTTCTTCTGCTTTTATTATTAAATTATATTAACTAATATTTACATAAAAATTCAATGAGTTTTCATTTCAAGGAAAGAAAATTTCGGACCTTTCCGTTAACTCCACGCAGTAGGTTCCGTACAGCGGTGTCATCGACCACCTTATACTCGTTTCTAAACTTATTTTGAAAATCCTTTTTGGGTTTTAGCAATTTTAATTGTTTTGTTCAATGTTTTCTTCATTTCAGCTCAATGTCTTTCGATTGGTAGAAGTTCTGGACAGTTTGGAGGGTTAGCTGCTTTCGGTACCACGGAGGTGTTGTTATCCTCATACCACTTCATTGTTGATCGAGCATAATAACCTGTCGCTAAACAGGCCAAAATGCTGCAGATGCGTCGTGTTTCTTCATATATGGTTTAAGTTGCTTCCGTTGCTGCCGAGTTTATGGTACCCTCCACTACAAACTCATTTGATCTGAGACCATATCGACATATTGCCTGCCAAATCATATACCGCGTAAGAAATTTGGGGATTTTTTGGTTTCTGACCAGGAAACTGTGCGAAATCGGCCTTCACGTATGTTTCATAGTCCAGCAAAACACAATCGAATTTGGACAGGTAATCCTTGTATAGCTTTCGTGCCCGATTTTTCACTTCTTTCTTCTTTTTCTCGGATTGATCGGGTAATTTTTGGACTTTATGTTATCTAAGATTATATTTCTTCTTAATTTTCTGAAACATTGCGTTCGATATTTGCATTTTTTGAGCCATCTCTCGAATGGGTGTGTTAGGACAATTCCTCTTTACCTTTCGGCTCAAATTTGGATGGACCTTTTTTCTACCTGATCCAGACTTTCTAGCATCGGGTAGCCCTTTTTGTACTTTATAATCGTTCGTTTCACAGTTGCAATCAACGAGTTGGACTCATTTGCTTGTACCGAATATTAACGAAGGGGATTTTCCAGGTATTTGCACAAAATTAAACTACGCACTTTTCCTAGATTTGATGACATCTTTTCAAGAGTAATCTTACAATACGAATGGATTAGACGTTCTTTTTTGTCGCATTTTATAGCTAACTTTACATACCTGATGAAAATATAAACTTATCCCAAACAGGAGATATGCAGGAAAAACTAAGTTCTTACTAGTTGTAGAAGGACTAGACATTATAAGTTGCTGCTAGTTGGCATAGCAGAAAGAACCCTGAAAGTCAAAAATGGGTGAAAGGGAATAATAATCTAAGGGGCAACCGCAGTATACTTGCATCATCGCTTAAGGGATGAAAAATTTAAAAAAACTTAGCCGGAGACGATATAAATGTACTACACTTTCCTAATCAAATCCGGGCACAATGATTCGCTTGAACTTATTGAAATAACATTACTAAAAATATGAAAAAACATTCCTAAAAGCAACAAACTTTCCTGCAACTAAGACGTTTGCAAGCAAAAAAAAATTGCTGACCTTCTCAAAATTTGTCACACAAAGGAGTAGCAAGCCCTCTTTCAACACACACTCATTTGCTGTGTGCATGGAAAGCATTGACTAGGCAAGCCTTTTTTAGCTTTTGGAAGTCAAAATCTTTATTGTGAAAGATGAGATTTATAATTTATTAAGAATGAGCTGAATATCTCAACTGTTTAATTCATGCAAATTAGCGATTTTTTGTGGTTATGTATTTCAAGCTTCGAATAGATACTGTTTTTTGTACCCTCAAAACTTTAAATTTCATTTTTTTTCTCAATTTATTCGTTCAAGCACGAGCCAAGAGCATAAGTTATAAGAAATTTTTTAAATTTTTGTTTTGAGATGAATCTGCACCGAAATATTCCGCCTACCGCAAAGAAAAGGTTGGACGAGGAAAGGAGGAAGGGTTGGAAAATTGAAAATTTTCAATGTTTTGAGCTGAAAATTTTCTTAAAACTTCTTGAAATGCGAAACTTTTATGTGTGTAAATTTTAAATAAAATAGATTTTTGGTTTTTAGAATACAATTTTCTGAAAAAGTTGTTTTTTTTCCTTTAAGACCGATGTGACCCCTTAAAAAGCATGGTACTTTATAAAAATTGTGCGCTTTTAATATTTTTCGACCCATCTTGTACGTTATGAAAGAATACTTGTGAAGTGAAAGATATTTAACGATCGTGTGAGAACTTCAAGTCCGATCCAAGTTGTATAGATCAGAATGTCAAAAAACCCTCAACTTTCATAATTTTATACTTTGGACTGCAAACTATAGTATATTTAACAGAGCACCGTTTTTGTAAATATAGCCACCAAATACTCAGTGACGATATTTTCTTGATGTTAAGAAACTCCTCCATACAAAAGTTGCATAAAACGATCGATGAGTGAAGGAACGTCTCAAGTCATGTTCAAAGGAAGATGGTCCCGGTTTCGATTAATCTTTCGGGACCATGTTTATTAATAAAAAGTTTTATTGAAAATTTATTTTACTTACTAGGTAATTTCCCTGAACCGTAAATCAGGAAGAATGTCAAACTCTTCTCCCACTGGCCCGGATGAATTCAACCCAGAGACGCAATGCAATTGATCGTCAGGAATCTGAGTTAGAAGTTTCCCGGAAACATGAATCGGAGAAAAACATTCCAAGTCAGCAAACTCTTTCGGCGGAACTGTCAATGTTCCTAAATAGTGTTTGATTGGTCTTATATCACATGTACAATCCAAAGGATTTCCTGAAAATGGCAATCAATTAAAATTGCTCGAATTACCGGGAAAACTTCTCACCTTGAAAGAGCACTTCTACGTGTTCCTTCACTTTTCTGGTCAGTTCCGCGGGGAACAGTTCGATTTGATTGTTTCGCAAATCAATTTTGGTCAGATTTCTTATTTTCATCAATTCTTTGAACGGCAATTTCACTATCCTGTTGTTTTGAAGGTGTATTTCGGTTACATTTTCTGGTAAACGAAATACATCGTCTTCAATGGTCAAATCGGTCAGATCGTTTGATGATAGATCCAATACTTGGAGGGCGGTTAGATTGCCAAGGACACCTGAATTAGAAAATGCAATAAAAATACCGAAACTTTAAAAAGGATACAACGTGATTCGATATATTAATTCACCAATGCTTATTTAGCCTTTCTTTTTCAATTGGGGTGTTTATGAAATAGAAATGTTTGATTTCTGAGTCAAATTATCACTTTTCCAAATCAAATTAGAACCTTTACAATTTAATTTACATTAGATAAGTGCTAATTTGATTTGTAAAATCATTGATTTGATTTGAAAAATCACCAATTTGATTGGAAAGGTTAGATTGAAAGGAAAAATATATATAATAGCACGTATGATTTAGCTCAAGTAATTTACCGTTAAAATGATTTTTTGTTTTGTTTTTTATTGCATACCTCTTCTTATATCGTTTATGTAATTATGAGACACGTTCAGTTTCTCCACTTTCTTCGTTCCAAACGTCAGATCGTATGTTAACACTGGCATCGAATTGAAACTCAAATCGATTTCCTTCAATTTAAATGGAACGTATGGGGTCGACGGGAATGTTTTTCGTGTAACAAAACTAATTTTATTATGACTCAAGTTAACCTGAAACAAACAAAAACAATTATTGTAAAGTTGTTTATCTGCTTTCGATAAACTTAAGAAATTTACATAACGTATTAAAGATAAATTATTGAACTCACCGACTCTAAACTCAGGCAATCATCAAGTACGCCATGGGTTTTGTTGTCCAGCTTTTCCAGTAAATTGTGGGACAAATCCAACTTCTTCAATGCCACCATTCCAGTGAATGCTCCATTCGGAATTGTTTTTAAGGCATTCGCTGATAAATTCAATGTTAAAAGTTGCAAAAGACCATCCAATGCTCGAACACTGAAGTTATAGCAAAATAAATACATCAGAAGATAATTCATACTAGGTCATCATTTTGTGAAGAAGTATCAATATTAATATCGTTTCATTTAAAATAATATATGTATCTCTTATTGGATAATGGATACAAACTTAATATTATCTGCTTTTTAAAACCGAAAAGAAAGTTTGCTGCCACAGTAACAGAGGTGTTTTACTCTTTTCTACACCCTCACGAAAATAATTGAAAAAAGACTACAGGAAAAATGCAATTGGTAAATATAAACAGCTCGGGAAGCAGAATTGCAAATGAAAGTCATTTTATACCGCTTACTTTTTTTGAAAAGTAGATTTCTTTGTATGCCTACAACCGTGATTGTATGTTATGTACATCTAAGCGGTCCAACAGCCCACAATTTCATTTAAAATATAATGCACGCACTTTGTGGATATTTTTGATTTATAAATCTCATCCATTTTAACTTATGGATAATCCAAAACATTGGCATTTTTTTCAGTAACTATCTCATTTAGACGACCTGAACGTTCAGCATCATCGCTGCATTCCCATCAAAAACCAAAGTTTTACCAAAATACGAAATTCTATAGAATACATTTTCCTTAAACAGCAAAATTAACATCATTCTTATGACTGTAACTAGTAGAAAATCTATGAAATTTTGACTGAAGACTAGTTATGCTAGGTGATACTACATAAACATAAAAAATTGGATAATTATGTCATCTCTATGCGAGGCTATAGACTTTTCAATCAATATAGTTATGGGCACATTCTCTTGATTAACTCTTTACCTCGATTTTCCACCACAAAACCACGCAGGACTGCTTAACTGTTTTTTTGTGACTTCCAATTACTTCTCAGTGCAAGTTATGGGATGTGCACCGCAGAACCAACACTAGGGACTCCTTGGACTCCATTCACTTTATCATCAAAGCGTTAAAATTTGTGTCTACATCATGACCAATTCAGGGAGCCTCCTTGACGGTCAAACTAAACTTTTGATTACTGCTCATCCACTATGATAAACTCAACTAATTCGGGCATACTAAGTTTTCGGGTAAACCACTGATCGATGTGTTCGTATAAAACATTTAGACCGGAAAATATGAAATTGCTTGATATCGAGATACTACATCAGCTCATACTTAAGAGCTTGAAAAAAAATTGATGACCCACTAGTCCCAATCATATCGGTCCTAAAACTCTCTCCTTCCTTTTTTTCGTTTCGCAGATCTACAAATATTGCAATGTTAAACAGAGAATGTTCAATGGTTCAGAAGTTGCTAACATTTGCATAGAATAGAATCATTGCAGAATATACTACACATAAGAAAGTTTAATTTTGAAATGCATGACGAACTACTCTGAAAAAAACAACAAAACAATCAACCGTCTGGCTTTAATGTACGGATGTGAAATGAGGTCCTGAATCAGGCCTCGGGAAAACAATTCACATTTCAGGGTAGCATATTCTAACGCGCATTGTATGACGCGAAAAGGGCATAACAGATTATTGAATTCCTTAAAACCTAAGTTTTATGCGCTTTAGAGATTAGTGAGCTGACCACGTCAAGCATAGCATAGATAATAATTACCTTGGACACAAGAGCCAAATTACCGCAAATCTGTTAAACAATTTCCCATGTGGGTTTGTGCACGCGTATTTGTGTTCTAATTTGTATCGGTACACATGTTATTCGCTCACTACTTCGATCGCGGCGTGTATACGTACACGAACTGCTTCTACACAATTTCGGCCTCGCCACTATACATTCGCCCAATTTCACTTAGAGAAATTTCGCTGCGTGTGCTTTCTCATTCTTTCCCGCGCAAGTTTAGAGGAAAAAACTGAGCGTTTCTCTGAAGTAGGGTAGTTTTTTGCATATTTTGTCTTATGTTTTTTGCATCTATTTTTTCATGTTTTTTTTTGATAACTCGGAATATCCGTGCTTAATATTCTTTATGCTATGATGTGAAGCCGCAGATGATAACATTCCTCAGGTGCACTATAAAATGTAGTTTGAAAAACTGAGTCAACGGAGATATCAGATCGCTGCTAAGATTTATTACTTTGACGAGACAGTTAAAGGTATTATTTCTTCTAGAAGCCAATTCTCGATTTAGTCAGGAGCGCTATATGATAAGAAAGCTTTGCACACAGCTCCGTTTGACGGTTTATTTTCTATTCTACAATTTCAAAGCTAACTGCATGCTACTTAAGAGACTAGGCAAGTCTTTAAGTTTATAATAAATTGTACTGCAATCTAAAGTATAATAACGTAAGTAGTGTAGTAAAATTACAAACAATTTTCTTAAAATCTCGCAGAAATTACAAAAAGGATGAAAATTTAAATCAAAGCAGTTGAAAAAAAAAGGAAAAAAAAGGAAAAAAATCTTTACAATGAAAAAAAAAGGAAAAAAATCTTTACAATGCTAGATACGCAATTTCCCGGAAAATCGGTATGTGAAATTTTATCTTTAGTTTTTTTACAACCATTGTTTAAATATTGAAAATACATACAAAAACATCAAATTAAAATTTGTAGCTATTGAATTTACCCACAGAATTTTTGGATAACTGTATTTGCTCTTGAGATAAACGCAATTTTCCAAGTACCATTTTTAAACATCATCATTTTTAAAGTTTGATATTTTGTTGTAGTTTTTAAACAACCACAGTTAGAAAAAATGTTTCATATGAAAGTTGCAGTAAAGCTATACATCCACAACGGTATTTTGAATTTTTACCAAAAATTTAATTTTTCTAGAAATTATTAGCAATTTTCGACGTAAACGTCCAGTAAAAAGTTATTTTTTTACATTTGTTTGCCACAAAACAATCAAAAAAATAAAAATTAAGTTATTTAATATGCAACATTTCGAAGGTTGTGTTTTAACCTAAAATGTTTATTTGAAATTTTTTTATCTGTATTCTCCCCAGAGATACACACAATTTTCCAAACGCTCGCGACGAAACCCCCATATCTTTAGAGTCCCATTCTTTAAATTGTGCCGTATAAATGTAAGTAAAGTTTTTTTATGAGTATTGTAGCTAATTAATATACCTAGAAGGTTGTTTTAAATTTTTCTAACACATAAATTTTTCGGTGAAAATACTAGCGAGTAAAAAGCTATTTATTTTACATTTGTTTGCTATAAAACAATTTCTATCAGAAAAAAGGTGTAACGATTTGTAGCACAAACACCTCTATAGATATTCATTTTCAAGCACACAAAGTTTTAGGTAATAATATGCTTACTGAAAACAGTTAGTAATATTTACTAAAAATTGAAAAAAAAATTTAGGATCTAAAAATAATTGTAATTTTTTGCAAAATTGAACATTTATAAAAACTGTAAAATAGTTTTGAAATAAATACTTTGTAGTATTTAGGAACAAATTTCTACTGAAATAAAATAATTTATAAAAAAGATACTTAAGATAATTAAATGAATTCTAAAAAATACAAGTAAAATCATGATGCGAAAAAACAAGAATTCCATCAATTTTTCTCCTAAATATTGACCCCATTTTTTGTAACAATAATGTTACATAAACATCAAAGATATAACATAAAACAGAAACTTTCGTTGCAATAATTGTTAAGTAAATATTAATCGAAATAGTTTATTGTTTTTTGTGGACTTATTTTTACATAAATAATTACTTATTTTTTCAAACTTGAAAAAAAATTTCATTTGAAGGTCGAGTTCTTTCTCTACATTTCAGATAACTTCCTTTTTTACCGAGCAGTAAAAGCCCCAAATTATTGATTCTTCAATCGAGCGATATAAAATTCGATTTACTGGGCGTGTGCGCACACCCGTTAATTGATCTCTAATAAAATTAATCGTATCTCGTGAAATAATTTATTTACAGAAAAACTCTTTAAACAAAATTTATAGATAAATTCATGAGCTAAAATTTTTAATTCAAACATTTTTGCGTATTTGCATCATTCAAACAATTATATTGGGTCTATAACTTAATTCGTGCGTTTTTTTCAAAATTTGAACGTTTGTTTAAGAAACAAATTGTACAATAGTATTATTCAAAGTATTGCCCATCTGAAGCTATGACCTTTTCCCATCTTTCTGGCAATTTGTGGATCCCATCCCAAAAGAACTGCGCTGGCTTGGCAGCCAAGAATGTATCAAGCCAATTTTTGATATCCTGCTCTGATGTGAACCGTATTCCAGTGAGAGCGTTCTGCATCGATCGGAACAAATGGTAGTCAGAAGAGACAAGGCCTGGGCTATAAGGCGGGTGAGGTAAAACTTCCCATCCACTGTTTTCCAAATAGTTCTTAACCGGAAAAGCAACGTGGGCCGAGCGTTGTCATGATGGAAAATTATTGCCTCGTGTCTGGTCGCATGTTCCGGGCGTTTTTCGGCTATTGTTCTCTTCAAACGGATTAATTGTGCTCGGTAGCGTGCTCCATTGATGGTTTCACCCGGTTTTAGCAGCTCATGATGCAGCACACCCTTCTGATCCCACCAAATACAGAGCATTACCTTCACGCCATGGATATTCGGCTTTGCCGTTGATTTGGCTGGTTGGCCGGATTTCACATATGATTTTTTGCGCTTGGGGTTGTCTTAATGGATCCATTCTCCATCACCAGTAACAATCCGATGCAAAAATGACTTCCTTTTGTTGCATTCCAGCAGCATTTT
Source organism: Oxycera nigricornis (assembly GCA_963942545.1). Taxonomy (NCBI): domain Eukaryota; kingdom Metazoa; phylum Arthropoda; class Insecta; order Diptera; family Stratiomyidae; genus Oxycera; species Oxycera nigricornis. Next base: position 95,513,650 of record OZ012659.1, read on the forward strand.
GGACATGCAAACCCGCCTTTCGACGTCTCTCGGCTTGAGTTCATGTGGAACCCAATTTCCTTGCTTTTGAATATATCCAGCTGCTTTTAAACGTTTCGAAATGGCTGCTTGAGTGACACCCATAGATTCTAAGAGCTTTTCTTGTGTTCAGCAACAATCTTCATCGAGTAATGCTTCCAGTTCTTCATTTTCAAACTTCTTTGGCTGCCCAGGACGTACTTCGTCTTCCAAGCTAAAATCACCACTTTTAAATCGTTCAAACCACTTTTGGCAGGTTCGCTCAGCTAGAACATGTTCACCATAAACTTCCACCAAAAATACGATGACTTTCGGCAGCAGTTTTCTTCATATTAAAGTAATGAAGAATTCCCCGCAAAAACACTTTTTCAGGAACAAAGTTCGACATATTTGAGTGAAAAAAATTATTGTTGTTAACGCTTCAAATGAATGGCATACACTGAAAAGACGTACAATGACAGTAGCTTTCCAACGCAGGTTTGGAATATTGGAACGATATAATATTATACAAGTTACGCCATCTCTTAGCAAACCGCACGAATTAAGTTATAGACCCAATAGTAAAACAAAACTAAAAAAACTATTTTCACTCAGCGATTTTTTATCGTGAAGTTCCCACTTCCAAGGACTTACGAGTACATTTAAATTTTTCATTTTACATTTTTTGCGGCGTCAAATGTCTTGATTTACAAGGCTGGGGGTATGTTTTAGCTATGTTGTGTATCAAAGCTTTTAGTTTGCTTCTGAACATAACTGTCAGGGGGAATCCCACTTCAAGATTACGACATTCCTCTTAATCTAGACTTATTATAATTACCTTATATTGTTGATGTTATTGTTGTACAGATTCACTTCAAACACACTCGGCAGCCTTCCAAAAGCGGACTTGGCTAGATAAGTTATATTATTATTCTGCAAAAACAAATTATTCATTTTATTCGAATATGTTTCAAGTTGATCTCCTCGAAAAACTCACCTCCAAATAAAGATATTGCAAAGTGGACAAATCTAATAAACTGTCCAAGGGCACATTCATAATCCCGTTGGCATTTAACTTTAAACTTTGCATAACCAAAAGTCCTGCAAAGCTTCCACCCTTCAAGTTGTTCGCCAATCTGTTTCCGCTCAAGTCCAGCGACAAAAGTGAATTCATTAGAGGCCAAGTTCGTTCAGGTATCTCCTGTAGCCAATTATTACTTAAGTCAACATGATTTAACGATATAGGAATCTGGAAAAGTTTCTCCAGCATATTGTTCTTGAGCGTCATCTGGCGTAAGCTGGTCAGTTTGGCCATGGCTCCTCGAGCTATCGTCTTCAATCGATTATAGCTCAGGTCCAACTCAAGTAACGTCGGAAGGGTTCCCAGCGTAGAGGACTTTATATCCTCCATCAAGTTATGGCTGAAGTTCAAGCTGCGCAATGAGAATAAATTTTGGAAAATGGCATTTGTTATGCTGGTTAAATTGTTGTAGGACATGTCGATGGTATGCAGCTCGTACAGTTTGGGGAATGTATTTTTCGGTATTGATTCAATCATATTGTGAGAGACGTTGAGTATCTTCAACCCGGTCATGTTGTGAAGCGGAACCTATTCGAAAGAAATCAAGGGGTCATATATTAGAAACAACTGTAAAAGATAAGTACTTGTGTCATTTCCGTCAATTGGTTAAAGGACAACTGTAACTCAGTCGCATACGTTGTTGAATCAAAAACATCCCTTTCAAACTGCTTAATGGCATTATGCGAAAGATCTAGTACCGTAATGTTGGCACAATTCTCAAAAGCGTAGTTAGCAATCTTATCTATTTGATTATGTGAAATATTAATCCGTGTTAAGAACACATCCTTGAAGGCTTGCTTCTGTATTTCAGTGATGTTATTCTCTGCCAAATCGATTATCTGTGAAATAAAACAATTGGTATAAACCATTCTATGCATTGCTTGCTGCCTGAATTCCAACCTCAACATAATTCAACTGGAAGAACATCTGATAGTCAACCTTCTTAAGCGCATTCCTGGCAAGATCAATTGTTCCGATTCTAGTCACTGAGCCAAAAGTACCACGTCCCACGTCTGATATTTGATTGTCATTCAAGTACAGTCGTCTAAAATTGAACGTTTAAAGGATATCATTTTTTGCGATACTTATCACTCATCAGTTCAATAGAGTACCTTAAAAATCTCATGCCGCGGAAACTATTTCCATCTAATCTTTTGATTTTGTTATGACCCATATTGAGCACTTTCAGTACTGAGTTGCGAGCAAATGTTCCCCTGAAATCAAAGTAATTTCAAATGAAAACATTTTTAACGTGCTAGGCATAAAAAGGTAAGATGTTAAGCATATGTGATAATAGGGCGAACTCGCCTCTTGTTGACCAAAATCATCAGTCAGTTAATAAATCTAACTATCTTTTTTGAACATATTTACGATAAGATTAATCAATTTTCAAACAGCGACATTATTAGATTTGATAAAATTGAATAACTAATATACCTGGCCAACTCAGTAAGAGCATTATGAGAAACATTACACCAAGTCAGTTTCGTCAAATCAGCGATATGTTGGGCATCCAACTTAGTGATATTGTTATGGCTGAGATCCAGCACCTCAACATCTCGCAAATTCTTAAACTGACTCTTTTTGAGTGTGGTCAAAGCGTTGCCATGTAAATCCATCGTTTTTAATTTACGAAGTGGCTAAAATATATAAATAAATATTAGTATCTCATAATAAAAACATTGAATATGTATTTTCGTTGAATCTCACCTGGAAACTTTCAACAGGAAGATCATCGAGAGCTCCATTTGTGAAATGAAGCTTATCGAGATGTTGGACAAGTAGACTGTCGGCGAGGATGTCTTTTTCAATTTTCTGTATTCGATGACCGTCAATATTGAGAACAGTCAAATTGCCTAGAATCTAATTTCAGTTGGAAATATGGAGTGTTCATTTTGCCAATAAACCTAAAATTGAAGCTCACCTTAAATGCTAGGCTTGGAAATTCAAGCAGCTCTGAGTTGACGATATGTAGCTCCTGCAGGGTCCTGTTGATGCCATGAAATGTGTGCTCATCGATTGATTTTATGGGTGTCTCTTCGATGTGAAGTATTCTTGCTTTCACTTTGAAGAACAAAGTACCATAGAGACGTTCTAAAAATGAATTAAATCGTTCAAGCTAGCAAATAAAGGATTTGAAAAAATAGTTAAAACAATGCCACTCACCAATGTGACTTTTATAGATCGTCACATTCTCTACTGGCGCTCCCAAGCTAGCAATGTTCTCGAAAGCTAGCGACAAACTGGCTAGATTGGTATTCTCACATCTTACGTACAACCCCTTATCTGACCCTTTCTCACATATGCATGGATAGATGGTTTGTGATCTACGACCATAAAATACATTTTTAGCTTATCTTTTCCAGATTTTGTGCAATTATTAACTTACTTGACTGGGCATCTATATCTCGGTCCTGGTGGTATATAAACCGCCACACATAACTGTTGAACTAAACCTATGACTAGAACTATACAAACCGTTTTGAGTATCATTATGCAGTCTGTTGAGTGTGTTAAGCATGTTTTGCAATGCGATTTCTTTGAAAATGTAATCTGAGAAAAGGTTTGAGTTTTGTATTACAAAGGCTTGAATTGATATTATATTTTTGAATTTTCTTGCATTAAAATGATACGTATAGACAATATGTGGGTTAAATATTTAAATTTCATAAAAGCAAGACATACAAAACAATGACTTCTTTGGCAGCTTGAAATTTCAACCATCGCTTCTACAGTATTGTTGGGAACATCATCGTCAGCCAGCCATTCGCGATTGCGTTACGTGCAGGCGGGATTTCTTTGAGCCGCTACAAACAGTTGCCGCTGAAGATAGTCGGCTTGGTAGTGCGAGCAGTGAAGCCGAGTATTGTCTGCTTCGTAAAGAGGATATCTGAATTCAAAGAAGACCCAATCAAGGTAATTGAAATTTCATGGTACAAGCATGGGTGTCAGTGACCAGCAAAGTCTTGAAATGGGCAAAGGCTTCCTATATTTTCTTGAGTACAACGGACGGATCGTGCTACAGCAACAGGTTTCAGAACATCTATCAGAACTCAACGACGTGAGAGATGCAAATAACAGCACATTACACCACAAAATTTCCTTTTTATTTTGCATGTCCACTTCGTTTGAAACTCATAGTTCGTAAGTACTATGTCGCAAAAATATTCAATTCAGCCTGATAAAGCACCCAACAGGGTTTGCCAGCAGTGGAAACAACACAAAGCCTCGGCGTACAACGAATGGCCAGCGGCCAGCTGCCAGTGCTATCCCAGTGCTGGCTGACTACTGGCCCAGTCGTGCATTCGAGCGCTGGCCCAGTGCTGGGGTTGGCACTGCGCCAGCACTGGCGATCGGCACTGGCCCAATGCTTGAAGCCATTACTGAAATATAACAGTCAGCTCAGTCAGCACTCAACGAGTAGTTCCATTGTACAGCGCTCCCCCAATGTTAAGCCAATGCCACGTTAAAACGCTCAGCCAACACTGCCGTTCTGTGTACGATGGAAAATTGCTGACGGCGGCTCGCTCACTCTCTCATCGATGCTCGACTGACGACTTGCTTTTCAATACGTTCGAATGTGGTTTTAGATATTAATTCTTAACTGTCTCTTTGGCTTCGACGCTACAGCGCTTGCTTTGTTCGATGGATGTCTCGGGTTTCAATCTCGGTGGCCAAGGCTATACATAACTCACATTTCAATTGAATTCCGGCTCATCTTCTTCACATACTGTGCGACGAATTTCATGTGAGAATGATATTTTCATTCAAATTTCCTTGGCTTTTGTCGCCGCCAATTTAATTTTGGCATCTGACTGCTGGCGGAGTAACAAATTCGTTGTATGCCAGTTCTGGACCAGTTCTGTTTTTGGATCTTGGCCCAGTATTAGCATACAACGTTCGCCCGTAATTATCATCCAAGGCTTAAATGTTTCTGGGCCAGCACTGGCGAACGAGACTCGGTCAGCGCTATAAGGCACTCAGCCAGCACTGGCCCAGTACTGGGCCAGTTGTACGACCGTGTTCGGATAATAAAACGAACGATGAGAACGGATTTCATATTGGGTTTCAGTGACATGAATTTTTATACAAAACCTAGCCCTTCCGGCGGAAGTAAATTATCTACAATAAAAAGAATTTTGCGATTCCGTGTGATTCTGGCAAGAATTACAGCACCTGACAATTATGTTTATTGTATCAAGATTATTGTTATGATACTTTCAAGCAATTATATTAATCAAATTTGAAAAATATTGTAGCAGTTTTATTTATTTATTGATGATTTCTACGATTTGGTACTATTTTAGCTAATTTCGTACTATTTTAGCTAATTTCGTACTACTAATTTACGGGAAGTGGAGTCTGTGGCTCAGGTATTCAGTCAAAACGTATAGACAACATCTTTGAAATAGTTAGCTTACAGATACTAGTCTTTTTTTCATGTTTATTTGTTGATAGTATACTGTTGCTCAACATTTACTTCATTGTTTTAGGCAAATGGTTAAATGCTTTTGAAATTTTTGGTTAGTTAATTTTGGTCAGCTAGTTAATACATTTAAATTTAAATTTTATAATATGAAAGCTTTATTTGAAAAGTAATCATGTAAATGAACAGAATACCACAGTCTATAATATATGCATTTTAAATTAAATGTTACAATGTTTTATCATTTTTCTTATAATTAACGTTGAAAGAAATGTAATATCTTTCTTAGAATACAGCAATTGATCAAATGATATTTCTTACTTAATAGAAAATAATTACCGATTAGATATACTGAAACTATTTCACCACCGAAACTATCGATGGTAATCTCATATTTAAATGTTTAGAGCAGAGTTAATTGAACATCTTGTTATATTTAAATTTATATTTGAACATATCAAAAAAAATCGTACACCACCAAGTTATAATAATGTGAATTCTGTCGTTCAGACAAGTTTTTTTTCAAATAGAAAAAAGTATTTTTGATTGATATGTTATTTCAACTTAGACAGTAGTGACAGATACATTAATCATGAAACAACCGAGTCCTTTGGACATGATCTTTTCTTTTGGTCTGCCAAGTATGAACTTTGCAAAAACTTTGTTGATTTCATTTTGTTTTTGTTTTTATTTGACGTGTGCTGTTTTTTATTTTTTAGCAAAAAAACTTGCGCACGTTTTAATGATAATTCAACTTTACGCACTTTATAATGGTAGCTTTCAATTTGTTTAATTGGATGCATAATATTGAATTTGACATTTGATTAAATTTTCATTAACTATTTGAACAAGTTTTTTTGAAAGTCTATTCAATGATAAGCAGCTACCAGATTGAAGATTATATTGGAAAATATGACTGCTTGATGGTTATTCTTGAAGATATTTTGGGTAACGTGGGACGTCAATTTGAGTTTTGGTTAAACTTTCTGGGTACCTATGATCTACTTGGTTAAAGGGTTTCAAAAATGTTTGTAAACTATTTCACAGGTACATCTGTTAACTTTCCCACCATGATTTACTTTTATACAAACACAGTTGCTCCTTTACTCAGAATTGACAGACAGTAGGTCTGAAGAAACAAATTGGTTTTTTTTTTCTCGATATTTATAGATTTGGTATCCATTTATGGGTTTTAAGGCTTATTAAACGTATGGAAGCAAACGATAAAACATTGATTTTACGATGAAGAGTAAATCAAAACTTATTTCAGACCAACAGTTATCCGAAAACATTTGATCACTTACTAAAATGCATCTCTGCTATCTTTTCTGCTACTACTATTTAACGGAAAAGAAGTGGATTTTCACACTCAACTAGATTTTCATGTCATAGGATTTTCAACTTCAGAATTCAACTTTATGTGGAGCAAATATATTTTATATAGGGACTAAAACTATTTATATATACTGGCTGAAAGTTTATTTAGGAATCATCGATTGTGAAGATATAATTGTTATTCTGTTTAATCGATTTTGGCGTACTTATTTTGTTCTTCATTTAAATCCTAATCCACTTCTTTCCGGAAAAATAAAAATCAAATATTGCATCGATATTTCATGTAGTAACTTTTTATAAATACAGGATTATGTTTGCATGACGTAGATCTGCGGTTGCTGACGCTATGCTTCACCTATTTTACAGTAGCAATAGCATATATAAGACATTAATTACAATTTTTTTCTGTAGACGTTTGGAAACTGTATTGCCCATATGTCAGATCCTTTTGATGTTCATTTAAATATTTCCTCTCTACTGGAAGAGTATTCAAGGTTCCATTCCTGATGTATGTCCTTTGAAGGTCATTTTTGTCATGCGCTATATCGCACGAACCAAACAGGATTTGCATCATTAAGGTGTCAATCGACGCGAATTAACATTTGTGTGATTCTATAAAAAAAATTAAAATAACCATTGAAGCCGTTTTTTAATTTATTAAAACTAAAGTGCAAGAAATTAGGGGTTTTTTCATAAACATTAAATTTTTAACCTGATTTGCGAGACACAGTAAACAATGTTTATAAAATTTATATACTTCAAACATTTTTTGTAAAAAAAACAGCCAAACTTTTTCTCAAGATTACACAGAAATTTAAATTAAAAATAAAGAATCATTCAAAGTCATCATAACAGAATAATTTCTTTTTCATTGATGATACGGTGCATATCTGTTAAGTACAGTGATGCTATGTAGTATTTGCAGTAAATTAATTATATTGATACCATAAACAGCAATCTGGTCTAATTCCTACGTGTAACAGTTTTTCACACAGTTTGACTATTTTCATATCGACACGTGAACGGCAAAATAGGGTAGGCAACTTATTTGGCAAAATTGATATTCAAAGGTTATTGAATTATTTACTTATTTATTTTTTGTTTTTGCAGTGAAACTGATCCTATTTTGGCGAAGGCTATTAGTGAGTGTGATTTATACAAAACAAGATGCTGGTATTAGTTTCGACGGTTTAAAAGGAATGGTTTTGCCTTGGAAAAGAGGGGAGCCTGAGCAGCAAATTTGAAGAAGAGGGCTGAGCTGAGCTGCTAAAATCATGCGAAAATGGTCGAAACACGAGAAACGTGGCAAAATTATTTTGCAACATGTAAGTGCTCGGCCACATACTGAAATTCATATCAAGAACTTTTTTAAACATTTCGATGGAATTTACTAACCCACTCACTGTATTCATCAGAAAATGTTCCTTCTGATTATCACTTTTTCCCTTGCTGAATATTGTTTCTAGTTTTTTGAAGATATCAAGAAATCGATCAACTTTTAGATAGACTTCATCTCTTGCCGGAAGAAATGCGACAAATTTGAAATTAACTTAACCGAAAATCCCATTAGAAAAACATAAAGATTTATAATTTGCATTTATGGGTCGAAATTCACTTACGATTTTAGCACACTAGCCAAATAACAACTATACAAACCACCTTCCTTGAAATATAACTCATAAATCTAGATATAAAGCTGACACAACCAAAACTAGATGTTTTTAAATTTAAATGGTACGCTTAAATGTTATATTAAAACTATGAAACCAATTCATTTCCTTGTATCAATATATCGATTTCGAACTATAGATATTACGTGGATTCTCTAGTGCGTCCATAACAAATATAACACATCACAATGTGATTTTATTGAACATCTTTGATCATACATCAATTTCTTATTTACACGCATAAGCAAGTACTGGAACTATTTAGATTTAATTCTCTATGTCAATTGTAAAATGTCGTTCACCTTCGAAGGCCATTTACCTTTCTATTTCAAATTGTACTAGTACATAATAGCAAACATCCACTCACTTGACCATTATCTCAGCACCATAGCCAAAAAAGCTAGACACTCGACGTTTTTATCAAATCAATACTTACGCAATTTTTCATATGGAAGTCTCCCGGCGTCAATATATGCACCAGCTGAATAAGCTGGAGAAAGCACTGCACTTTGAAAATTCACAAGTGACCAAAAGTATCTTTGATCACAACTGAAGATGACTGAAACGTTGATTCGACCGCGGTTGACCGAGGAAGACTCATCTAATCGTCCTACGCTATTTCAGCTTCCTATTAAGGAAATTCAACGACAACCTCTGGTCGAAGCCCACAAGTAAATTCACATTAAATTAATGAAATGTAACTAAATATGCTTTTTTGTGTAGCTTTCCTCATGGCAGTGACTTTAAATGGTTTCCAATGATTTACATTGTATTTGAAAGGTAAGAGACACAATTGGATGTTTTTTTTATCAAAAAAATATATGAATATTGTGTCATTTTTTGTTGTTGAAATTTTTAGTCGCTTCGCTTTCAACTTCTCAATAAAGCTTAATATATTTTACACGTTATACCTTCGCTAATATACGTAATTCTTCGAAAACGTTCAGATAAACTTTTAGTGAAATCCAATGAACAAAATAAAACTCTTTTAATAAATTAAAAATGATACACATTTTGATAATTATTGCCCAATTAAGATTAAAAATTTAATACATTTTTCATGTGATTTTTTAATTCAATTTTGCAAGCCTAGGTTTGATTAGTTTGAAAATTTTTAAGCAAAATTATCGCCTTCAACGTGATATTTGTGAATAATTACTAAAAAAGTGTTCAGAATAGAAGTGATGGGTGCTGGGTTAAGCAAAACAAAATAAAATACATGGGCGTAAACTCTCTGAAACTCTATGGTCCTAGAATCAAATTTCATCCAGATCTGAGAGGCCGAGGCCGTGCCTTCTCCTTGTCAGTCAAATTTCGTTCTGCGTAACTCCAGCTTTAGATACCTCGAACAAAATCATCTATTTCCTACGGGTGCTACTTATCGAAATACATGGATAAAGGACAAAAGACTGTTTCTTTGTGAGCCGTGTCCGCTCCAGTTTTCAAGAAATAAAAACCACCCCGAGTGAGGTAAGAACATGGTCAACCTTTTCGTGCATTTGGGTACAAAGATTGTATGACAGAACTACCAACATCTTATATAGCTTATAAGATCAATTAATGAAAAATTTTCATAGCAGATAAAGTCGGTATGATCAATTTGATCCCGTATTCTCTACATACTCATGTATCTGTACTAAGATTCCATTGTGGAATCATTCCAAATGTGATTATATTGTTATTTTCAAGAATTGCTACTCGACCAAAAAACGAAATCCGATTAAGCTGATAAACTTCTTTCAGGCTTTTTTTGGGCGAATGTAAATAAATTCTCAAGATGAATAGTTGTCGAACCAAATTATTTGAATTTCAATGGTTTTTTTGCATTAAACTACACCCTATTCAATGGTCATACAATCAGGTGGTAAAACTTGAATTTCAAACCAGTTGCTAAAAAGTATTTGTCACTCGTTGTATTCTGGTATCAACTAATATGTTTTTTAGTTTGAAAAAATCAAAGTGCTCATATATTTTTCAGACTAGAGAATATCTTACTAATGAATCATCGTTACAAATAGACCCAAAACGATACACCAACCATATTGGAAAGCAAACAAAGATAGACATTCAAATAATAAAACGTTCCATTCTTTGAATGGTTTCCAAAGTACAGAGTTAAGTATAAAAAATAACCATTCAACTCTAATAGTATCTGATAGAAACAATTATTAATCACTTGCGATACAATTTGAAAGCTTCACTTTGTTCGTAACATAAATTATTTCGTCAATTTTAATTCCAAAGCAAAACATGTTCTTACTGACAGTAATTAATTCAGTATTTTAGATGTCGTAATTATTATTTGTTTCTTTTGTTAAAATCAACAGAAAGCTGTCAATAATGAATAATAATGAAGACAACCATTAGTAATCCCTTGACAGCTAATAATAAGGACGAAGGAAAATACATGTAGGTATTTAAAATTTGTCGCAAGGTGCGAAAACTATTTTTGAAGATTTAAGATTCTCCCTTTATGATTCACACCGCACTCAGGGAAGAACAAATTTGTTGTGAGCAATTCAAAATGAAAGGTCTGCCATTTCACTGTAATAATAAAAAATTTAGTGGACATCATACTCTGTTGTCGTTTGATAAGAATGAAAGTGTATCATATAGAGTAATTCTGCTTTGCTCATCAGAGCCATATTAAAAATTTCATTTGCACATTACAATCAATCAGTCTATCTGTGAACCTGGTAAACATGACACAGAAAAGAGTTTAACACTATTTTTTGAAAAATATCAGCGAAACAGATTTCGTACGCTAATATTCATATGTAACTTCCCAGTATATGGGAAGTTCTTGTGGTCGCCTCGAAAATCGAAATTGAAACTTTCAACATATCTTCACGTTTTGAAGTCTTTAGGGTATATTTAAAGTGTTTTTAGAAAGAAGTGTGTGTGTGTGTGTGTGTGGTGTGTGCGTACGTACGTACGTATGTGTGTACGTATGTACGTAACAAAGCCGTATCAACTTCGTTGAGGTGTCAATCGAAGCGCCTTTGCAATCTTAAGAGGTGATTAGTTTTTGGGACACTTTAGTCGGGGGGGGGGGGGGGTATGTGTGCTGTTTTGACCCCTTGAAGGTCATTTCTGTCATGCGCTATATCCCACGAACGAAACATAGGATTTTCATCGTTAAGGTGCCAATCGATGCGTATTAACATTGACGTTACTCTATCAAATTTTCTAAAAAACTGTGGTACCGCTTTTTAATTTATCAAAAACAAGTGCAAAAATTAAGTTTTTTCCATAAACAATAAATTTTTAACCTGATTACTCCAAATAAGTTTTGTGAAAAAACCAGCAAAACTTTTTTTCATGATTATGAAAAAAAATTTAATTAAAAATAAAAAATCAATAAAAGTCACTCAACTCATTTTTGTCATTCACTGTATCTCGTGAACCAAATATTGTATTTGCATCATTGAGGTGTCAATCGACGTGTATTAACAATCCTGTGATGTTTCAAACTTAATAAAAATTAGGGTTCTTTTCATAAAAAATAAATTTTTAACCTGATTTGTTTATAGAATTTATACATTATATTCATTTTGAAAAGAAACCAGAAAAAACTTTTTCTATGATTACAAAAATAAATTAAAAAAAAATAGTTCAATGTCACCATGTAAAAAGTGTTCATACGAATTATATTACCTGATTACTCTTATTCTAAAAACATTGTTGTTAAGTCGATCAAAGTTTATTAATATTTGCATAATTTGAGCGGATTTTGAATAGTTTTAATTTTAATATAAAAACTGCTTAAATTTTGAAAACCAAAAAAATCAATCAAACTTGCATTTGTGTTAATCAACGTTTTGAATGGCAGAATGTTTTGTAGTCGATACTTTGCAAGATCATATGCTTTAAAAAGCTTTCATCAAATAAAAAATTGTAGTTTTGAGTAGATTTATTTTTTAGTGTTCCTAAGATTTCAACTACTTCCTCCATCATTATATGTAAAACATTTTACTTTTTACATGCAATTAAACTTATTATTGACTGCATATTCAATGTTTGTCAAGATCAACTGAAAATAAGAAATAATTATTAGTCTCATTGATGTAAAACCGTGAAAAAATACAAATTCAATGATTATCCCGAAGTCATGGCAATTTTGAACTAAATTATTTAAAATGGCCACCACGCGAGAAAATCTCTTCAGTGGGCGTAATAACAAAAACTGCATTCATTTTTGCTAGCGTTTTTTTGTCCTTTAAACATTGATATGAAAAGAAATAATAACGTAGAAAAGGCTTTGTATGCCCTTCTCCCCCCTCCCGATTCCTCATCCACCAAAATCCTTACGTATTCAATGGACGCTCCCGTAGATGATATGGTTAATATTAACTCATTACAATTACTGCTATGAGTACCTCTCATTATTATTACGTAAAGTAGTAGTATTTTCATAAATATTTTTGTGTTTAATACGAGTATTTTTAATATTTATTTAGATATTACTGGTAAGCTGACTGTGTGGACCTCAAGGGTCGCACCTCGCGGCTTGTCTAGTTTTGATATAAACTTTTCTTCAATACTGACTGCCGATTCCAACAAAATGAGCTTAACATTTTTCATTTTATTTTGCATCGTGTTGGCAATCTGTTTCGTCTTGTCGCGAATGATTTTCTCCAAATCTTCTTAAAGGATTTCGTCCAATATTTCCCTATTATAAATTTTTCGCAAACGTATTTTCTATTCGCTCCCAGACCTCAATGGGACTTAGATCTTGCGATTTTTGCGGTGAATCAAGCTAATCATGTTCCACCAATTTTATATCATTATGTAGCAAGGAACGGGATGTTTTCTTTGAAATTCATGCGTTAGAGACTTTTTCTAGTCATTAAGTTTAATTATTTCATTGTATCATATTGCGTTTCCCATACAATGTTCCCTGAACATTATGTTACTTTTATTTCTACACTAAAAACTACGATATCGTCCGATCTTAACCTTTAAACCATTCCTTACTCACAATATTGCATAAAGGTCAAGCAAGTATCAATTCTGCATAATTGAATTATCTTCTCTTTTTCAGATTCACCACAAATCTGTGACCATGCATCAACGTATGCTAATATGTCTATCTTCATTATTCGAGTACACACAATGTTAGCAAAAACGCGTCTGCGTTATTCCAAAAATATTGAATCACATTTTCTTCATCCACTTTGTTCATTGTAAGACACACACACACTAGAATTATCCAAAGCAAATGAATAAATTCGTTTTCCAACTGGAAAAAAAATCTCAAATTGCATGTTTCCAGTATTAAAGATATGTGCATGCATCATTTACGGATTCTTTTCAGCTCAGACAAATAGTCTGGCCTTCCACAATTCTAATTATCATTCGCATATAATCATTGAATCGGTGTATTGACAAGACGATTACTTTCGATTGTAATGCTCGTCAAACTTTTTTATATTTTATTCACAAGCAATTTTCAAGATATTCAGTCGTCTTGGATGCGGAAATCCATGATAATAAGTACTCAGCTTTTTCAGGTATTTCACGTTTCTTCATTGTTACTTTTTATTTCGAAGACTATTTTCTAGAAAATCCAGAGATATTAGAACCATAAAAGTAATTCATCTGTGGTATACTACCGACTTGTTAAAAATCTGTTACAAGTACTTTTTCAAAGAAGGAATCATGAATGACAATATTAAATACAGCACGAAGGCCGTAGTATTCAATGTTTCGAACTTCACCTGTTACAACTTTTCAATTTATCACGAAACATTCAAATTAGCAAAAAATCATAGTTTTTTCTGTGTAGTTAGGAATATGATAATAAATCTTTTGTCTATAAATGTTCCAAGATGTCACTTGCTTCAACCCATAAATGTTTTATTCAATTACATATGCTACCTGTACATTTTTTTGTTTATAATGTCGGGAACATACTGCAAATATCATGTTTACAATATTATATTGATTTAATTAAAAAATTGTTATCTGGATTCAATCTTTAAAATTGTTTAAAGTCGAACCTTGGCTTTGTGAAAACATCGACAAAGTTATGTTGGTTCGATTTCCGTGTCATCTTATTTGAAAATAAGGAAATCATTTTTTTAAGGAATTGACATCAATACAACTGGGCACGTTGATTTTAAAGAAGAAGAAAATCAATATGCACCTATTACATAAAAATAAATACGAACAATCAAACTGGGCTACTAAAGCAGTCTTTTTATTAGTAACACCTGATTCTATTTCAAGCAAGGTAATTTTGAAAAACAAATCATAATAAAAAATCAGATAGGAACGGTTTTTAGTGAAGTTAAATGATAATGTTTTGAAATTGTCATAGAAACAGATGTTTATTATACATAAAATATTAAATTAAGATTGTCATTCATTCTTATCGTCCGAAAATTATCCGTCATATTACTATTGTCTCACTTGCCCTGGTGTTTTTTTCGTTATAAAAATGTCCTGGTATAACCTTTTATCATACACATCACGCATATATAATATCTCTAAGCATTGTGAGGAATTAATTAAATGGAGGAGATGTTCTGAATCTACACTCAAATAATATTGAAATTAGTATAGTTAAAGTACTTCGATCGTTATAAAATTTTAACACGTTATTTTTCAAGGTAAAAAAAAACCAAAATAGATGTTTTGACTATTGCCATCCATATATTACGTAACGTAGTTTATAGAGACTTTTTTCATAGACACCCCTTACTTTATTTCATAACAAATTCATTGTACCCTTTCTCAGGTTTTTAAATATTTTAATCACAAAATATTAACAATGCAAATATTGTTAACCAAAACCACTTTTTTATTTTCTATTTATTATAAAAAATAAAAGAAGAAGAAAAATAACTGCCAACTTATTTCAACTAATTTCAAATTTTGTAACATAACAATTCGTTAGACCCCCTCCCTCCATGCAACACCTAGTAATATTTTCAAATACACCCTGCACTCATGCCCCCTCCCCATGGAGTGTTAAGTCAAATACGGATCACCCCACACTAGAATGATCCCTTAAAAAATCGCTAAGTCCACCAAGTCCAAGTTGTGAAAACATATTGCCAGATTCTATCAAAGTGATTTGTTTTTCTGTTCTGGAACAAGGGGCCTTTTTTGCTTCTCTATTGTCCTATTCAGAAATGAAGCAGCAGTATTTTGTGTATCTTAACTGTAACCTTAAAACAATAGCAAGGATTTTCAAATTTATAAAGCATTCTTTTTATTCAATTATCACAGTTCTTTTTGACAAACATTACTACTACTTACTACTTTCAATCGACTCGAAATATCTCCATGTGTACTCACATATTGATATTTCGAGTCGCTTCGACAAAGTTTCCTGAAAGGCTCGACTCGAGTGTGTTCGGTTTATATGCAGCTTGAAGTATACTTCAAGTATGCTTGAAGTCCTCATTTATAGATACCGATTGTTCTGCTGAAACATATATCTGCTACTCTGTTTGGTGGCACTGTTCTTTAAAATTTTTTGAACCGTCAGACCGTCATGGACCGTTATGGACCCACAACCATTTTTCACAGTAAATTGTAAGTTGTTTTCTTTCTTATTATTCACCTGGTTTTCTCACCACTCGTTTCTTTCAAAATAATTCAATTATGGTTTCATCTCTGCTTTTCGCGCCAATCCTTTTTATGACCAACATGTGCAGATGAGAGTTTATCCTTTTGTAATTGACTGTATGTCATACACACTATAATTTGAATATTTATGCACTTATAATGCAATTAGTGCATTTTGGTATCTAATATTTGTGGTCTAATTTTTCTGTGATCTCAATATTTAGCTTCCCTGAAGATGTAAAAATTCTATGTTTTTATTTAAGGGGTTATACCTATGTGAAGGCTAAAAAAACAAGCCTTTTTTCAAGATTTTTTTTTCAAGGTTTTGAAAAAAAACTATTATAAATAATATATCAATATAAAGGGCAAGTTTTTGGGAGTGGAAAAATTTTTTTTTATTTTAAATTTAATACAAAATGGCGGCTGTAGTGCACGTCAAAGTCACTAGTATTTACAAAAGACGTTCCGCGGCCGGACAAGTTTCTCAGCCCCATCTGCATCTGGAACAATAAATTTTTTTTTCATAAATTCCATGAGTTTTGCTAGTGAAGTACACACGATAATAGTTTAATATCGATTTTTCGCAAAATGGCGACCATTTAACAAAAAAATTGCATTTTCGACCCAAAAAATGACTTCAATTGTTTATAACTTTTTTTAAATAAAACCAATCGTGAAAATCGTGTGTACTTCACTAGATAATTATATCAAGAAGCTACAGTTATAACGGCAAGTCATTCGGATGAAAACTAAAAGAGTTACATTTCCGGCAAATTTCAAAAATACACTTTCGAGATAAACGCGTTTGAAGTTTCAAAACCTTATAAAGTTGTGAATTTTCAAAATTTTACTATATACAAATTTTTTAACCTTTACTCTGCTATCCTAGCACCATACAGTTGGCCTTCCAAGACCGTGAAATTCTCCTCCTCGTCCTTTCTTGATGCTAAAAGGCCGCGTCTCGCCTCTTTTACAATTTCGGAAATTGAGCGCTCAGCTGCCTTTATTCGCTCGGCGTCTGTTTCTAAGCAGAAATTGTAAAAATTAGATCCTGCAGTCAATCCTTATGAGTCTCAAACGAATGGCGATTAGACGGACGCCTGTTGCTGATCTTGCTGCGCTTCTGCGATAAACTACTTGTTTTACTGCCTTTACGGCCACTGTACAGTTTATTACTCATTTCTAACACTTTTTTATACAAAACAACAGTAAAAATATCAATCAAAACATAGTAGTTTAACCTCAAATGCAGCGTGTAGTCGATCGAGTAAACAGAAGCTATCCCAGCGTCGTTTACGAAGGAACGTGCCCTATACAGTGTATATTAATTACTATATAGTATAAAGCAAGCAAATTTTACGTGTTTCGAGCATTGGAGTTGCTTCAGAAAATTGATTCTCAAATATTTTCTGAAGTATATTAGTATTTGGACCTTTTTGATTTCAATTCTAGGGATGTGTTAGCATACTTTTAGCCAATAAAAAAAAATTGGGAAAAAAAATTAAGGCACATAGGTATAACCCCTTAAAAAAGATGAAGGTTAAGATTATGGTTCCAACCACCGAAGAGGGTATAGGTAGGAGGTATTGAAAGGAGGGGTCCCCTACTACTGTGGCATAAAAAGTCACGTCGTTCACGACCCCATAAAAAGTTATGGGGGTTTCCCACCAAAAAATGGTTACTTTGCCTATTTCCAGAGATCATATGAAACCGTAAAATTGATCTTGGAATTGAATTTTAGACCTGTCTAGAAGTCAAAAATATTTATAAAAAAATAATAGGAATTTTTTTTGCACTCACCTGGGCTAGTGAGGGGAACGGCGGGGTAGTTTTATGGGAGATTCGTCTTTATTAGTTGTAGGTGATTAATTTGACTATTGGTAAAATTTGAAATTCTGCAGTATACTTTTCATTGATAAGCATGAAAATGGGGCGAGAAGAGGGGTGCAAAACTTCAAAACGTATGTCCAAAGTATATTATATTTATGGTAAAAATGACATTTGTCATTTTTTTAAGATATTTTGTATATTTTAATCATATTTTAAATATTTTTTTTATATTTTTCAAAAAAAAATTATTAATATATTTAATATTTCCGACTTCCAAACAAGTCTAAAATTCACTTCCCATATCAATTTCCTAGTTTCATATGACCTTTAAAAAAATTAGTTACTTATGTTTTTGTATTTGATAATTGTTTTGTAAGAGTTAATTGCGATGCAGAAACGTTTATATGTACAATATTATGAACGAAAAGTGAAATTTGCATTTTTCTTACATATATTGTCGAACATTAGTCCAATTATTATTTTTCCCTCCTCAGTTTGAATGTCTCTAATTCATGTTGATGCTGAATTCAACTCAAACTATCTTAAGTTTGTATTTTTTCTGATTTTCTGTAATATACTAGTTTTCTGAGCATGAGTGCCTTACCTTGTGTCAATTTTTTGGATAATATAAGCTATTTAGTGTAAAAACACGCTTAGCCAGTAGTTCAAACCCAAATACTTGCTCTTTTCGAAATGTAAATAAATATTTACAGTCTTCAGATGCTTCTAACGTCTCAATAATACAATATAATCTGAAATTCGTCACAACACATTCAATCTTATATCATTGTCGCCTACGAGTGAAGCTTTGGAAACTTTATCTTTACGTCATCCCCAGAAAACAGAGAATACCGTAAATGCATCACCATTCCATTTCACTTTCTGTATTCACATCACATACTGGAGCACTCACTCCCCACTCACACAAGTCAATCACCTTCGGAGCTCATTCATTCGAAAATTAATCGCACCCAGGAAGTATCTTTTACAAATCACCACAAAAATAAAGGGAAATCCAACGATTCATGCTAGACATCGCATTCAATGTTTTTGCACAACTTACTTCAACTTTCTAACTTGGCCGATGGTGCATTGTCGATTTGATCGAGTTACTCGCTTAAGTCTTTTGTTTTACACTATGCTCTGCCTGTTTGTGGCATTCAAAATTGAAGAACTGAGAACACTACGCACTGAAATTGGAAGCACTTATTTTCGTCGAGAGTTTTCCCAAAGTGATTTGGAAGAACCACCACTCGTTTTGGAAATTTTTGATGCTCATTCAATGGACGACCGAAGAAAACTGACTCAGACATAAGACGTGGTGTCGGGGAGTGAATGCTGCTGCCGCATTTACCGCTTCAGGTTCCAACTAAAGACCACAACAACACCGTCTGCAAGTTGAATTGAAAGCTGAAATCAAGAGAATGGCCTTGATAAGTGCTGGCGGAACAAGCTTTGTGTTGAGCTATTATTATGCTTTTATTTTTGTCTTGACCATGCCCAGCTGATCTGCATTGGTTTGGGGTCTGTATCACTCCTGGAGTTAACGTTCTTATACTTATCATATCTGCAACACATGATACCGTTCAGCGCAAGCTAGCGAAGAGAACAAGTTATCATGTAACAACTGGTAAGTTGGTAGGGGAGGACTTTCGTTGCGACACAATAAAGTGTCTACAGATTTTGTTGTGATTCTATTTTAAACCCATAGAAATGCATTTTATCCTTCAACGTGTGCTCTAGTTTGTTTCCGGGTATTGCTATCAATACAAAAGAAGTTGCGATACTCCAAATGCTGGAGAACTATCTTGGCAAGCTTAATTTCGCACTTTTGTTTTCGATGACATCAAAAATGTTGCTGTTTTGACTAAATTTAAATGTATCTAGAAAGTTTATTGAATATTCAACAAAAAGTAAAACCTTTAATTTGTCGCAGCGGTCTTTTGGTCTCTGGTTTATTTTATATCTATTTTGCAATGTCATTTTGAGCTTTGACTATCTTTTCAAAATCACATCCTTTGAACAGGTTTACAAGCCGAACAATTTATTTAAAAAACGAATACTCGGCCCTCTAGATATATTTGGGTGTGTTTCAAGTAAAATTCATAATATCAATTCCCGCGACAAAAAACGCGAAACATAAAATCAGAAAATATTTTCAACATACCTCAGGAAATATTTCTAGTCAACCGTAACTAGATATTTAGCTACTTCTATCTTATTTTGTAGAATCCGAAGAATAGTTAAAAATCACTATAAAAATTTTATTTTTTTGAGAAAAACGCTTTTAAAGTTTTTAGCGTTGCTTATGGATTAGTAAGTTTTTGCATTTGATAGTAGCGGTGTAGTGTACGAAGCAGCGCGACTAGCTCGCGATCATGAGGTCGTGTGTTCAATCCCCTGTCGGCATTGTTTTTTTTTTTTTGAATAATTATGGATGTAATTAGTTTAAGGTAAACCAGCAATGTTCAACTACAAATACATTTATTTTTAGAAATCAGCAAATTCTTCGATCATTTAGATATGTAAATTCTACTTAAAGCTCCTTGTTCAAAGGATGGATTATTAAAACCTGTTGTAATCGAAGCAAAATCATTGCTTATGGTAAGATCCCCTGCGTACTCTTTGTGTCTCATAGCCAACTCGGCAAAGCAATAAACCAGGATGGCGCCCAACGTGGCTAGCTATGGTGTTGAGTAATTGTGGCATAAAGTAGATACTAGGGACGTTCATTGTTTAACAGTTCCATAATTTTGGATTGCTGAGCTCGAAGCAAAATCTTTGCCGGGTATTTGCTGTGTAATATTTTAAGGATCGAATATCCTTGACGTCTTCTACTTATGTGCCAAATTTCATCCAGATTTGAGAGGACGATGCCGTGCCTTCTCCTTGTAAGTTTCGCGAATTCTTGTTTTTCGGGGAAATCCCTAAGTTGTGTTTTGATAAAAGCATGTGTTTCCTGTTGTAACACGGAAGAGGAAATTTTGATATTTTAAGAGAGTTTAAATCGTTTTAATTATCGCAAATATAAATTTTGATCATGGAAAAGCAGACTTATATAGAAATTCGAAAAAAAAACATATGAGATTTGAATAAAAAAATCCAAATCCTTCCGCGAGATCGGCAAAACTGTTGGAGAGAAGCATTGCACATTTAAGAAAATTCTTGATAAATACGCTAAGCGTCACGATGTGAAGAATTTGCCGGGAACTAGACGGCCAAAGTGGCTTACTGAAGTAGAAACTCGTGCTACAGTAAATGAAGTCAAAGTAAATCCAACTTTATGTGCAGTAAAGATATCAGAAAAAACACGGACACATTTGGAAAACTAGTTAGCGCTACCGCTTGTACCATCAGAAGAGCACTCCACAAAAGTGGCTTGCATGGCAGAATACCACTTAAGAAGCCATACATATCAAAAGTAAACCAGACAAAGCGCCTACAATTGGCCAAAATGTGCAAAAATTAAGCTTCAACATTTTTGGTAAACACATTATACACCAATGAGAGCAGATTTGAAACATTGGTGCCAAAAACCACCAAAAATAGTGCAAACGAAAAATGATGCACTTAATGAAAAATCTATTACAAACAGTATTAAGCAAGGTGAAGGCTCAAAGCCCCAGGCTCTGGGGCTGTATGACGGTACGTGATCTCAGCAATCTCGTTTTCATTAAGTCAACTATTGTACCTAGTGTAGACCAATTAGGATTGACGGATACGTCCAAAATCATGAAGGAATGGTCACTTTTTCGGGCTCCTAGAACCCTTGATCCTCCACCACAGGCCCCAGATCTCAACCCGATTGAGGACCTTTGGTACCATCTTGACAAAAACATCAGGCTAAGAATCATTACAATCGAAGAGAACCTAAAAAGGGCCTTAAAGGAAAAATGAGCCTAAATCACTTCTGATGTGACAGAAACTCTTGTCCACTATATGCTTAGAATACTGAATGAGGCCATTAAGCCCAAAGAAAAACAAACCAAATATTAAAAACTGTTTAACTTTAGGTTTTGAATTCGTTTTTTGTGATTTTGCACTATATGTTTATTTTTTACGCGAAAAATCAGCTTCTTTTAAAGTTCATACCCGATACTTTTGTCTGTGTTTTTTTTTGTCAAAAAAATTCATTTGATTCAATTTGCAGTATATTATTAAAAAAAATTCAGTGTTAGTTTTTATTTTATACCAATTACTTTTTGATATAAAATAATGTTAGAGTTATTCAAAAAGGTGTTTACTTTTTTAACACTCACAGTAGTTCAGGCGTACTTAAACATAGTCGTAAACTAAAAAAAAGCCACAAGTTAAAATATCTACATGAATTTTGAAAATATTCGATATAAAAATAACAATTAAAATAATTATACTTTAAGTAATAATAATGATAAGAAATCATTGCAGTAAATGGAATGAATTTATATTAATCGTATCATCTTAAGGAGCGTTCATTGACTACATAAGACTTTTGGTGGGCGGCTGGTCAGATTAAATGTATAAAAGGAGCACCCCAGGGAGGGATTGAGTCTTTAAGAGATCAGATAACAAAGCCTATTTACGTAAATAACTATTTTCATATCGATGCCTCAAAAGACAAGAAGGCGCCAGCGGAAATGGGGGCGAAATTAGGGCTTCGGGGTTATTGGATGCAGCTTTTGTTTCTATGCTGAATGAACTGAATTTTGTCATGTGATGGCCATTTTGGCTAGTTGCGTCTGAAATTTTTATGGGTACTGCATAGATATTGAATCTGTATTATTTCACCATTTTGCATTAAAAATACTAATCATCATTATTTATTTTGCAGTTGGTCTCGAAAAAAACATTTATTTTGCAGTCAATAATCGCTATTAAATTATATGTTAATTATATAAAATATTACAAACGCTAAAGGAAGAAGTAATTGAAATCTTACGAACCTTTACAAACTAAACTGCTAAACTATTAAAAACTGACATTTTTTTTCGAACATCTGATTTTGAAAAGTATTGATTACTATTGTATCTAAACTATACACCATTTTACTTGGAAACACTAACAATCATTTCTTATTTTGAAGTTGATCATAAAATAATGAGTAATATGTAGTAAAAGTTCTATGTCTTATTATATGTGAAACATGAAGAATCTTACGTTAGATTGAGGAAGAACAAACTGAAATCTTACGAACCCTTACAATAAAAATTGAAGTCATATGGAATCAAAAAATGCCAAAAAGGCAAAATCGGTTTTTTGAAATTTATTAAGTGTACTTGTATCTTAAATGTTCGAAACAGATCGCTCACGAGTTGTCCATTGAAGAATTTTGTAAAAGTATAACAAAAATTAGAAGTTCGCTATGAGTTTGATTTCCTTTTTTTGAATCCAATTTATATCTCTAACGGCTACTTTCTCCATTTGAGTCTTCAGAAATGAGCGCTTCCAAACAGCTGTTGTATCAACAGCTGTTTATTCCCAAATGCCAAAAATCGCAACAAGGTTATGTTCCTTCTATAATCAATATGTTATAGGACTACGAGTTTAATTCATGTACGATAAACACAGCATCTGGGGCGGAGACCCTAAAAGTTGGAAAATACCAATCAAGCCGCTTGAGGTAAAATACTTTGAATACATGCGTCAATCAAGTGTAACATATTCATAATCAACAGGAGAAATGGAAGCTGGTGCCGGCTTTCTTGCAAGTGAAAGGACTAGTAAAGCAGCACATTGACTCGTTCAATCACTTCATCAATGTGAACATCAAGAAGGTCGTCGAGGCTAATCAACTAGTCCTGAGTGATGCAGACCCATTATTCTATCTGAAATACTTGAATGTTGCGATAGGGAAACCGGACATCGACGAAGGCTTCAACGTAACGAAAGGCACAACTCCACATGAATGCCGGCTGCGGGACATCACATATTCAGCTCCGATCACAGTTGATATCGAGTACACTCGCGGATCCCAACGAATAATACGTAATGGCCTACTCATCGGTCGAATGCCTATTATGCTTCGATCTTCGAACTGCGTGCTGACCGGCAAATCTGAATATGAACTCTCTCAGGTGAATGAATGTCCGCACGATCCTGGCGGTTATTTCATCGTGCGCGGCCAAGAAAAGGTTATTCTGATTCAGGAGCAAGTGTCCTGGAACAAAATGATTACAGAGGAGTTCAACGGAACCGTTCAGTGCCAGGTGGCGAGCTCTACGCACGAGAAGAAATCAAGAAGTGTAGTGCTAAGCAAGCATGGAAAATACTATTTGCGCCACAATTCTATGACTGACGTAAGACTTGCTCGTTAGAACGCTTTATAATTTTATAATAACCTCTGTGATTGCAGGACATACCTATAGCAATTATTTTAAAGGCATTGGGAGTGATTTCCGATCAAGAAATAATGCAGCTGGTCGGTACGGACCCAGACACACAAAATAGATTTGCGCCCTCGTTGTTGGAGAGCTTTCATCACAAAATCTATACTCAACAACGGGCTCTAGATTATATGGGATCAAAACTAGTCGTCAAAAGGTAAGTGGAGTATATTAATCTTACTTGGACAATAAAACATATTTTTAAAAGTACACTTTTGTTGGGTATGTACACGTTCCTGGCAAATGCCCTTTGGCAGGAACAAACAGCTAAATTATTTTTTCACTTTTATGAAATCTTTCCTTCGTATTTCCTCATTCTTGGTGATTTCAATCTGCGTTCCATTTCCTGAGACTTCAATTTGTTTTCCTTTTTTTTCAACGTTGGAAGGTGGAAATCTTCAAAAGATACTGATCAGCTCCTGCTTCTCGGCATGTCAGATTTTTACTGACTAAAACCACCTCCGTCTCCTTCAATCACTCTTTCCATCAATTTTCAGTAATTCTCCGTATTTATATTTCAGTAGATAGTACTTCCCAGGCGATAAGAATCGGTATAAGGGATAGTACCAAATTATTTCTTTTTTCAATTTAAATCAGTCCGTCCACGTTAAGTTCTTGTGCTATTTTGTATACTTCAGATGTAGCGGTCATTATTTGCAAGTTGTTTATGGTCTTGTATGCTTTGGTTAGTAACCGTGACATGCTCATGCGGTTATTTTTCGTAGTCTGCCTCCTAACTATGGTCCCGTATGTAATTCCAGAAAGTATATATGCATTCTTAATTTTTATTTTATTTTTAACTGAGAAATAGTTTATACGATGGAGCAGACCAACGAAAACTGCTATTTTTTCCTCAGGTCATTTATATGCGGCGTCCACGTTCGTTTTTTATCGATTGTAAGTCCTAAGTACAAGATTTGTTCAATTCTCTGAAGGGTTTTATTTATTTTTATCAGTTTGACTTTTTTGTTTAAAGAAAAACCCGCATCATCGTCCATTTCATATGAAAATTTTGTTCACGCTTTCCAAATCTAACAGTAGTCCAGCTTCTCCAATGCCGAATATCATAATAGCACGCCATCGACTCAGCTCCCAGATTTTTTGATTGGTAATATAATATTGCGAATCAGCTTTGAATATTGAATATTTACAATATTCCTAATGGGAGCAACCTACGTTAGACGCTCGAAAAATGTGTCATTTTTGGGATTTTTTTAGCGATTACAATGCAATATATTAATGGTATTCTTTTTGGGGAACATTCAAACACTCTTGAGATATAAGAAAGAAAAAATTGTTGGTTTTACAAAGTTTTTTTATACAAAAAGCGGCACGTCTTTGTGGTGTTGACTATTTTGTGGAAATGGCTTATTTGAAACCAAAAAATCAAACGGCTTGTTGATTGCTATGATAATGAGTATCGTTCGACCCATAATTATAAATTTTCATTCAAAAAAAACAAAATGAGAGGTGTTTGACCAAAATTTGGGAAAAAATGTTTTTAACGTAATTTGATACCGAAAAAATTGATATTTGAAAAATTCTAATTTTTTAGGTTCCGAAGAAAGCCCTGTTTGTGTAAAATACATATTTGATTAAAATATGGTGAGGATTGGTTCAGTAGTTCGCCCAAAAAATTACAACACCGTGTAGTGTACTAAGGGTACACTTCGATCTGAAACATACCCACTAGACAGCCATAAGAATATATCTAGATCGAGCATGCACAATTCCCACGTTCCACTTACTGTATTGCTCAGTGTAATGCTCTAAATAACTCATGGCTGGTCATCGTCTAGACGAGTGTGAAATAACCATTAAAAATTGAATCATAAAAACCACGACTGTTCGTGGGAATGCGATTTGTTTAAGAAATTAATTAATTTTGGTCGCACATAATGCGACTCCTATGCATGGGTATATTGATTTTTGATCCTGTACATAGAGTTACATCTCTACTTTTAATTTTAGAGTAAGATTTCTGTACATAGATTTTAGAATAAAAGAGCTGTAGATTTAGAAATAAAATTAGAGTCAATTCTGAAGTCTTACTGCCATGTTCAGCAAGGGTTTCCATCCAGACAACTCTCCTGCCATATTCGGCAGTACCAGCCTTGATAGGCTTTAGAAATATAGGCATTTCGCATGCCATCGGACCTAGCGCTTGTCGCTGGACATTACGCTAAATATTTTGACTTTCATTCAAAAACAAATGTTTATTAACGAAAACGTATTACTACCGTAAATAACGCGTTTAATGTTTTTCCAATGAAAAAATGCTAATCAATCACACCTAAAGCTAATTTGGGATGCCAGCACCATAAAGTATTCTTTCAGCTTCTTGAAACATGTCATTTTCTTCAAAACGAACTGCTCTACGTTAAGTTCTGGCTTCCCTTGAAGCTTCAGAGCTGCGGCGGCCAGTATGGCGACGAGCCTCGCGAATGTGCAAAATTCATGGCACCTCGACCGATTTTTACTCCTATTGTCGTCATAATTTTGAAAATTGGTACATAGCCGTCATTGTACAAACAAACAACAATCTTGGCTGCAATTTCAACGATGTCTTTTCCACAAAACATAATTTAGAACCATTTCCAGACGCTCACATTGAAGCTTTCGTTTGTATTCAGTATGTGACCACCCAAACAAATTTCATGGATATTTGTCCAAGCCAATTCTCGTACATTCTGGTGTACTTCAAGGCAGTCTCCTCGGCCCTTTTCTTTTTAATATTTTTATATCAGATCTATCTGAAAAACTCTCGAAAGTATCACATCTTGCTTACGATCTGAAGATATATCACGCCATTAAATCTCAATCTGATGCTATTTTCCTTCAATCAAAATTAGTTTCCCTACAGTAACGATGTGATGTAAACAAAGTGTACCTAAACGTTGGGGAATGTCATGTAATCACTTTTTCCCGCACAAGCACAACCTTGAACGATGTGAACATTCACAACAATACGGTACTGGATAGAAAAGAAAATGTTGCTGACCTTGGAGTTGTTCTAGACAAGAAACTATGTTTCAATTTGCACCACGATACTATTCTCTCCAAAGCAAATAAACAGCTTGGCTTTATTAAAAAACGTGCCAAAAAGTTTAAAAATTTGTGGGTAACTAAATCATTATTTACCTCACTGGTTCGCCCATAACTAGAATATACCAGTAATGTCTGGGACCCAATTTTTGGAGTTCATAATGCTAGAATAGAATCATTCCAAAAACAATTCTTGTTGTTTGCTTTGAGAGACCTCTATAGCCCTGGTGACTTTCAAATCTTGTCTTCTCAGGAATGTCGACTCTTAAAGCCAGAAGAACAGTGTTGTCCTCTTGTTTCGCCTTTGACGTAATTAGGGGCCACAATAATATGGAGTAGTTGATTGGTTGTAGTGGTAGCCCTCTTTGTCGAAAGGCGGCTCACTTAGACCAAGATAGGCCCATTGTGATACCACATTTAGATAGGGTGCGGCACTAAAACCTGTGGGGTGACGAGAACCATTCAGATTCTCGTATGAAGCCGGCTATGCAGCTAATATTTAAACTGGTTACTTCCGTGAGGCTGTCCAGGAAAGGTAAGCCTAAAGTTTTCATGCGTTTCCTGGATAGTGCTGGGCATTCACACAGAAAGTGTTGGATCGTTTCCTCCTCCGATCTGCAGCTGCGGCAGAAATCGTGGAAAGGGGCACCCAGTCTTTTTACCTGTCTGCCAATAAGACAGTGCCCCGTCAGTACAGATACGATGAAACTTAATGTTTCACGGCTCGTGTTGGGGAGCTGCTTGGTGCGTGCCAAGTTTGCCTGGTTGTTTCTTCCAGCAGCCAGGCCCTGTTTGCAGCCTCTATATAATACTGCTTGAAACTTAGCTTGACGAAGGCGAATGTATGGCCGACTTGGGGTGTTAGTGTATAATCCTGAAGCTCTAGCTAGGGCATCAGCTTCGCAGTTCCCAGGTATATCACTGTGACCCGGCACCCAGCAAAGAATCACTTCACAGTGAAGCGACATCGCGTTCAGTTGTGTGCGACATTCCATTACAATTTTGGATGAGGTATGCACGCTGGAAAATGTTGAGATTTCTTATGGAAATTTTCTGATTTCTCAGCCAGTCCACTGCCTTATGTATTGCGATGACCTCTGCCTGAAAAACAATGCAGTGATCTGGTAGCCGGAATGATAGTCTCAGGCCTAGCTGTTCGGAGAAAACGCCACAGCCAACTTTTTCATCCATCTTTAATTCATCAGTGTAAATGTCGACCGATTCCTGTATCCTATTTCCTTCTATGATCCAGGCATCTCTCCTAGGGATGACGGACTTGAAACCGTGGTTGAAGCAGGGAATCGGAGGAGTGAGGTCTACTTTCTCTGGCGTTAGTCCATCCCTCCGTAATATGGGGGAGTGGCCGATATTCCCATCATGCCAGAGATTTAGAGCATTCAATGGAATAGCAGAGCACTTGGCCTGCTGTTTCGTTAGGAGCTCCGTCGGGAGCCAATTTAATAGCATAAACAATGCCTTTGTCGGGGTAGTGCGTATAGCCCCGATGATTGCAATAGCTGCAGTCCTCCTGACCCTGTTAACCAGGTTCACGTTTGATATTTTTGCCATCGCTGGCCACCAAATTACCACGCCATACAGAAGGATTGGTACCACTGTCGCTGTATAGAGCCATGATACAGTTTTGGGTTTCAGTCTCCACCTTTTCCCAATAGCTCTTTTGCAGCAGTAGATTGCGCATGCCGCTTTACGCGCTCTTTCTGCTATGTTCAGTTTCCACGCGAGCTTGGAGTCTAGAATCAGACCTAAATATTTGACCTGATGAGACGGATTCAGACTTGTCTCATCAGTTTAGGTGGGACAAATCGTGAAGTTTTGTATCTTCTCGTGAAGAGCACAAGCTCCGTTTTCTGCGGATTTATCTTTAGACCACACTCTTTGCTCCATTTGGTAAGAATACCTAGGGCAAAGTTTAGTCTTTCAGATAGGGTGTTAACGAATTTGCCCGAAATTGCTATTGCAACATCATCTGCATAGGCTACGACTTTGCAGCCAGTCGTTTCTATTGTTGACAGGAGGACTCCAAATGTGGAGTATCTGACTACTAAAACAAAGCTTAAAGTGCCTGCAAGAAGTATACGCAACACACGTTTACTTACAGAATACCAGCATCTTACTAAGGATGCAGATAATTAACCTGTTTATAGGTGCTGTAACATCTTTAACACTTTAAGCAACCACTACTCCCCTACCATCTCCAAGTACAATTTTAAAACCTGCATATATAAAGCCCTCTGATTCTAGATTTCATTATCCATCCCTAAACTTGTGACGTGCTTACAACAGAGTAAATTAATGTTAAGTGTACCGTCTATTTTAGGGTTAAGTATTTGTTACATGTGATTGCCTTGCATTGGCGAAATAAATAAATAAATCGACTCTCTTGGTATCAAAAATAATATTGTTTATTTTTTTTTCTCAGATTTCAAACATCCGGCTCAAAATTTAAAACACCTGGCGACGAAGCGCGTGATTTATTAGCGACGACAATTCTAGCCCACGTTCCAGTAGAAAATTTTAACTTTCAAATAAAATCTATTTACGTTGCTTTAATGGTACCGCGATTGATATTAATCCTTAAAGATACTAGAACTAAAAGATGTATTGATAGGTGCGAAGAGTAATGACAGCCGAAGTGAATAGTGCAGCCTTTGATGATCGCGACTATTACGGAAATAAACGTTTAGAATTGGCAGGATCGCTACTATCACTCATGTTTGAGGATCTATTCAAACGATTCAATTGGGAGCTGAAAATGATAGCGGACAAAAACATTCCTAAAATTAAAGCGGCTCAATTTGATGTTGTGAAGCATATGCGACCGGCTCAAATAACTGTTGGACTAGAATCTGCCATTTCGACTGTAAATATATTGGCTAAACTTCACTCTTGCCGAGAATCATCGTGGTAAATCCTTATCGATCGACAAACAAGGCGAGAGCACCGTAAAAAGAAACTTCGTATCCAAATTTTTCTTCTTGTCTTTTCGCGTATGTTCTCGGCAAGAGTGTAGAAGACATAAGATTTATTTGAAGACGACAATCATTCGGCATATTTTCAGGGCAACTGGACGATTAAGCGTTTTAAAATGGAACGTGCTGGTGTCACTCAAGTGTTGTCCCGGCTAAGCTATATATCAGCTTTGGGTATGATGACAAGAGTTAACTCACAATTCGAGAAAACAAGAAAGGTATCGGGTCCGCGTTCACTTCAACCGAGTCAATGGGGCATGTTGTGTCCCTCAGATACACCCGAAGGGGAAGCTTGTGGACTTGTCAAGAATTTGGCACTGATGACCCATATAACAACTGAAGTCGATGAGGCGCCTGTTATTCGCTTGGCTTTCAATGCTGGCGTTGAAGACATCCGTTTGGTAGGAAGTGATGCTTTGAACAATGCCAAAGTATTTTTAGTATTCATTAATGGCAACATTTTGGGAGTGACTATTGGACCGCAACGGTTAATACAAGTAAATCAAAATTTCTGCAAGAAATTGTTCGAATTGTAGTTGAATTTTTATTCAGGTTTTCAGAATGATGCGTCGCAAAGGACTAGTTGGTCCGTTTGTTTCGATTCACACATCTCATTTCCAACGTTGCATTTACATTCATACAGACGGTGGTAGACTATGCCGTCCATACATAATCGTACGAAAGGGTCGTCCGATAGTCGAGCAAAAACATATTGATGAATTAAATGGCGGACTGCGAAAATTTGAAGATTTTTTACACGATGGTAACTTTGTTTTTTAAGTTAAGGCTAACTGAATGCATTTATTTTTTTCCTTTTTCGATCAAAGGTCTTGTGGAATATTTAGATGTGAATGAAGAAAACGATTCATTCATAGCTTGTAACGAAAACGAAGTCAATTCCGAGACAACAACACACCTCGAAATCGAACCGTTCACGTTGTTAGGTGTGTGTGCTGGATTGGTCCCTTATCCGCATCACAACCAAAGTCCCAGAAACACATATCAATGTGCTATGGGTAAACAGGCGATGGGTATTATTGGCTACAATCAAAAGAACCGAATTGATAGCTTAATGTACAACATAGTGTATCCGCAGGTGAGTTTTTACAAACCAAAATATCCCAGGACAACTTTTCAATTGAATCTAACTACGAGGATAAAATTAATTATTGAAAATTTATAGATTCCAATGGTGCGTTCAAAAACGATCGATCTTGTTAATTTCGATAAACTTCCGGCGGGACAAAACGCCACCGTAGCTGTTATGAGCTATTCAGGCTACGATATAGAAGATGCTCTCATCCTGAACAAGTCAGCGATCGATAGAGGTTCGTTTCACAAATCTGTAATCTTTTAAACTACTTTTTTTTTGCAAAATTCTAGGCTATGGTCGTTGTTTAGTGTACAAAAATTCAAAGTGTACCGTTAAACGATATGCAAATCAAACATACGATCGGATTATGGGTCCTATGAAGGATTTAGTTACGAATAAAGTGATATTCAAGCATGAAGCGTTAGACACCGATGGTATAGTGTCGCCCGGTGAAATGGTGATTAACAAACAGGTATCTTTGAACAAAATCATTGTAAGTTTAAAGTTTCTAGGTAACTTTTTATGGTAGACTTTAATCAACAAAGAAATGCCGGCTGTAATTTCAATAAATCCACTCGAGCAAAAAGAATCTGGAAACAATCCAATACAATATACAGCGGTAAGCTGCCTAATCTTCTATCATGTTTTTCTTCAGCCAAATTTTGTTTATTGTTCATTTTTTACAGGTGCCAATATCATACAAAGGACCCGAACCAAGTTACATAGAAAAAGTTATGGTGTCTGCAAATGCTGATGAAGATTTTTTAATAAAAATTCTTCTTCGTCAAACGAGAAGACCTGAAATCGGGGATAAGTTCAGTTCCAGACATGGGCAAAAGGGCGTTACAGGTGAAACTAATACATTTTAAGTTTCAAACCACTTAAATATTATATAAAAATTAATACGTCAGGGTTGATAGTAGACCAAGAAGATTTACCGTTCAATGATTACGGAATTAGTCCGGATATGATCATGAATCCACATGGTTTTCCATCTCGTATGACAGTTGGGAAAACTTTAGAATTGCTGGGCGGTAAAGCTGGTCTTTTGGAGGGTAAATTTCACTATGGAACTGCATTTGGTGGGTCCAAGTGCAAAGATATACAAGATGAGTTATTCAAACACGGATTCAACTTCCTTGGAAAAGATGTTTTCTATTCAGGAACCACAGGAGAACCTTTAGAATCGTATATTTATTCAGGACCGGTAAATAAACATAAAATTGCCTCCCCAAAATTATGAGGGAGTGAAAACTATAATATTAATCAAAACCCTCAGGTTTACTATCAAAAGCTCAAGCATATGGTACAGGACAAGATGCATGCAAGAGCACGCGGGCCTAAGGCCGTTCTAACACGGCAACCAACACAAGGTCGTAGTCGCGAGGGCGGACTACGTTTAGGTGAGATGGAACGCGATTGCTTGATATCCTATGGGGCGAGGTAAGCGTAAAAACTGCTTCACTTATCGAGGTTAATAACTGATTACGGTTTTCTAGCATGCTCATCATGGAAAGGTTAATGATATCGTCGGATGCATTCGATGTCGACGTATGCAACACTTGCGGTCGACTCGCATACTCTTCATGGTGTCATAACTGCAAATCATCAGCAAACGTATCGAAAATATCCATGCCATACGCTTGTAAGCTACTGTTTCAAGAACTCACGAGTATGAACGTGGTGCCGAAATTGAAACTTCAAAATTACTAAAATAATAGTTTTCCATATTTCTATTAAGATTAAAATTTAGGAATGAAATTTTTGAATAGATAAAACAAGGTTGTTTACGGACAGCCGTTTAATAAAAATTTAAATACATTTACTGTAATGTGTGCTAATTTTTTTGCAAAATCCAATATCCACCACACCTAAAATAAATAAATATGATATCACAAGTGCTACCTATAATTAGTTAAAAGAAACTACCGGCAATTATTCGCCCATCGTTGTTCCCAGGCTCTCATAGCAGCCGTTTTCGCTTCTATGCCTTCACTGCTATATGTACCGCAACGAAGACACTTTCTCACACAGGAGGGTTTTTTACCTAGCAATAAATTTCGCACACTATCTACCATACCGTCATTTGAAATGCCACCTTCGATCGGGCAATTATCACGCCAAAACTTCAAGCATTCCGGCTCAACGTAGTACAAAAGCTAAAATTAGGCGATAATAAATAAAGATCTTTGATGTTTCTATTGTATATAAAATGTCCTTACGCAAATCGGAAGAGTATTCATATGTAGTAACGGTGAGGTGACCGATGTGAATGAGTTAATATTTTGCAGTTGTGGTATGAGAACTTGGCTTGGTAACAAACAGCATTCATCTGAAACGTAAAAGAAGACATGTATGAATCGTGACAATTCGTAATTATGAAACTCCACAAATGTTTTTCCAATAATTAACCAAATGGCTCAAAAAGGCATATATTTTTAAACGCAGGTATACTCCACCTTATACCCATATCATGTTAAATAGAACCGCAAATACGACCGGAAAGCGATCTTCTATGCAGCTATCGACGAACACCCTATCTGTCGCAGATTTACTACTCCGCGGCACGTCTGTTTATTGAGTGATTACAACTAACATATCTTAAAACTGCTAGGAGAAGATGTAAGTGCACCCGCTTCTTCTTTTCAAGCTGTTTTGCGTGATTTTTGTATATAACAAATTTTTAACGTTGACGAGAATGCACTTTTTTAGAAGAAGATGCCGAAGCAAACATTTATCGTTAAGCAGAAAAATCACTCCAAGGATTGATTTAACATGGTTGCTTGATAGAAACGCTTCAGATGACTTTAATCTTAAACATTTACTTGGGTAGTATCACTCCAAAAATTCAAGATCCTTAATAGAAAAGGATAAAACGAAATTTTCAATGATTTGCCGCATGGCATGCAGGTAATTTTGACTACAAATTCAGATTCTTATGCTACTTTAAAAGAATTTCGGGAGACATATAATATTTGAAAGGCTGTTTTGAACATAGCTAAATCATCAAATAATGTAGGATTTGTGTAGATCAAGGAGAAGATTTTGTCCACAATTCGTACAAGGCAATTCTACTGATAAATCTATTAAATAGTGAATTCGTTGAATTGTGTTGACTATTGAATTTATAAGTTACTGAAGCGGATGTTGAAAAGTTAATTGAAGCTCGCAATGGCCAATTATCAAACGATGAATTCATTTAGCTGGTGGAAAATAGGAATTCTATGATGATTGATGAGAATGACACAGGTAAAGAGATAACATTCAAATTAGCGCCAGTTAAGCCATTAAAACTGCATTTTGTTGTTAATTTTGACAAAAATGGAAATTTTTTTTGCAGAAATTTAAGAAAAATATACTGATAATGGCAGAAGCGCTAAATGATGAGAAGAGGCATAAGAAATAAAAGGCATTCTATAAAAATTTACGGACAGAAAAGTGGAAAAAAGCAGTTCAGCTTAACGGGCCACTCTACTAGACATGTGGAACGCAGTACTGCACCGCGTCATTGCGCTTATACCAGACATAAGTCTCAGTAGCACAGTGTATCATCACGTTAGCGCAGCAGAAGGGACAATCAAAGAAGAGGCAAACAAGTGTTGGCGTTGGAGCTGAAAAGTCTAGTTCGGCGCATCGAGCAACGCGATTCCAGAACACTGATACGCAGCGTTATGCATGTACCGAAGCAGAATTGTGGCTAGTGAGTCAAGATATTCCATGGCGTTGTGTCGCAATAGCGCCGATACCGGGACTGGCGTTAGAGTTAAGATATCAGCGCAGTAAAATTCGATGAGTTACACATATCTACACTCTACTGTAATTTTTTTTGGATTTTTTCTTCTTTCTATTACGAAAGGTATATGTTTCAAGAACGCGTGTTTAAAATTTCAGATTAATATTCATATTATTTCTCTTTTTACAGCGCTCGCAGGCATTGTAGCCGCTCGAACATCTGTCGTGAAATAACTGTATATTAAGTAGTATGGTACTTTCTAAATGTATATATTCACGTAATAGACTAATAATCATCGAATAAAGTAAATATACACCCAATATCATGCCGCAAAACGACACACCTATGTTCGGACGTACATCATCAATAAAATTTGTCTTTACTGCAATAATAGAGTATTTCTGCCCATTATAAGCAAGATTAAAATAATTTTTCTTAGTGTATGCTTGCAGATGGATATTATGGCTAAGATATTACGAGGATCAGTTTGAATTTTTATCTTTGGACTGTGTGCGTACTACACTAGTATGGCGGCCATTTTGCTTTAAAATAATTTTTTTGCAATAAAAATGTTAACTTTAGACTTCAATAAAGAAGTACATTCGACTGAAATACGCGCTACGATATTTGCGCATCATAAATATGGCAAAAGCAATCGTCAAATTTCTCGGGAACTGAAAATCGTGAAGAGAACTAGACAACAATGTTAACAAATTTAAGACTTCTGGAAGTGTCAGAAATAAAAAACGGTGTGGAAGATTCAGGACCACGACTGCAGAAGATAAGAACAAAGTGATTACCAGCAAACGTAACAGACGCCTTACTGCTCCAGAAATAGCCGCTGAAATGAATTTAGGGCGATCGAACACCTAAGTGTGTCAACCGTCAAATGAAGGCTTCAGAAAGCAGGCCTTCATGGCCGTGTTGCGGTTAAAAAAAACCATTATTACATGCCAAAAATAAGAAGAAAAGATTGGAATGGGCAAAGGCAAAGGTGTTGTGGAGTAACGAATCGAAATTCGAAGTCTTTGACTCCAGGCGCAGAGTCTTCGTGCGGAGGTCAGCAGAAGAACGGGCATTAGATTCAGTGCCTACCATCAAACAAGGAGTGGCTCTGTCATGGTATGGGGTTGTTTTGGTTGAGGTAGCATTGGTAATATTTGACGAATCCAAGGCGTAATGATGAAGGAGCACTATCGGGAGTTACTTGAAACTGAAATTTTGCCATCTGGATTGCGCATTTTCCGAGATAAATTCACATTTCAGCACGACAATGATCCGAAACATACCTCCAAGCTTTGTAAGGACTATTTGGAGAAGCTATCAGCAGAAGGACTGCTTAATGTAATGGTTTAGCCACCGCAGTCTCCTGATATCAAACCCAATTGAGCTTTTATGAGATGAACTCGATAGAAACGTCCGAAATGTTTATCCAGCGTCTACCGAACATTTGTGGCATCTTCTACAGTCAGAATGGAATAAAATTTCAGAAGAAACTTTAAATAAATTGCTAATGCCGAAACTGTGTGAAGCTGTAATTAAAAGTAAGGGTGGACACATTGATGAGTCTAAAATTTAATGTAAATGACACTATTTTGTATTTTTTTCCCTAATTTGTGCTTAGAATTGAATAAAGAATAAATTCTATTCATCAAAAGTTTTAAATTTTATTTCCTGATCTCGAATACACCACTTCTTCAGAGTGGGGAAAATACATATGAGCGATAGTGTATTTTCATATTATATAGCCTTCTATAATATAAACGCATATATTTTTTGTGTTGGTTCAAAATTTCAGGTGATACCCTATGATGGCTATAGCATAGCCTAGGCAGGAAAGAAGTCGGCGTATAAAGAGTATATATATAAAGTGAATATAAACATTCCGCTTAAACATTTGCGGGTTGTAGTTGGACGGAATGGTAGACTGTTCCACATTCGTAGCGTTTGGGATAAAAATATTCATGAAATTTAACTGTGAAACTGATGCTGACTTGAAGGGTATTAGGATGAAAGTTACTAGTTAGTCGAGTTTTGCGCTTAGAAGAAACTCTAGAAGGAATGAGACTTGATATTTCGTTAGAACAATTACCATGGCAGTAGCAACCTTCATATTTCTACTCAAGGGGTACAATTTGGGAAATAACATTTTTATCAATATTGAGCTTGAAAGATTTTATTTGAATTTTGCCGAACGCCGAGGCCAGTATCCGCGCAAGTGTGAGGGTTAAATCATAGTCTAGGTGGGATTTGGGCTTTGTCAATTTGTAACAGGACGGATGATGTAAAATATTTTTTACGATTCAGAGATACCAGTTATGTACAATTATACTCATACTCTGTACTTAAACAACAAATACTAAAAATAGTTTGTTTTCAAATAGAACAAGAGTTTCAAGTATTTTTTTTTAAATTATTTTTTAAATTTCATTTTGTTTTAGCTATTCCTTTCCTAATCATTGGGTGGCATATCTCACAAACCGTAGCAATACTCTTAAGATAACTTAAGATAAGCACCATTCAATTTTTCGAAGTAGTGGTAACCGAAAATATTTCAAAGTTTGCCTTTAAAATGAAAAAAAATGAAATTTTACATTACATAAATCACAATAAAAAAACGAGAAGGAATGCCGAGTTAATTTTACTGAGAGTAAATGTTTAGACAACCATATTAGATTTGGTCATCATGATTACTGGGTCTTGGTCCACAAACCAACCTTTAATGAGAACTTTTTTTATGGCAAATATTCTTTTTTAAACAATGAATATTCCAACTACAAACAAATAACTGTTGGCGCAGTCGAAACTAAACGAAAGCATTAAACAGTTTATTGTCATTAATCCTATTGACAAGTTAAATGCATTACATTTTCATATTTCGTGTTCTTCTCACTTTCAAAAACTGTAGACAACTGGTGTAAAGCTGTTATTATGCTCGTCATAGAACAAATGCAGCGTTGATTTGTGTCTCATTTTATCCTTTTGCACGCCACAGCTTGCGGCACTATTATATTGAATCTCTTGCTGGATAAATTTCATCACCGATTCTTGTTCATCATGTAGAGCATTTCTCGTCTCTTTAACAGCACCTTGATCTGAATTGGTAAGTCCATAAATCCTTGAAGGATGAAGTTCCTGAATAAAGTTCACAGTTTTTCCGTGCTCTTTGCTTGACTTGACCGGCAACGGTGGAAGTGGTTCCAGCTGTACTTCTTCCTGCTGTTGTGTATTACACAATTCAATTGAACAGGACTGCTGGTCTAGCTCCTGATCTAAGTAGGCATGTCTTTTCAAACTCTGCGCCATTATTTTCCGATAAAACAAATACAGAAGCACGAACGTTACGTACACGAGAAAGCAAACAATCCAAAATATTATATACAATATTAGGTTGCCGACAATGAACGGTTTTATATTGAACCAAATAATGGGACAGATCAATAGCCAATATATGATGAAAAGTAAAAGAAAAAACACAACAGTCGGCTTATGATGGCGTTTCATCAGCGACATAATTAGAACTACTCGACCCGGTGAGAATTTTCATTTGAAACTTGATTTACCATATCAGTTGAATGTGGTTAAGCGATAAACAAAGGTTTTTGGCTAATTTGCAGTGAAAATATTTATGTGATATCAGCACTTTTATGTAAACCACAATTGATTGCGATTGCCCGCATTTATGCACGATTAAACAAAACTAGCAGTAAAAGACTTACCAAGAAGTTCATCCGGCTCTGTTGGGTTTAAGGCCAGTCTACTTAGCAGCCGAAATAACGTCGACAATATATCCATATTTTCACCGGATCGATGGAATACAGGCAAACAGTGTGCGTTGAGTAGACCCCATATTCTGATCATAACCAAAAGCTCTCGAATACTATTCAAAGCAACTATATCTTTGCTGATGTCGTACTATAAAAAAATCAACAAAATCATACTTAATAGCTACATGATTATTAGAATGTCTTACACCACTGTTCTTTGATTGGCCAACATTTTGTGGGAGTCTAGCCAAAATGTTCAACGCCAAATCTGCCACCCATTGTATTAACTGTTGCAAGTTCTGAAGAGTTAACGGCTCAACAGTGAAATCTTTTGCATCCAAGTTGAGTAGGACTTTATCTACATCAGTTTGCAAATCCGATAGGACGTCTAGAAAACGAGAAAATCAAATTTATCAGTGCAAAAAAATCATATTCCTTATGTGCACTTACATGCTAGATTCTCTACAGGTCCTTTTTCATGACTGGGAAGATCAGATGGACGCAATAAACTCTTGAACGCTATCAATATAGAGTGTAACACCAAAAGGTTTGTGAGATCATTCGCTTGCGATTGTCCAGGAATCAGTAGTCTGGAAAAATGTAATTTAGATCCATGACGATTGCTACTTAAGATTTCAATTTTTACCTATAAAGATTCGTTTTCATTGTTAAAAAGCTAACGTAATAATATTGCTGCGTGTGGGATTGTTGTCTTGTAAAGTTTTCTGTCAATTTTTCAATTATAGGTTCCAGAAGGGTCGGTCGAATAGAAACAAACACATCGGTAGCATCATATCCTGTCACAATACTGTATTCAAGCAGAGATGTTATGTGGCTCACAATATTTTGGCTACCTAAATTCAATTCAATATTATTTAAAATAAAAAACAATGAGAACTGAACGCGCTTACTATTTTGTTCATTATAAATTTGAGGCATTTTAAAAGCATAAATTTGGCCAATGTTATCGATCACAACAAGCATATGTCCTAGCAAAGTTACATCATGCGCTACGTATTGAAATCCCAATCTTGGTTGTTTAAATGAATGTTCACTGTCGAAAATATTTAGCGATGGAGTTACATTTAACACCTGAAAGCATTGAAACGTTGAATTATATTCGCTCTGCGAGTAAGCGCTGTATATAAATTCGAATTCTAGCTTCTTGAGCCAATTAGATTGTATACACGGAATGTACTTACTCTTTTAAAGTCTTTAAGCAACACTTGAATACTATTATCTGCCATAGTCAAAAATATATAGGTTTGTTCAAAGGTTACTTTCGATATGCAAATATCGTTAATAGACGATGTATGCCTAAAATTCATTTGATTTGACCAGCACTGCAAATAACGAAAACAATAATTTCGACTCATGCTCTCACATTGATTTAAATTCATACAATTGTTTTGTAGACTTCCGTTTTGTTCGTCTGCAATAGCTTGTGAATCGGTAAAACCTTATCAACTAAGCTCCATGTTTCCACGAAACATCCGCTAGGACTTTTTGCCACCACGATTAGCGAATCAGCATCTTCGGTTGCTGTCCAACACAAGTGTGTGATTTTCATATCTGGACGTACAAATCAACCCAAATTTAATCATAATTTTTCTTTCTTTTAATCGTCTTACCAGGAATATCACGCCCAGCACCATCGTACAAATAAAAGCTCGGTAGAGATTGACTCGTCACCACCAATTTACTTTCTTTGATTTTAATAGTGACCCGAAATGCCTGTACCATCATTGCAAACTTATTGCGACATTCACCATTGGCGACAGCTACTCGAAAATTCCCATCAACATAGTTAGAGCACTTCCCGTATGCTACAGCTGCCGTTGTTAAGTAGCTTCTCGTTGAAGCCAGACTCTCTGTTACCGGTACTAGTTTTGTCGGACCATTATACACCTTTTGCTGTTCGAGAGGTATAAGGAAGGCTCCAATTAATCCAGTTGCTGTGATTATCATACATCCTTCAGCGGCAACACCCCTAAAATTTCAACAATTTTATTATTCGCGAATAGTTCTTTTTGAATTCTGTTATATACCCAAAATGTCGAACACTTGGTGCACTTTTCATTTTTTGAAACTTTTCCATATAGTAGACAACATCACGTTTTTCTGGTGGAAATACGATTTTACGGCCGTTATGAAAGAAAACGGCTTTGATAATACGCTCGCCAGTAAACTGCACATAATACAATTGGATCCACTCGGACAGTAAGAAACCTTTTCTAACCCAAATTTGAACGTTGCCATCTGAATCCCCAATCAACAAACTATTGCCTGTTATGTCCCATTCAAGAATTGTTATGCAATATTTACTGGATGTGACCCTGAAATCAAGAAAATTGTTTACAGACGGGCGCAACAACAAAACTAAGAAACATCTTTTATTGTACTATGTTTAAAGCCATAATTTACAGCTGACCGAATTTATTACATACATAAATACTTACAAGAACGTATGCCAAGGTGCATTGATATCGCAAACGTATACATGTGAGCCCCATGCACTGTTTGTAACTTCATGTAACTCAACGCCGGTTGAAAAGGCCAGAATATTACATGAAGATGTTCTACATATTGTTGGTCTGAAAATTATAACAATTTAATTATTACTACTCTCAAATATGAATTAATTCAGGCATGAATACTTACATCGGATACGAAGCCAGGAAACTGTTTAATGGTTGCTTTTTCTGCACAACGTACAGCATATCCATTTTGCGGTAGAATCTACTTGAATTGTATCAATTGTATTCACGTTAAAAACAATTGATTAAATAAATCCATGCATCATAAATGCAATATAGATGATACTTATCGACCTTACGGAATGTACTCTGAAAAAAGAAAGTAATTTGCATGAGGTATGTATTTGCTAAATGTAAGATTAAATATCATAAGATTCATAAAAGTAAATAACTATGAATGTGTCTTTATTATTGGTTAACAAGAACTATGTATATTATAACGACTATCCCCATCGTGATAATTGTTCTGAAACAATATTTAATTTAAATGCGATATGTGGATGGAAAAGTTAACTGTGGCGTTTTCTCAGAACAGCTAGGCCTGAAACTATCCTTCTAGTTTTCAGATCACTGCAGTGTTTTCCAGGCAGAGGTCATTGCAATATACAAGGCAGTGTACTGGTTGAGAAATCAGAAAATTTCCATAGGAAATGTAAACATTTCCTCTGACAGTCAAGCTGTTATTCAATCATTATCGAGCCTGTATACCTCATCCAAATTTACGATGGAGTGCTGCAAACAACTGAACGTGATTTCGCTTCACTGTGAAGTGATTCTTTGCTGGGTGCCGGGTCATAGTGATATACCTTTGAACTGCGAAGCTGATGTCAT
This sequence comes from Oxycera nigricornis, assembly GCA_963942545.1. Taxonomy (NCBI): domain Eukaryota; kingdom Metazoa; phylum Arthropoda; class Insecta; order Diptera; family Stratiomyidae; genus Oxycera; species Oxycera nigricornis. The sequence continues at coordinate 95,555,925 of OZ012659.1, forward strand.
AGCTAGAGCTAGCACTGAGCTCCAGGATTGTACACTAACACCCCAAGCCGGCCATCCATTGGCCTCTGTCAAGCTAGGTTTCAAGCAGTATTGCATGGAGACTGCAAACAGGGCCTGGCTTCGGGAAGAAATCAGTAGACCAGGCAAACTTGGCACGCATTAAGCTCAAAACGCACTAAACAGCTCCTCAACACAAGCCGTGAAACATTAAGTTTCATCACATCCATACTAACGGAGCATTGTCTCATTGGCAGACATGCAGAAAGATTAGGTCTTCCTTTCGACTATTTCTGCCGAAGCTGCAGATCGGAGGAAGAGGAAAAAACGATCCAACATTCCCTGTGCACATGCCCAGCACAATCCGGGAAACGCATGCAAACTTTAGGCTCGCCTTTCCTGGGCAGCCTCACGAAAGTGGCTAATTTAAACATTAGCTGCATAGCCAGCATCATACAAGAATTTAAATGGTTCTCGTCAACCCGTAGGTTCTAATGGCGTCCTTATTTTTTTTTTTTGTGGTATCACAATGGGCCTATCGTGGCCTAAATGAGCCATCTTTGGATAAAGTAGGCTGCCACTACAACCAAATGCACCATAAACATGTATAAATAAAGATTATAATTAAATTGGAAGTTAAAATTGTTTATTAAACATTCATAGGTTCCATAAAACATATGAAAACAATCAGTTGTGGGATGCACTGTCAACAATTTAACCAAAAGAATTGCGTTATTTCTCCTCATTTTTAGAATTATGATCTTCCTTCTCGTTACACTACTAGGATCGATGTTATTTACTACAGATTCAGGGATTTTGAAATTTCAGCTTTATGCTTATATGAACGAACGATGTAGAGCATTTTAAAGTTTGATGAATTTAGAAACAAATTAGCTTAGTACCAGATTTAAAAATAAATATGTAAATTCAATTTATGAAATGATAATAAGTGTTAATTGTCGATTTTCTTAGCAGCGCGGCAGCATGTTTCGCAGGAATCTGCGATTGGAGTCCATTCTTTCGTTTATCTTGTCTCATCTAGGACTCGATGAGTTAGATGGTTTTACGGAAATTTCACTCGGGACCGCCAGTGTGCGGTCAATGTCGGACGACACTTTAATTGGGCAGACCTTCAGCTGGTGATCAGCGAACTGACCACGCCTGAAGAAATTCCGACCACAGCCGCTCGAGGTTGTGTCATTTTTTGCAGGATGCATCATCTCGTGGACTTACGATTGACGTGCGCTCAAATTGGTGAGGTCTTCGGCCTGTGAGTTGAACACGCCTGCGGAGAATTTAATAAACTGCGAATGTTAGTAAAGTCCTGTATTGTGCTGCACTGCACTTTCAGTAAAATGTTTTTTTGAGAACTCTCCAGAAATTCTCGATCGGATTAAAGTCAGGAGAGCGTGCCGATAATATTGTTAAATTAATATTTTTCAATATATAATTGCATTGCTGCTTTGCTCTGCCAATTGAAGCATTATTCTGCTGGAATCCAAGCTTCTCGTCGCCAAATATATGTTACTACAAACACAGTGAATGTCAAGGCACCCCAGCTTTACTATCGTCTTATTTCAAGTCCTTTTTCTCAAAAAGAGTAGACAGAAAAGAAAACTTATAATTAATCACTTGACTGATAAGAGCCTATTGCGTGATATTAAGGCGTAAACAAAAAGCATTAAATTTCTTACACATTTGTATATCTTAGTGTTTACCTCGTAAAATACTGTATCTAAAAAGATGTGTGTTATTGGTATATTAATGTGGCCATGAAAAGCTATTTTTCAGTTCTCTTAATGATTAAACCTAACAAAGCACGTTTTGAGGAATCTATGAGCAAACGCCATTCTTCGTGATCGTACGACTGAGTCATGATATCGAACAGACCACGTATCTCACTGCAATTCAGCTAATCTGAATTTTTTTCAACGTTGGAAGGTGAAAATCTTTAAAGATATCGATACCTCTTGGCATGTCGAATTTCTACCGACTAAAACCATCTAAATGACCTAAAGACTAGACGCGCCATCCTTGCCAACACATGTAAGAACTAAAATTGACAATATTATTGCTCAACCTGCTGAACAAAGTCCAAGAAATAAAGAAGATGAACCTTCAGCTAAAATACGTCGCTATTGTAATTTTTGTGCGTGTAAAAAATAGCGAAAGTCTAAGATGACTTGCGTGAAGTGCAAAAGGACTGTTTGTGGCGAGCACAAGAATGATGTGTGTCATGAATGTCTTTAGGATATAATTTTCCGTCTCATTTACCATTTTCAAACTGATTATGATGTTGTTTTAATTATTAAGAAGAGAAAATATTATATTTGTTGTTTTTATTAGATATAAGTGAAAAAGTGATCATAACTCCTAAAAATAAGAAAAAAATATGAATGAAAACATTGTTCAATTTATGAATTAAAAACAATCTTTATTATTAAGTAGAGAAAAATGGTTTAAAATAAAATAAACCTTCACAAGTATGCATCGCGCCTCTAAGGCGTATGTATATCTTCGCTGCTTTATAAAACTGTTTTCTAAGTGCAAAGTTAGACGTTAAGAGCGGCTGTACATAATTTGGTGATGAATTTATTCCACAATATCTAAATAACTCCTGAAATGTTGGCTCTAGTTCCAAGCGTCATTGCAAATTAATTCAAATAGAATTTGTTTGCATATTTGCCATTGTTATAATTATTTATTTAATAATTATAATGCTTTCAAACAAGAATTTATTGAATGTTTTCAATTTTTCACTCACCAAACAAAAAACATTAAAATGTTCTTGCATCCAAAAAGTCACCCACCATCTATCCACGACAGGATTATTTGGAGAGATTCAAGAAATCGTAATTAATATTTTGCATATGCAATAAGATTCTAGAAATCGTTACTGTGAAACTTTCATTTTTTAATTGAAAACTCACTTAGAAACGAATCATCAAACTTTAATACTCGACGCGTCCTCACAGCTTCCAAATGTTTTGTACAATGCGAAACGTCATTTTGACATAATAGTTTTCCGGTTGTCAGTGTCGCGAAACCTTTTTATTTTGGTAACTAAGAACAAATAATGTAGCCATAAGTGCATCAAATAATATAGCCAAAAGTGCATAAGTGAACCCGATGGCTAGTACGTATAACGTCAATACAGCCAATCACAAATCCTCCATTTAGGATCTATATCAATACAAGTTTTGAGACAAGTTTAAAAATAAAGGTAACTAAGAAGAATGCTGATTTAAAGATCTCTCTTCAAGTGTAACACAAATTTAAATACTTTCAGTGCCAAAAACTTTCAAATAGCTGAAGAATTGAAACTCAATGTTTTTAAACTATGCTATTTTATTCGAATTATTGGAAATATCTCGAGAAAATAATCCTATTGACCTTGGTACAAACTATTGTGAACACACAAGTAAATGTCAATCCACTAATCAGCTGGCTAGATAATAACATACTTTTTATCGATCAAATCAGCCGGGGGAATATCCAATTCATTAATATAAGAATGAACTCAACGTTATTACGACAATACGTTACAGAAGAAAGGATAGGTAAGATATTTTTCTAACTAACTCGTGTAAATGTGTAAATTATGAATTATTTTTAGCAAATGATCCTTGGCCTGACGACGCGGTACTCTTCCAACCATATGAAGCCGAACAAATTTTGTTGGCTGAAAATGCGAGTTGTTTGTCGGTAAAGGCATATTTGAAGGTAAGCTAGAATGGAAGGCAAAAATTACACTAAATACTAAATTGATAATTGAAAGAACAGCTTAAATTGCACCATTATTAACTAACCTGCACAAATGTATGTTGAAAGGGTTTGCACCAAGAAATAATGACCAGGCTTAAAAAAATGTTTGATATTATATATCCAGTACTATCCCTCTTATCATAATATGGTCGGTATAGCTTGTAGTCAACACTAATACTTCATTAAGACTGAAATCGTGCATGGTTATACTTTAATACATTCGCTCTGTACTGGCAGTCAACGTTTATACATAAACTTCCGACCAACCCTCACAAAAAGGGTATCTGTAATTGAAATACTCCTACGTTGGGCAATTAACTCATTTCGGCCCTTGAAATCGCCCGGCATGGACGGTATTTCATCTGTTGAGATTAACACAACACTATTTTGTGTAGTGGAACAACATGTCCATCTGCACTCATTCATAGTATGCCACGCATGGCCGGCCAGCTGCACTCATTCGTACTATGCCACGCATGCCCGTTCATCTGCACTCATTTAAATTAAGCCATGCATACCCAGAACATACCCACGATCAACATAAACACACAAACTACAAGGGTCAATTAGTATGAACTACATACAGCATACAGAGCTATACCAACCCAAATGTAGTTGAAAAGTGGCAAATGGACACGGCGCTCTTTTGATGACCTCTTGCAAGGCGTTGAATCCTTGAGATATATTGTGGGTCAACGTGTGAGGTACGGCATATTATTGCAACCACATTGTGGGAAAATAGTTGTAAGTTAATGTTTTGTAAATAGAAATTAGGCTAAGATTTTTGTATGAAAGAAGAAAGATTGAGTGAATAAATTAACATTCATACAATAGAACTTGGACTGCCATCGGCATCCTTTTCCTTTTGTTTGTTCGTTGCGGCGCTTGCGCTTTATTAGGCATATAGGCAGCTTCTGCTTGCCATTATCTTAGGCGCTTCTGCCGATACTCAGCTAAACTTTAAGATCTGAACAAAATGCAAAGCCTAACTCATTTCATTTGGTTAAATATTATCTTCATGGCATCCTTGTATTTCAAAGCGTTGAAAAGAAGCCGAAATAATCTTTATATCCAAAGCGCTTTAGACCTTGCATTCCTCGCTTAAGGGGGGAAATCACATTAGGAGGTCTATTTTTACGCTTTGTTCGTGATTTATTATAAAGATGAAGAAATATTTGGAATTAACTGAAATTAATAGGCTATTTTACTCATATTTTGAACTACATCTCATATTTTTTTCAAGTGATTATCATCAAAATTCGCAAAGTTAAAAGCTGTTTTTCGTGGAGGTCCGTCGTCCGAGTCTCTCATTGACGCGCATGCTGCAGTCCACAATTTTAATATGAAAGCAATCCAAGCAAATTTTTCATATTATCTATATGTATAATTCCTCGATGAACCAAATTTGAAGTGATCTCACTATATCTACCCAGAGCGCCCGGATGTTTCCTTCAACGACTTCTATCTCAGCTGCAGATCGGAAGGAGAGGACGAAACAGCATTTTCTGTGTGTGTGAACTGAATCTCAGACACTTTCAAAATGAAGTTTGAAAGCTCTGGGCTCTTCCTTCCCGGATAGCCCCACAGCAGTGGCTAAGATAATCGTCAGCATTATAGCAGGTTTCAATAATTCAAATGGTTTTCAGCACTTCTGAGCTAGTTGTGATATTACAATTAACCTGCCGAGATCTAATGTAAGTGAGCCTAAAAACAGGGATGCCATTACAACCTTGTTATTTGCCTAGATACAAAGGTCCATAACATATTTTTCCGTTTGAAAGTTTGTAGAGGACTGGCCCATTGATTTGAAGATGGTAAAGTCTATCGTTTTCACAATTGTGGCGTCTCCACATTATCTTGACGTTGTCACTCAGTCCAGTTTTAATATTTATAGAATCCCACCGAAGTAAACTTGAGACAATTACGCTCCGCCTGCTCTTACGAAGACTTCTTAGAGGTCAACGTTCAACCATAGTACCCCCGGGAAGCAGCGCGGATCGCGGAGATTGTGTTTTGGCATTATCTTCGCGAGGTGGTTCTCTCGCATTCAACTCAAAATGTGGTAGCAATTCGAGGATGTTCTAAACATTTACACTCCCGCGATCTAACGATCTTAAGCTATTAGAGAAGACACAAATTAAACTACTCTAAAAAGACGAACTAAATCCCGAACAAAAGATCGCGAGCTGAGCTGCTTAAACTTGCTTGCGGTTCCGCATGTTTAGCAATGGAGTCCCACATCCGTTACAGTCCAAGAAATGGATCGCCAGCGCAGATTTTACTGGGTATTGAAGATATGGCGTTGCTGAGCAGAATCCGGGCGTCTCGAGTTCGATGGCACTAGAGGAGGATACCACAAAATAAAATTTCTTGGGAGATCGGAAATGTAGACACGGAGTCAGTGCCTTTTATTTTTGTTGCTGGCACTAGATTTGAGCTGTTTTCACGAAGATGGAATTATAATCGGAGGTTTGATGATAGATGCTCATTTTTCCGGATCTGTAGACTAAACTAAGAAATTTAAAAAAAACTCCCTCATGACATTCAAATAAATGATGTTAAAAAACGCTAAAATACCGGCAAATGCCGAAGTCCTGATTGTTTGAATTTACTAACAAGTGCCTCGATTTTTGAATTTCTAATCCCGAGCGCAAGCCTTTCGCTACCCTGCGCCGAAGACGTGAGCCATGCTCCAAAACCACGCTCTCGGGCTCATTTGGTCATCGGCTAACCGCCGCTTTGCCAAATCATTTTGATGGCGTCGAGTGCAAATTCCGAAATGCCAGTAACAGAAAACTCGGTTCAAAGCTGCACTATTTAGTTCATTATATCATCCGCGACTGCCGATTTGCAGGGGTAAAAACAAAACAAAAACTGCCGTGTCGCATGATATCGCAACACAGGCATAAATATAAAAGTAATTATATGCCTGGGGACCACTTTTCAGGGTTGAATATCCTTCATATGATATCTCCCCAATTCCTTGTTTGTTGAACCCACCACATGTGGTAACATGTGTTGCTATGTTCAACGGATATAGTTGCCTTCACAAGTTTTGCAGTCCATCTTGACGTTATAATGGTCCGCAGCCTTGCTTTGCCCGAAATTATTGACGTACACTGTGTCACCTATCTGTAAACAAGGCTTGCGTGGCCTTAGTCAACCGGATCAACTCCATGCATTGATAAGGTCGAAATCGGTAAAATCTGCGCAATAATGCGTGAACCATGTTTTGGTCAAATACCACAAAATATGGAAATGATCTCAGAATGACGCGCTGAAGCTTCTCTGTGAAGAGAATAAATGGTGGTATGCATTTAGTGCGCACCATGCTCTTCCATAAACTGTCTAAGTCCGCATATATCAATTTTTCAAAGTCGATGGCATCTAAAGCTGATGCTGTAACATTTACATTCTTCAGGATTTTCTGTATTTGTTTCGTCAATTATGACTTTATAAAAACCTCCACTATTTTGAATATTTTGAACCATTTGTATTCATTACACACTTTAACAAAATTGCCTTTTGACGCTTGACGTCATATATAAAATTCATATTCTTCACAGATGTGCAGTCTACCTTTTAACGTACGATCTACAGCAAATGCAGAATTTATGTCGCCAGGTGGCAGAGCAACAAAACTGCCTTTTGTTAAAGTCGGTACATTTATTGTCTCCGAATTTGAACCAATTGTAAATCTAGTCGAAAGTAAAGGAGTGTCCGTCTCAAAATGGTTGGAAGCTGATGAAAAATTGGACATGCGAGCTTATATTTCCCTATTCGAGAAAATATTCACATGCGCCGAGGTAACATGAGTTTGAAAAAGTTAATGAACAAAATATGTATTTAACTGTTTCACATAGATATACGTAAGCTTTATCGATAATGAAGTTTTGAATAAAGTAACATATCCACGTAATGGTTGTGTGTATCCTTGGCCATTGAGTGTGTATCAGAACTACAAGAAGCGACGAGAAATGTTACGATTGTTGAACGTTTATGAATGGGACACAAAAACAACAGATGAAGTTGTAGATTCGGTACGTTTGTATTTACATTAATTGCAACATTAGTTTGAAATTATCGACGATATTTTACAGGTAGCTCAATGTTGCGAAACAATTGTGGAGAGACTCGGTAGGGAGGAATTCTTTTATGGCAAAAAGTACGTTCCTGAATATTATATTATTAAATTATTTTTATTATGATATGCTCTATTTTCTAGACCCACTGATGTTGACGCTCTACTATTCGGTCACCTATACACAATTCTGACAACAAACCTGCCGAACAATGTGCTTGCTGAAAAAATAAAGGAGTACAAACCGTTAGTACGATTTTGCCAAAATATTGACAAGAAATATTTCAATCCACAATAAAGCAATTGAATTGTTATTATTTGAATTTTGTATTAAAAATGTTATCGTTGCTACACAGTAGAATCGTGTAAATTTAATGTTAAATAGAAAGTATTGTTTACACCTAGAATGTAGCTCATGTAGCTTTGAATGAAGATTGGCTCAGTTATTTGTTCGTGTTAAATCATCGGCCCAGAAAATAAATCCAGTGTTTATTTAAAGCTAAGTGCTTGTATTTTACAAATTTTCCATTAAAAAACTTTGACTAAACTTTCAGACGCATTAGAAACTTGGAACATCACTGAAGGGTAGTTTCTGAATTTCTAGCGTTCCAAACAAAGTAAAGGATTGACTCTTTCCGCGAACTTAATGAAAAATATGTAGATCTATTTTAAGATCCTGCGCTTTTCAGCCCCGTCGAACAGCACGTCTTAAAGGAACTTAGATATACGACTGAGTGCTACCGTGCACAACTTCTCGTGTTGTAGGAACCTCGAGGAGATGGCATGCAGCCGTTTTGTTTTTGTTTTTGCATAGTCCATGCTCAGCCGTTTCAACTTCTTTCCAGAAGCGGCAGGTATATTCCAGTGCTTTCCCAATGTTTTTCAAGTCATAGTTCACCATGCAATGACCAGTCAGAGTTCCCATTAGTGTCCTCAGGTTGACATGCTTCTGTCCTGAGGCGGGTTCAAAATGCTTTCTTTTTCTGATTGCCTGATCAACATGAGTTGATAATTTTGAGGAAGAGTGCAAATGGATTCAGATCCTATGAAAGGAATTGAACGCCGCAATCGTTGGCTATTGATTACCACTTATTCCAACCACAAACATCAGAGTCCATTTATTGGTTTCTTTTGACTCATTAACTTTGAGTACAATGTGTATGAGTCAAGCACTAACAGTGAAGCCACAGAACGGAGAAATATATAGAAGGTAAAAGAGAAGATAATGAAGCCGAGCAGGGAAGCGCACGGGTGACGTCATCGATGCATTTACCTCCACCAAATGATGTGATGATTGCTGCATCGACACCGTCATCACCAAATAATACCTTTATTATAGATTTGACCCCAAGTTCCAATGTACTCCCAGTCAACTGGTCAACCTAGTTAATATCATATTTAATTAAGTATCTCAGCATTCTTGCAATTGCAAAATTGAGCAATATTAAAATTGCATACTACCAATTGATTATAAAATCAATTGCAACATTTCGTAACATTAAAAATGCATTGCTCTGATAATTGCAAAGTTGCTGACGAGTATTGGTAAGCAATAATTAAAATAGGCTTAATGATAATGAAGAATTGATTGGAACAGTCAGTCAAGATCGGAACTTGAACCAATAAAGAGTTGTAGCTAAAACAATTAAAAAGATTTTTTTTTACGAGTAATAAAAGAATCTACATTAGCCACGTGTGTCGACGTGTTTGTTCAAATCTTGACAAAGCTAATAATTGGTCGCGCGATCAACTTATAAAGATTTATAAGTGTGTCAGACGTCGAGTCCCGAGACAGCTTAGCCAGCAGCCATCCCCTGAGAGCGCCTGTCGCCGGGTGTGACGATTAATCTATCTGTGCCTAACTTTAGAGACATAATGATGGACAATCTTTTGTCGAATCTCGAAAGAGATTCATATGTTTGTGCGGAATACACTGGAGACAAAGGGCACCGAGCTATTGTCTCGTGTTGCTATATGGGGCACGAAGGTTGGTGTCTCCATCACAATGGAGAAAAGTTGTTCACCTTAACCCAAGAGTGATAACCCACGTTGCCAAAGCGCCCAAAGAAACGTAATATCACTGCCGCTTTTATTAGATATAAGTAAAAAAAGTGATCGTAACCTCCAAAAATAAAAATAAAACTTTGTTCAATCATGAAAATATATTATTGTGTAGAAAAAAATTGTTTAAAATAAAATAAACCTTCACACGCCTCTAAGGCGAAGTTCTCTTCAATGCTATGTATTTCCATGAGGGTTATTACTCTAGGGTGAAGGGCAATTTGGCTCATTCGAGGCCACCATTGATCCGTGTTGAAGCAAGGAGCCTCCGGTATGCGACTTCGGTTAAGTACCTGAGAAGAGCGCCTCAACTTCCTTGTCTCTGTTGTAGGTTCAATTAGGAGAATTTTAAAGAAGGATTGGGGTCTTGGTCGCAGGGCAATCAGAGCGATCTACAATGGTTTGTTTGTAGCTTGCGCTGCCTATGGCGCATCCGTTTTCAGTGACTGTTTGTCCGTCCTCTCCTGCGTATCCTAAAGCACTTGACGCTTGTCAACGTGTTGTCCTGTATGCATGTTTACCGGTTTGCCGTACTTTGCCAACTGATGCCATACAGGTGCTTATGAGTGACCCCCACTAGATCTGGAGGTAGTGCGCAGGTCACTTATGTTCAGGCACCGCAGGGGATACCGTTTAGACTCTGCATGGCTTCAGAATGTTAACGTTTCGTCCTTGTCTAGGCGCCAAATGAAGCGTCTTTTATTGGAATGTGTATTGTCTGAAGGGCGTGAAATGTGGTTGGCTTCCTCTAAGGGGCGCATCTCGTTTAGGTGGTTGCCTGCTGAGGCTTGCACAGAAGGGCCATCTGAACTTTTGTCCGACGACCCCATAATCCAAGCTACCATTGCTGGTTCGTCGTCCCTTCCCACTAGTGCATCACTGGTGAATTTCACTGATGTGTTGGAGAATGTCCCTTCTATGTCTATGAATGCACATAGTGCTACTTCTTTGTACTCCAATGCCTCCAGTTTCCTGGTTAGACTGTAGAAAGCTGAGATTTGGACTTTGGTAGGCAACCCGAAATCCCTCCACGGCGTGGAAATATATGCCCATGTGAAACTTGCGCGGAAGATAGCTAGTAGGTCTTTCATTTAGATCGATAGTCCCTTTGGCAAGAGTACAATGTATATTCCATCAACGTCTTGAGATTTGTAGGGTTTGAACATTTGATAGCCCAGACCAGTTATTTAGAATTTTCCCCGGTATTCTGTGCAGGCGGGCAGCCGTCGGTGTGTGTTTAATTCACTGACGGAATAAATACCACGATCGCTTTTTAGCTTTCCCCGATTCGCTACAGTACTCTGTAAAGGTAGCTCAGTAAGTAAAGTAATCGTTAGAGACCCTAGTTGCGGACCATTGGTTATAGAATTTTCTTGTTTTATTTTGTAGCCTCCCTAGAAAAAAATCCGGGAACTAAAGGAATACAGAACTAGGTTCACGTCAAAGCTAATGGCAAAAATGTAAATTTTTAAGAAGCCAAAAAAGTTTTGCGATAAATCACCTACAATATGTGGAACTTATTAGAAGGGAATGCAGTTGACGTTGCGGTTTAATTTAGACTCAACCAAAGGAGACGTAGGAGATTATATATGTGGGCGATCAAAGTTATAGGCGAACCCACTTAACTGCATAGTCAGTCGCATAAATTACTTTAACCTTGGTCAGCCGGTGGAGAGCTCCATCAAATTTCTACTCAAACCAGGCCGAAATTTCGATACCCAACGCTCAATTGTTATACAATTTAATAATACTCGAACCAAACACTTAGTATCAATAGTAAATGAATAGCATCCCCTAATACCTATAAATGGTCGGTCACAGATGAGACTTCTTTAAATATTCCCTTCGGATATGACAGTTCTAGCTCGTCTTCTGATTGGTTGAATAGCGACGATGGTATTCAACTAGGAAACAATATTCCTTTGAATAGATCTAACCCAGAACGGAGGACTGAAGACAAATAGTACATAAGCAAATTCTCAAAAAACGACACGATTGGCTTGTCGAACAGATAGTTGTGCCATTGGTATGAACAATCAGAAGCGTCGAAAAAGAACAAGAATTAACTACAGCGAATAACTTTATTTATAATTTTCATTTCTAATATTATTAATACACATAAAAACGAATAAAATTAAACATGGACGACTTTACCGAAATTGTGTGGCTGAAATTCGGAGGCCAAGGACATCCTTACCGATTTCACTTATCTCACATACAGAACACAATCCACCTTTGTATTGCGGATCAAACGATGCTCCGCAAAATGAACAGTTCTCCTCGGGCTTGCCACGGAAAATTGGCTTGTAGCTGATACCGCAAACATTAAATGGATTGAACTCTTCATAATTCAGTTGATGTTCATCGACCGGATTCACCTCGCATGCCTGTAGTATTTTACGAACTTGTTGTGCTACTTCAGGACGTGGTCCCAATTCAAGGAGTCGTCGTGCAAAAGATGCGGCTGTCTTGTAGTTTTTCAGTTTGAAGAACATATTTAAGGCTGTTCGCAATGTGAGAATTTGATGAACCGGTTGTAGTTTGCAATGTGTAAAGTACGCAGCCATTTCACACAAACGTTTTTGCTCGTCCAAAGTATTTTTCGGCATTCCTTTACGTGCTGTTTCCATTTTAAGACCTATTTTATAATAATGTCATTTAAATTGACGGATACGTCTTATTTTTTAAAAAATACACACCAAGAATGTATTCCCTACAGATTTGTAGCAACTGTTTCGCCTCTGCTATGTCCTGTTTCGACTCGACTATCAATAGAGGAATGCTTGTTAGAATTATCTGAAGTTTGTCTATCGCTTCTGAGAATTTGCCGCCAGTGGTTAATTGATAGCACATCTACGAATTAATCAAAATAAGAACTAAATCAATGTTTGCATCGAAAATAAGTATACCTGCAGCCTTTGGACCAAATCATTTAGTTTGATTCCAGTAGCAGGCCTGGCGTTCTTCGGATTTGTCTCTTTGTAGTTCCTTTGCGGGTAGGCTTGTAACGAAGGTAAGTTGGGAAGAGCAGTGAATGATGTGCGCGAACCAGTATATAAAGCCATAAATATTGCCTTGAATGGCTTAAAATTAACGACACCGATCTGCTCGTTAAGAAGTTTGAACGCGCTCTCAAATGCGCCCCCTTTGACATGATCTGCCACCAATGGAGAATAATTGGCCCAATGTTGTGCTGCGGTCAGCCCTCTGTTCGGCACAACATAGTATCCGTCGCCTCCGATATTCGTCGATTTCAGCTTCGAAACTATCTCCTCAGGAAGCTCCAATTCATCTACATCCCATCCAGGACCATCATCTAGTTGCAAAATATAGAATTATTTGAATTTATTACTCTATAATCAGTCTTACTTTCTCCGCCCTCTGTGTTTCTTGCCTCCTTCATTTCATCGTCGTCGTCTTCGTTGTCCATCAAAAGGTCAGCATCTTCGCCCCAGGCATCTCCAGCATTTTCAACTTCTAGGTCGTTGACCTCCAATGCTTTGTTAGCATTTGTTACTCCTCTCGTTGCCATAGCACCTTCGAAGAAACCTTTCGAAACAGTCAAAAGTGGCCAATTGCTTTCAGCCTGCTGTATTGGCGGTGGTGGTTTCAACAATTTCGCGTCTGGATTCACTTTTGGCAACTCCTTTCCATCTTTCGTAACAATTTCCTTCAACTGTTCCGCCTCCTCTTCAAGACCATGAGTAGCTGCCGTCAAATAAGCCAAAGAATGTTGACCACAGTTCTTTAAAATGTTCACTCTTTCCTGAACATCGCCCAGCAGAAGTGCACCTTGATACTGAGCCGACGTGTCCTTGCGAATTTCGGCAATTTTATTCATTTTCTTCAATTTTTCGAGATTCCCCGTTATCAAGTATAAGAAAGACAATTTGTCGAAGTTCTTCGTACGTTGATAGGACATTTCAACGACTTGATGGTTGCCTTGAAGCAGTGCAGCTTGACCCAATCGCTCCCAACAGGCTTTGTCATCTAAAGCCTTGGCGGCTTCCAGCGCTATTTCGATATTTCCACACTCTAATGCCAAGCCGAATCGGGTCTTTTCGTCCTTTACAAAATGCAGCGCCACCTCTGGATATCCTTTTTGTTGCAGATAAGCAATTATACTCTGTCCAACCAATCTGGCATTGCGAACCATATACAACACTTCCTCATATTTCCTGTTGATCAACGCCAGCTTGAATTTGTACTCAGTCGTGTCGATATTCAAAACACGAACTCGACATTCTCGATCCAAGCAAAATACTTGGTTGCCCTTCACACGCGTCAAATAGATTGGGAGATCCAAAGTTCGGATGATGCCATGATCACCATTCGTAATGGCATATTTGATATGATTGCTGGTCGTATAGATGAACACGCCAGAATCGTCCCAGGCGCCCGATTTAACACGCGTATTTTCTTGGATGGTGCACAAATATTTCAAACGCCTATCGCAGATTGTCACAGAATGTTTGCATAGCAGAGCGACCAGAGTCATGTCGTTCGACCACACCGCGTAACGACATTTCGCCAATTTAATCTGAAATGATGGGATTATTTAATACAATGATTATCTATGGATTTATTCTGTATTTGACGCAGGACGAGATTGCTGATATCATTGATATTAAAATGAGCCAATGTTGAAAAGTTGACGCTGTTTGTGAAATTGGGAGTGTATCATTATTTGTTGACGGTATTATATTAAAAGTTATTGCCGAAAGCTCAAGCGCATCAAGAATTAGAAATAATCGCGGTACTGATGCTTTGATAAATGAAATCTAATTTCTTTGAGTTGGTTCAAAATGATGACAATGTCTTGAAATGGTATCTTCACTTCATTATACTGTTACGTTCGCCATGCAGCGTGGTCGATCCACGAAACAATAAGGGCAAAATAAGGGACTATTTTGCCCCTGAAAACCTCAACCCACAGGGCGGGCAAACGAATCGATTGAAATGGTATACGTGGGCCGCCACTTCACACAGTCTAGGCAAGTCATTAAATATATAGAATTGGAGGAATTAATTTAAATATTTATCTAGATTAAAGTATTGAATTAAATAAATATGAAATAGATTCGCTTGGGATATTGATTTATAGAAATATATTTGGATTCATTTAGTTGAGGGTGTAGATATGCTAATTATGGATTGGGTTTATCTAGGTTAGGAATATTGGATAAGATAGCTAAATAGACTAAAATATTGTCGTGGAGGGTTGAACTGCGCCGTGTCATCGTATCCAACAAATCGAACTCAAAGCTGCCCGTCGTCCCACCAATGTAACGCGATCTTCACCCGACCTCATGGCTGTGAGGATTCATCTGCACAGCTTTTCTCAACTGCCAGCGTCGCAATGTGTCTACCCAAAGGCCGCCCACACACATACAGCAGCACAGTATCCACCGAGGTGCAACGCTGTGGCCAATCGTGAAGACCGCGCACTGAAATTAAATCGCCAGCTGACGTGCATCGATAATTGGCATAAAACGAGTCGAAAGAATGAAAGCTGGAATGGGTTGAGCGAACTCGATTGGCCGTTGACCGCTGATACAACGAACGGGATCGGGGAATCTAATCAATATCGCCGGGAAGGCTGGAGGGTCTGCTCGGTGCACTTGATAATCAAGGAAGGGCAGACGTGGGTGTACGGGGTTCAACCAAGAAAGTCGTGTGTGGGCAAAATCTGATGCTTGGGCGAGGAGACTTCAAAAATACGATGCGACATCTTACGCGTGAGCAACAAGACGAGCGGCGATCAACAATTGATGTAGGAATCAAGAGCCAGCAGCGTTAGCATAAGAAAAAAAAATGTAAGTAGGGGTAAGCATAGATAGGAATAGTTAGGTGAAGTAAGAAAATAAAATAGAGCCTTAAGGATAAAGCAAGTGCATTTTTTGTGTGAAGTGGCGAAACGGTCGTCGCAGGTCGGTTCATTTTCTTTTCTGTTTTCTTTTTCTTTCAAATTCTTTTTTTTCGGTCGGTGGTTTTAAGTCGTCGCGAATCCTGTTCCCGTTCCCGAATTCGCGGACAGGTCAGTCCCGGCGCAGAAACGGGTGGGGCCCTTCAAAAGAAATTTCCCACAACCCTCTTCGCGGGTTTAAGTGGAGTGGGATTGCCCAACCCGAGGCCAGGATTGGCTGCGGTGCAATATCAGACGTTGCATTAATTACAGTTGTAACAACACTACAGGCAGATTCGTCTTAATGTAACGAACGGAGACGACTTTCATAGAAGTTGAGCGTTTTGCACAAGCATCCATGCTTTGATTAACGTATCTTCTACAGAATGAATAGGAAATCACGAAGTTTGGTTAGTAATTTTTGCGTATTTTTGGAATACATATTTTCGAAATTTTACATAAAGGCACATTTAAATATTGCGACGGAAAGGGATTTGTCGAACAATAGAAAAAGATATCAGTTTATCAATCAGGCTACATCAAAGATATTCCCGATCATTTCGACATGTCGACAGAGGCTCTCTTTCCACGAAAGCCAAATATATGACACCGTGTGACGCATGCAAAGAAGTTACGTCTCTAAAACGCTTTCAAACAATTCTTGGTTTCAACAACCTAGCATTGCCTAAAAATTCTGCGACAACAGTGCACGGTAATCGGTCGAAAATTTAGAATTTAGCGGTCGATGTAAGCATTTCGAAATACATCATCACTAATTGACAAACACCGTAAAAGGTGAACTGAAGGTCAAATACACTCCAACCGAAGAGATATATCGACGCTAGTACATCTTTTTATAACACAAAATGTCGACACAATATTGAACTGAAATTTTATCACAACAAAATTAATTCATATGATGGGTAGGAAGGCAAAAAAGGTTTGTCTCAATTCATGTTTAAACACTTACACATCCAACAGCTACTAGTCGTTGCACTTCATACAATGTCACATATTCTGGATCGCGTATTAGCAACATCCCAGTACCAGCATAGAAGATTTCTTCACAAAATGTTGGTATCTTTTTAGTAACCTCATTTTTGAAATTCTTAATCACCAATTGATTGTTTCGATCCAAAACAGCAAAACGGTTCCTTGCAACCCAAATAGCTGAGATGCCAGATGATCTTTTACTATCAGCAGACTCTGATTGACTTTCAGCTTCCTTCGGTATTGTGCATAAGTCGTAGGTGCTATTCTCTAGGTTGCTTGTGCGGATGCACAAAAGTACGGCATTCAAAGCAGGATTATACGACATACTATGAACTGGAGCTTTACTACCGCTACGAAGTTGCATCACTACAGAATCCTTAGTCGTGGTGTAGTCTAATTTGCGCAAGAATTTTTCTTTCACATAGTATAATGTGTTGCCATGAACAGCATAGGCTGGACGTTCGCGTTCCAGTTTGAATACCACCATGCCTGCAAGTGATTATATATAGATATGAAGCATTGCAATTCAATTAAATCAATCAATTAGGTCCTAAAGACAATACTTGAATGTGAGTTTAAATAGTTTAAATGTCCTCATTTAAATGAGTAATGTATATGAAAGTTTCTCCAAGGACTTGATAACAATAATTGTATTCTAAATTTTCTAAATTATTTTTTTTGTATCCACAACTTTGTTTTTAAAGTTAACATTTATAAAATCAGTTGAGTGCAAATCGTTGGAAAACAAAAACATTTATTGCATTAATTATCCTAAATATGTTTTATAATTTACCTGCATCATGTCCAGCTGCAAACAGATTTAACGACGGATGTGCAGTTAAAATCCAGAATCGTTCACCATCCCGTCTGAACGTATAAAGGCATTGACGTTTTGTCATGTCCCACACGCGAATACTTTTATCTTCACTGTTCGACAGTATTAAATCCTGTCGCGGATGAAACAGCACACATGACACATTGTTGTAGTGACCACGACAAGTATCAACCTCCCACGCCTTGTACTCATTCATTCGCCACAATTTCACTTGCCGATCATCTGCCCCGGAAACAATTAAAGGTAGCGTTGGATGGAAACTAGCCCAATTCACGCCACGATCGTGTCCTTCTAGCACATGCTTGACAACCGCATCGGCTTGACCAAACAGATCGGTTGTACCAGGATTTTTTAGGTGATCATCCAAACCACCCGGTCCAGGTGCTACGTTCTTCTTGCGCAAGCCTGCATAAAAATTATTAGTATTGAAGTGGCAAAGATGAATCAAGGGTTGCTTAAACCATGGAAAACCAAATCAGAACCCATGGGCGATTGAATTTAGACTAAATGCTTCAATGATATCTGGCGATAGTTTAAATTTGAAACACATCGTCGCAATTGTGCCCTAACAATGTTTATTTCCAAATAAATTAGTTTGAGAGGTTAGTATTGTATTTTTGGAAATCAAATTTATAAATAATTCCGATAATTTAACGACACAAAGCCAATGCTTTCCGAAAGACTCTTTAATTTTATTTGTTTGAATGATAGAAATTTAGTAGACGAAACCCAAATAGAAACATGTTTAGAGTTTTCTGTTTTATTTTTTCCACTATTTACGAGGGAGAGTTAAATATAAACCGGACTTTTGTCTTTATGAGTCTCAGACTCTGCCGAGCGGTCTGGTTGGGTGGGGGGTCTTAAGTTGGTTTGTTAATAGTGGGGACAGCCATCTGCCGGGCTGCTCATTCTTTCAGTTGATCAGTAGCAATCATGAGTGAGCAAGTGGTTCCTTTATCCATTGAGCAACGTATTATTATTGAATTTTTAACAAATAAAGACGTTTCGCCATCGAATATTTTGGCTAGGTTGAAGGTGCAGTTTGGTGACAATACGCTTTCACGGACACAAGTGTTTGATTGGGCTAGAAAATTCAAAAATGGACGAGAAAGTGTAGAAAATGAACCTCACGATCGACGCCCAAGATCAAGTGTAACTGATGACAATATTCGAGCGGTTCAACATCTAATCGAGGGTGAACGTTGGGACAAATGTGTAGACGGGGACGGGGACTATGTAGAAAAATGATTAAAGTCTTATTTGAATACTATTACTGTTAATAAATTTGTATAAAAAAGTCCGGTTTATATTTGACTCACCCTCGTATTATTATAAGTTAAAATCAAGGAAAAGTTGCAAACTTTTATTTGTTGTGTGCAAAAGTAATGACCATTTTGGATGAAGAAATTCAGTGATAATCTTTAACCTTCCTTCGGGCGCAACTAATCTCCCAGATGATGTCACGTGTTTTTTTGCACCATTCAGTAAGATCGAAGGGCAGTGGATTGAGTTTCTTAGTAGCTTCCTGTCTTTACTCCACTTATCGAAAATCGTCTTCGATTTTTCGTCAGTACTTTACTGAGTGTCGTGAGTGATGTACTCAGATGAATTGCGCCTGATCGTGAGTATTTAGGATTTTCAAAATTCCATTGTTTTTTTGTTGATATTTCAGTTTTATATTTAAAATAGCATGTGTAATATTAGCCTTTAGTTACTGAAGATTATATATAATCTGTAAGATTATTGCGCCCGGTTGTGTAATAGCATTAGTTTTTTGTTCTTCTCCAAAAGGAATGGCTCCTTCATCAAAGCAATCTACTATTCCAAACGCTTCAACATCAAGAGAACCTGCTTCTCGAAATTTTGACCTACGAAACTCTGCCGATTTGGCTGAAATCTAGCGAATTCTTTTCGATGAAGACGAGATATTAGCCAATGAAAACAATGGAGATGGCGAGACCGACACTGATAGTAAAGAACATGTACAAGAAAGAGAAGAAAATTCCGATATAGACCAAGACGGTGAGAGCTTTGACGAAGAAGAAACAGTTGGTCAAGAATTTTTCATAGGCAAGGATGGAACGAACTCGTCTAAAATAAAGCCTTCAACCAGAACCAGAAGGATAGCACAGAATGTTTTGTTGAAATTATCTGGACCCAATGGAAATGTTCGATATGTACGTTTCCTAAATGTATGCTAAAAAATTTCCTGATGACATAATAGAATTAATAGTAAAGTATACAAATATATACACTGAATAAATAAAAGAAAACTACGCAAGAGAAAGGGATATGAAACCAACTGATTTAATAGAGTTTCGCAGTTTTATTGGCTTGCTCTATCTGGCCGGTGTTCTAAGCAGCAATAGACAGTCGTAGGAAGAATTACGGGGAGAAAATGATTTTGACGTACAATTTTTTACCTGATAATGAACTTGAAAAGTTCCTAATAAAGTGTACTCGCTTGGATGACATAAATACACGAGATGAAAGAAGAAAGTAAGATAAGCTAGCAGCAGTTCGCGAAATGTTTGACCTGTTTGTAACGAACTGTCAAAAAAAATATTCATCTGGACAAGATGTTACTGTAGATGAAAAACTGGAAGGATTTTGAGGAAGATACTCATTTGTACAGTACATTCCATGAAAACCGAATAAATACGGTCTAAAGATTTATGTTGCCGTCAATGCCAAAACGTTTTACACACATAATTTAGAAATATATGAAGACAAACAGCAAGAAGTCCCCTTCGCGGTAAGCAATAAGCCGCAAGACGTGGTCATGAGACTTGTTCGACCGCGGTATGGATCAGGACGTAATATAACTTGCGACAACTGGTTCAACAGTTACGCATTATTGCAGGCTCTCAAAGAAAAAAAGTTGTCATTGTTGGGAATCTTGCAAAAAACCAAACGCCAGCTCCCACCTGAATTTTTGAATCTAAAATCTAGAGCTGTAAATATTATTGATGTAAATCCTTCCTTTTAATTTTGTGTAAAATTTGTTTATTTAACGAAATCGATTTTCGTACAGACATTACAGATCCATGATTCATCGCTTGTATGATTTGCCATTCGACTCGGATACTAGGAAGAAAAAAATGCAGTACATCATACAAACTCCAAAATTAAATGGATTCAAGCCATCAACCGTCACTAGGATGGCGGACAAGATCAGGAGAACCCGAGAGACTAATGAAAGATCAACATTACTGAGCACTGGCTCAGACCAGACTAGCCGTTTCTTACTATCAAGGTGTCACTAATAAAATCAAAAGGACTTTGAACCACTACAAAGCGATTCGGCTTAACTTAAAAACATCTTTGGATCAACCAAAGACAAGATGAAACCACATAAAAAATCGGGTATTTATCGAACGAGAAGATTGGTATATATCCCTAATAAGGGAAGCGAGCGACTTCCGGGAATTGGCTGGCCTAGAAAGTTTGGCAATCTACAAGGAAAAGAACAAATTAATGAGCCATGATGAAGGAAATGTAAAATCACCGCTTTTCAAATTAGTTATATAAGACAAATCATAATGTACCTTAATCACATCCGCTTAATTATATCCTCTCAATTATATTCTCTATAGTATATAAGCAGAATACCTGGAATTCAGGCCAAACGATTACGGTCGAAAATCGATTTCGTCGAATAAAGAAATTTTACACATAATTGAAAGGAAGGTTTTTCACATCAATATCAAAACTATTTTGTGAAAATGGAATCCATTAACAATATGTAAATAGTAGTCATTTTTGTTTTACAAAGAATTGCTCACTTGTTTCATTTGTCCCGAAAAAAGTGAGAAATGTGCTTGTAATTTCAAGCATGCACGATGATGGGCAAGTTGATGGAGTCACACGAAAACCACAAA
Source organism: Oxycera nigricornis (assembly GCA_963942545.1). Lineage (NCBI taxonomy): Eukaryota > Metazoa > Arthropoda > Insecta > Diptera > Stratiomyidae > Oxycera > Oxycera nigricornis. The sequence continues at coordinate 95,577,443 of OZ012659.1, forward strand.
TGATTTTGGATTATAACACCACCAAAAGTGGAAGTAGTTAACAAATTGTGCGCTACCTATAATGTAGCAAGAAGTATACGAAGATGATCAATGGTGATTTTCTTTGCACTATTTAATATAGCGCGTGGGTGCGGAGGTGGTATATGTTTTCAATAACAACCTCCATTCAAAGTCAAATAGAAGACGGGGTTTTTTGAAAGCTCTATGCAACGGTTTGTGTTTAGAACAGCTCCAAAGGAGGAGTATTCAAACAAGGGAAATGTCCATTCAACTACAAAACGAACTACGTGGGTTCCAGCCTACCTCAGCCTGCATCTGCAATCCAGGACGGACAAAGAAAAAGGTGTTCAAAATGTCGTCAAATCAAAAAAGTTCGCTATTCAAAATGCAAATGTGTATAATGGAATGTTGAAGTATTTTGCTTGGAGCATGCCAAGATGATATGTGAAACATGTTATGATTTAGCTTTTACACTGCCTCAACTTGGCTTTCATTATTTTAATTTTCAGATTTTTTATGATTATGTTGACTTGTTTTATGAAGTCAAAGTTATTTTGGGTGAAATATTAAAATGTTATCAGTTTCCGATGTTTTTCTTTACCAAGAAACTTTACCCACCTACCTTTACCTGAAAAATTGCATGTCAGATGAATTGCGCCCGATCGCGTTAGAATTTGCATTGTGCCCGACGGAAGATTAAAGATCGATAAGTTTTTCCAGCTCACTTTGGTAAAATTCCGGCGATTTTTCATCGAAAAATGGGTCTGGATCATTTTCATCGTTTCATTCTTTCTTCAGACATTTTCTAGTTGTCGACATTATATCTTTGCTAGTAACGTTCGGTGCGATTGATGAAGCTTCCTGTAGATAGCTCCGCGCATATCGCAATAAATAGACAATAAAACCTTCTGCGGGGGCACTTTCTGAAGGTTTTCTTTTGTTGCGAATTTTACGGGCCAACTCAACACTTTTGTATGCCACTCATTTCCAGTAACCCAGAAAATTTCTCAAGAAAACCTCGAAGATTATTCCGAACGAGGTGTGCCGTTCTCGTCCTAAGGATAGCTTTTATCACACGGATTCCTTTTTCTATTCCAGCTCTGTGTAGGCTGTATTTCTAAGCTAATTCTACAAGCTATGATATTGCCGTGTATCTTTTAATTTCCAAGAAACTGGCACGCTGATTGAATTCAAGGCTTCACAATGCCCTGAATTGAGAGTTACCTCCAAAAAGGGCCATTACTTACGCACACAATCATTACATGAAGACACAGTTAAAATTGAACTCATTATAAAAACAAAAGAAAGTCAAATAACGCCTATGATTGCCTCGAAATCCACAAACTACGACTCAAGTTTTGATTTTCAATTTTCAACTTATAATAAATGCTTAATGTATTGATAACTGTTTGCTGATGGTTTTTTTATGAGATAACAGTCACACATAAAATAAAATTATTGACAGTAAATATTTAAGGAAATCAGGGCATTATTCTGCTTTCATCAGCGTATTCACTCATATGTACTTTACAAACAAAGTTCCTTGTAAATGATTTAGTTATCACAAAACGTCTATGCCGTTCCGAGAAGATTTACATAGATAATAATTCAGGTATTACAGAAAGCCTTTCGGAAAGACATATTACGAGTCCAAATCCATTTAGTTTCAAACGTCTTAGACTATCCAGAACTATTTGATGTTAGTTGCCAATTAGGACTCTTTTAGCCAAATCTAAATATTAGTTGAAATTTCATTTGATATATAATAATATAACTGTACAAAATATTTACAACAATCATATCAAAAGAAGAAAAAAGTTCCTTTAAACGAAAATGAAAGCCCACATTGCCGATAACTTATATCACGTTCCAATTTGGTCCTACCTTTCATTCCGTCTCGATTCGCTATACCTGAGATGTCCCACACACGTACAGTTTGATCTAGCGAAGCAGAGACTATTTGATCTTCAGACGGATGAAACATGGCGCACATGACATAGTGATTGTGTCCGGTAAGAACCGATATACAAGTCCGCGATTGCCAATTCCATATACGAATGGTTTGATCATCGGATGCACTCAAAATCCACGGGTATTCATGATGAAATGCAGTGGTGCGAACGTAATCAAGATGGGCAAGAAGTGTGAAAATACATCGTCGTTGTTTATAGTTCCACACCTGAAATAGTTAAGTTTTATTTAGTACGTTGTGTAAAATAACAATGAGGAAATTCCGATCTAATTTTTTGGTTTAACAATAAAAGAAAACATGTGCATTTCGATCATTATTAGGACAAAAGCAGGCAGTGGTTCAAGAGTTAACCATTTCCGGCACAGTGCTACGTAAATTGTACCAGTGATTTATTTTCAAGTGCATTACAGAATCATACAGAGTGTCCAGTGGCAAATTTATGTTTTCAAAAGTAAATATAAGGAAAACTATAAGACATATTGTTTTAATACAGAATAAAACACATAACTAGAAAGAATGCGAATTTTCTAAAAATAATAACATTAAAATGCCGTCCATTTAGACACACACACTGTTAGAAAGCAAGATTCGTTTAGTCTTGCCAAACGGCCAATGCAAAAAACCGAGATTAGTGTCATTTCCCCGTAAATATCCTTAACAAAGCTCATCACTTATGGTCCAAGTTGTTACACATTCGAAAGGGAGATGCACAAATAAATGGGCGCCAGAGTAATATAATGCAAACATTTGTAGTTTGTGCATGAATGTACCATTCTTCTTCTGCACAAGTTTACCATTCTTGTAGTCGTGTTTTTTTGAAGGTATTAACAGTTGTATTGAAAGTACAATTTTAAATTTTCAGGATTTTTAAAAAAAAATAATTTTTAAAAATTAATTCTTTTAATTTTTAAGAATGACGAGAATGTACGCGAATTTTATGAAGGCATTTTTTGCCTCAGTTACTTCACGCTAAATATAGCGTCTGTTATTTTAATGTAATTTTTTTTAAGATTTAGAAGACCATCTTACTAAATATCAGCCTAAAAAATCAAATCGCACACTGTCAGTTTTTCTAGACATCGAAGGTTCAACATCGTCAGTCATAAGGCTATTGCGAAGGCACTCGGGGAAAACAATGTTGATGATAAGCCCGCAAGGTGGGGTGCTATCACTCCTTCTATGGAACCTTGTGGTGGACAACCTGCTGTCAAAAATAGAAGCGATCGGCTGCAAAGTCGTAGCCTATGCTGACGATGTTGCTATAGCAATATCGAGTAAATTTATCAATACGTTATCGGAAAGACTAAACTTTGCCCTTGATTTTCTCACCAAATGGAGCGAAGCTTTTGGTCTGAAGATTAATCCGCAAAAAACGAAACTTGTGCTCTTCACAATTTGTCCCACCCAAATTTGATGAGGTAAATATAAACCCATCTCATCAGATAAAATATCTAGGTCCACTTCTGGACTCTAAACTCGCATGGTAGGTGAATCTAGCAGAAAGGACGCGCAAAACTGCATGCACAATCTACTGCTGCAAAAGAGCCATTTGAAAAGGTGGGGATTGAAACCCAATATTGTATCATGTATGCGGCGATAGTGGAACCAACCCTTCTGTATGGCGCGGTTATCTGGTGGCCAGCGATGGCAAAAACATCATATGCAAACCTGCTAAACAAGGTCAGAAGGATTGCAGCAATTGCAACCACCGGGGGTATACACACTACCCCGACAGAGGCATTGTTCATGCTATTAGATTGGCTCCCCCACGGAGCTCCTTACGAGGCAGCAGGCCAAGTGTGCTGCGATTCAATCAAAAGCTCTAAATATTTGGCATGAGGGGAATACTGGCCTTTCCACCATATTACGGAGGGATGGACCGACGCCAGGGAAAGTTGACTTCACTTCTCCGATTCCCAGCTTCCACCACGGTTTCAAGTCAGTCATCCCTAGTAGAAATGACTGGATCATAGAAAGAAGTGGGATACAGGAATCGGTCGACATCTACACTGCTGGATCAAAGATGGGTGGAAAAGTTGGCTGTGGCGTTTTCTCCGAACAGCTAGGCCTGAGACTATCATTCCGGCTACCAGATCACTCCAGTGTTTTTCAGGCAGAGGTCATCGTAATACATAAGGCAGTGGACTGGCTGAGAAATCAGAAAATTTCCATAATAAATCTTAACATTTTCTCCGACATTCAAGCTCCTACCCAATCACTATCCAACTTGTATACTTTATCCAAAATTGTAATGGAATGTCGTATACAACTGAACGCGATGTCACTTTGCTGTGAAGTGATCCTATGCTGGGTGCCGGGCCATAGTGATATACCTGGAAATTGCGAACCTGATGCCCTAGTGTAGTGATGGGTAAGCCGTATATAAAAGATGAGTTTGTATGAGTAACTCATTTACTTTTTTGAGTTGGGACAATGTACCAACTCAAATGAGGTGTTACGTTATTAGGACGAAAATACTGTGACAATTTTTAACATCCTAACACCTGCTTAGACATATGTATGTATGTGAGTTGTAAATATTTTTCCTTCATACCGCAGTTACACAAGAATGATGAAGTTATTCGCATTGCATTCTATAGCATACACTTTACACCGTTGAATTGACATTGCTTTAGATAAGATTATTTTAGTCAGGCTTCGGGGTTAAAAAGGCATACATGTGATTGCTTTTAGGATGATTCGATTTATTGAACAAAAATATAAAAATCCATACAACTTATATTGTCTCGTAGAAATGAATTTTGAAACTTTAAAATAAGAAATAATGTAAATAGAGACATAGTAACTACTTTAGCTTTTCAAACAATCAATAAGCAAAAAATATATTCACATATTGAAATTCAAAAACACTAACTTAGGAACTTTTTTGCCTGTCAACCTATTCGTTCTCTCACATATCAGCTGACCAGATTTCGAAAAGATGCGCTCGGATGGAACAGATGTTGCGGGAATACACATTTGTCGCTTCACTAAGTTGAAGAGTTAAGGAAAAGAATCTTTATTGTCATGCCACCACTTCAAAGAGTTTTGGCTTCTTTGAAGAAGCGGCTGCTCGCAATACTTTTCGAGCTCGGTCATACCAGCCATAGAAATCATCCCATATTCGTTGCGTTCTTTTCGGGGCTGGTGATTGCTCTGTAGGTAATTCCACTACGATTGGATTATTTATAAATATGAGAAGAAGGAATTTTGGCTATTTCCTCTTTGATATTTACGGAAGCTTTTCTGAATGAATATTCTTCACTAAATCCGTGCTTCTTAAAACGAGGGTCCAGCAAAGTACTTTCCGCAAATACCATATTGTCTTCAATGCTAACAAATCTTGTAGACATTTCTTCAAGAATTACCTCAACCATTTTCTTTACGGAAGACGGCAGACAGTCTTTTGATAAGTTTTTATAACATTCTTTTTTTAAGTGCATTGGTGATTAAGATTACCTCCAATATCGTAACATTTTTTTCAGAGCTGATTTCATCCGTAACTTCTTTAAAAATTGACAATATTTCGCACGCGTGGGTAACTATTTCTATATCATCAGCATTTAAGTTTTTTATAGCTGGATAGTCGATTGTAAGGGTAGACATTAAACTCCGTTTGTTTTGCAAAAATCTTTCAAACATTTGAAATGTTGAGTTCCAGCGGGTCGGAACATCTTGCTTCAATTTTAAATCTCCCCCCCCCCCAGCTTTTTCTGCATTTCCTTTAGCCTTTGTGAAGCAAGTGGGCGATCCGAATATTCTTGGCACTCCAACATAAAAGATTGAAGCTCAGTATTTTCATCCAAAAAGTGAGGGTAAGGGAAATATAATTTTCGTTGGGCTTTGATGTCCACCCATGAGTAGTCAAAGCTATAAATTCAATCTCATTCAACACTGTTTGCACTTTTTCTTTTACAATATTATAGTAATTATCCAAAAGAACGTTGGACAAAGTTTTTCTGGTCGGCAGTTGATAATGAGGATTCATCTTTTTCAAAAAACTTTTGAAAGCTTCGCTTTCTACTAAATTAAAAGAAAGATAGTTTTTAGAGACCAGCTCTACTAGATGTTCGTTCAAAATGTTATTTTTTTGGCAGAAATTGGTTTGAAATAATTTGTCATTTTTATGCTACTAAGGTGGCTGGTTTTAAGCTGCATGATTTCGGAGGATACGGATGGTATTGAAGAGTCCATCTCGGTTCTCACATTATCACCATCGTTACTCATAACATAGCTTGTGTTAGCATTAGAATTTTCGTGGGTTTTCGTGATACTGCTATCGAAAACTAGGGGATGCTTTGTTTTTGTGTGACTATGAGGTTCTATGGACCACCACCACTAAAGGAAAGCACTTTAGCACAAAAATTAAATTTGGCTTTATTATTTTTTAAATCTGAAAAATAAAGAAAAGCTTTTGACGTTCGTTGGTCAGCCATTCTGTCGGAAGAATGAAAATATTGGTACATTAAACACGCAAAACCACGAAAAAATATGCGTTCAAATCTAATAATTTAATAGATATAAACTTCTAATTAGAAAGTAGACATTTGTATTAAAACCCAACGGATCACAAATTCAAATTAATGTATTAAATATCTACCAGAGAAACTCATTCTTTACCGCAATTTACAAAAATATTGAACTCACCTCTAGAACTTCAATGCAATAAAAATATTCACAAGTGAACCGCTAAGCAAACATTTGAAGAATGAATGCGCTATCATATCGGTCGCGCAGTGAGTCAGCTCATAGAATCATCAAATCGCCTTGCATTTGCTATTTGTGGGCACGCTTCACCTCATATATTCATGATATCTGCGCCGGCGGCATTGTGTTATCACCTCTTTTAGGACTCGTGCCATGTCATTCATTCATACGTCCAAATTTCATTTTTTTGTTGCTTGCGGACGTTGGACTGAGTTGGTACAAGCTTTTATTTTGAGGTGATGGGACAATTTCTGAATTTGAATGGGACATTTGAGGTGCCTCATACATGAGTTACCCAACACTACCCTAGTGAGAGCTGACACTAACCTCCATTTTTATTTACTAACAACCCAAGTCGTCCATCCACTGGCCTCCGTCAAAATAAGTTTCAAGCAGTATTATAAAGAGGCTGCAAACAGGGCCTGGCTGCTGGAAGAAACCTGGAAGACAACCAGGCAAACTTGGCACGCACTGAACTCAAAGCGCACCAAGCAGCGCCTCAACACGAGCCGTGAAACATTAAGTTTCATCATATCCGTACTGACGGGAAATTGTCTCATTGACAAACATGCAGAAAGATTTGGTGCTCCTTTCAATGATTTCTGCCGCAGCTGCAGATCGGAGGAAGAAACGAGTTTGAGTTTTCATGGAATTTTCGAGAAAATTGATTTTCATGATTTTAACAGTATTTTGGGTGGGTTCGCACCAAAATTCTGTGAAATTTAGAATCGATCCGTTTGTTTTTGGATTATCTTGTACGACATTCAGAAAAAATGGTTTTAAAACTTTGCGTGTACTTCCTACGTGTTCTTCATGTGAACAGCATTCATAAGCAATAATTTTAGAACGACTGTGAATTTCATTCTAACTCTTAAGGACGAATAACTACAAAAAAAATATTCCTGAAAGTTGCAAAGTGATGTCCGCCCTTCATTTCAGTTTGGTTACATTTTAGTGATATGTATTGTATATTTCATTTTTATTGATCAAGTCTGTAGAAATCAGTGCAGTTATAATTAAAGTTCTAGAAAAAAATCGTTTAAGAATCTCTAAATAAAAAATACAACCTTAAACTATTGCTGATGAGAAAACCCCTAATTCTAGGTTGAAAACCTCTGATCTGAGATCACTGGCATCATATGAATGAACATTTTCGAATGCTTTTGATATTGCCTGCTCGCAGCCAGTCTTCATAATATTTTTTTTCGACGTTGGGAGATGGAAATCTTCAAAAGATACCGAGTCGCTCCGGTTTCTCGGTTTGTCGGACTTTTGCCGACTAAAACCACCTCCGCCTCCTCCAAACCTCCCGCTCCATGACTCTTTGCTTGCACCTTCCGAGTGCAATATTTTTATTCACTTTTTATATGTTTGCTTCCCAGACGATGAACGTCGGTATGAGATAGTACTAGAGTCTCAATAATTTTATTCCTCATTAATTTTAGAATAAAGGTCTGTTTTTAAAATAAATTCATTCGGTTTGGCTGTCTAAACCTTGAGCTTTGAGTTTGTAAATATTAATATTTTAAGTTTTGCTTTTCAAGTAGATGTTTCCGCAGTGCTGTTTTGAAAGATGATACCTTGGTTATTTTTAATTTGTAAAAATTCGCTGCACTGTTAGTTGGATCCCTTCTCAGTCGTTCTGTCCTAGCACATTTTATTAACATATTATCCGTCATTTAGTCATTTTTTCTCAAATTTCAATCTCGTTTGATTGCTTTTCCTTCATCGTATTGTAAATTTTTAGGTATGAATTTCCCTTTTTCATACAATTCCACTCATCCAGGTTGAGTTCTTGGGGTTTTGTACCCCTCAGCCGTTGGAGTCAGTCTTTGCAGGTTTTAGATAATCTTATATGGCTTGGTTATAGTTCCTGCTATGCCCATTTTGTTACCTTTTGTCGTTTGATTTCATATTAGGAGTCCATACGTAATTCTCGAAATTATGTGTGCATTAGTGATTTGGATTTTAGTGTGGTTAGGGAAGTACCTGAATCAATGTAAAAGACCAACAATAGCTGCGATTTTTTTTACTTAATTCATTCATATGTACAGTCCATGAGAGTATTTCGTCTACTGTAAGACCCAGGTATTTTGTTTGCTCAACTCGTTTTAAGTTATTACAGTTTACTTTGATCAAAGGTTCAATATCCGTTTTTTGGTTTTGTTTAGAGATAATTATTAGGTTGCTACAAATGAAATGGCCGATTTAGCAATGACATAAAGTTGGCTGCGATTTTAGTGTATTATGTTGGCACAAGGCGGCGCAAATGATATGACATATTGAAGTATAAATACTGCTATCTTGGTTTATGGGGTCATTTCTATTTTGCACTTTATAGTGATCGTAAAAACAAAAACAGAAAGTGAACATGGAAGTGAATCAAAAACGGCTACTTTTACTATACAAATTTAAATTAGAGCACAACGCAACGGAAGCAACGAGGAATATCAACAGCGCATTTGGGCCTGATACATTTAGCGAACGAACCACTCAGCGGTGGATCGAAAAATTTCGATTCGGAGATATGGACCTTGGAAGTGAGTGAGCCACGTGGACACCCAGGACCATCGATCGATAACGACGAGCTGCGTGCATTAGTGGAGTCTGACCCCCGCCAAATCATAAGGGATCTTGCCGAGAAATTAGGCGTTCGAAATTCGACAGTTTGTCGCCACTTGCAACAACTTGGAAAAGTGAAAAAGCTTGACAATGGATTCCGCATGATCTTACCGAGCAAAACATGACGTGTCGAATGAAGATTTCAAGCTCTCTTCTTTCCCGCAACAAAAAAGAACCGTTTTTCCACCGAATTGTGACCTGTGATGAAAAGTGAATTTTATACGATAATCGTCGCCGATCGGCCCAATGGCTAGCTGCCGATGAAGCGCCAAGATAACGCACGACCTCATATATCGAGAACAACCGTCCAAAAATTAAACAAGTTGTGCTATGAGACTTTTCCTCGCCGTCCATATTCACCAGACCCTCACCAACAGATTACCATTTTTTTTTTAAATATTTGGACCACTTTTTGACAGGAAAAAGATTTAATAATGATGCTGCTGTCAAAAATGCCTTCGAGGATTTTCTTCGAAACAGAAACTCGGACTTCTACAAAACTGGGATAAATGTACTTATATCTCGTTTTCTAATCTAACTAGAATGTCTGCTATGTATTCCTTGGTTAATTTTATTCCGTCGATGGAAATTCCATCAGGTCCTGGCGCTGTGTGGTTTTTTAACGAATCAATTGCTTCGATAACTTCTTTCCTATAGGCCAAGCTCAAATGAACGTTACCACAAGGCATGTTGACTCCATGCACGATGTATATAAATTTGGAGTCTTATTTTTAAATACAAATTGAAAGAAATGACCTCCCCTTTATAAATAAATGCAGATTTTATATCAAGTAACGTGGAATCAATATGACAGTCTTAACGTGTACACGAGTCCGCACTTCATACAGTAACGACAGAAACAGCGATAGCTAGACATACAATCATGAAAATTAACCATAAAACTTGCCTTGATTTTGAAATCATCGCCACCGGAAACAAAAAGTGGCTGTTGACAATGGAAACAAACACTTCGAACCGGGCCATCGTGCTCGTCGAACTTTTCAAGTAGTGTATGCATCCGATAGTCCCATAGTTGAATTACTCCACTGTGTAAACTATAAAAACAAGAATACTCCTGGTCAGAAAATCAATTTCAACAACCGCCATGCTATATGGACATCAATTGACCGCACCTTGACAAAATCCACGGTCTTTTCGGATGGAACGAAAGGCCCTTCACCCGGGCTGATTTTGTCTCGAAATTCGTTAGCATTTTTCACGTTAGAATGCAAAATAACGCGGACAATAAACCGATTTAAATCTTGCAACAAATTTCTACGCCGACACTCGACACGTCACTTACGAATGACACTCTTTACCGGCTACCAACCTGACCAACTGACACTATCGGTGAGTTGTTGATAAACATTGTACACTGTTATTAAAACACAAAACTATCTGATTTAATTGATCCAGATTGCTTGAATGCTGTGACAAAGAGGTAAACAAGTATATAAAAAGCAAGCGTACAATCATACGACCCTAAATATATAAAATTCGTACCATATCCAATCTTGCAGGAACATATTATTTAGTGCTCACACACCCCAACTTATTTCCATCCACTGAACTGCAAGTCGTCTTCCGTCTCTTTCTTTCTCACTTCCTTTTGATCTGTAAAAAGTCAACAAAATGTCTAAGAGAGGTAAATTTCGCTTTAAATCGTTAAAAATCTTCAATATTACGTGAAATAATGTGTCATCGTTAAGTTTGATACGACGATGACGACGTCTATGCCGAGAAAATCGAAAGATGTCGATACTAAAGTGTTTTGTTTTGGATTTTAGGACGAGGAGGTGCCGCTGGAGGTAAATTCCGTATATCGCTGGGTTTGCCAGTCGGAGCTGTCATTAATTGTGCAGACAATACAGGTAAGGAATTAATGTACAGTTTTGTCCAATTGCTGAACATGTGATTACAGGTGCCAAGAACCTGTACGTAATCGCCGTCCATGGAATCCGTGGCCGTCTTAACAGACTTCCCGCCGCAGGCGCTGGGGACATGTTCGTGGCGACAGTGAAGAAAGGCAAACCTGAGCTCCGGAAAAAGGTAAATTATGCGCCACTAGCGTTGGACGGCTCTGATTTCAACTACTAAATAGCCGGGATATTAAGACAGGATTAATTATATTGAAATTTTGTAGGTAATGCCGGCAGTGGTGATTCGACAGAGAAAGCCGTTCAGGAGGAGGGATGGCGTTTTTATCTACTTTGAGGACAATGCGGGAGTGATAGTGAACAACAAAGGTGAAATGAAAGGTTCCGCAATCACAGGACCCGTGGCAAAAGAGTGTGCGGACTTATGGCCGCGTATTGCTTCGAACTGCAGTTCGATCGCTTAATGTCTAATAAAAACAAATAATGAATAAAAAATTTGAAAAAAAATCGATTAAAGATATTTCCTTACATGTAAATAAGCTTTAGAAACTTTTGATTCCTAAAGAAATCTAACTGCTCTGAGAAATCTAATAATGCTTTAACTGTGCAATGATTTTGAAATTGAAACATTAGAGGCGCTCACTAAACACTTCTATCTCTTGGTCATACAATGCTTAGTTAGTTTGGTACTGATGACGAGAAAGAGAGTGCTCGAAATACCACGGTGTCGATAGTAAAGAGGAAAATATTAAAAACTTACGACGAATTAAAGGGAAACGGTTTTCTTATTTGCATAATATTTATAGCAAGTTTGTACTTTAAAAGCCATCCTCGACATACTTTTGATCCGTTTCCGGTTGCACTTTGTCGGTAAAGTAATCCTATCGCTGTTACTTTTTTTGTCATTTCTTTATTGTGTGGCTCTCATTCCTGTCCCATTCATAGAGTAAAAGCAGCTTCTTGTAGGGTTGCTTTGCTTACTTCAACCATTGAATCTTTTACCTTAGTTACTCAGCCATTTACATGTGAGATACAAGATTCAATGGAATTTCAATGATGTTATGGTTTTGCTTTGTTGATTTGAGGTTTTTTACGTTTTTAATTACAACTAAATTTATTTCTTAACTTAAACAATTACACTCGCACACCGTATCACGCAAATAAAGCCAAACGAGAGAAAACGTACATAGATGTATCGATTTGGACAAAAAATGATGAAACCGGTTTGTTTAAGGATGTTAATGGTTTTGTTTTAGGGGGGAATATTTATTTATTTATTTATTTCGCCAAAACAAGGCAATCACATGTTAAAATATAACAAATACTTAACCCTAAAATACATGCTACATTTAACATTAATTCGCTTTGTTGTAAGCACGTCACAAGTTTAGGGATGGATAGTGAGGTCTAGAATCAGAGGGCTTTATATATGCGGGTATGAAAATTGAACTTGCACATGGTAGGAGAGTAGTGGTTGCTCAAAGTGTTAAAGATCTTACAGCACAGGTTCATTATCTGCATACACAGTAGGATGCTGGTATTTTGTAAGTAAACGTGTGTATTACGTGTACTTCTTGCAGGCACTATAAGCTTTATTTTATTAGTCAGGTACTCCACATTAATGTGGCCCCTCATCACGCCAAAGGCGAAACAACAGCACAACACTGTTCTTCTGGCTTTTAGAGTCGACAAACTCAGAAGCTCCAATCTAACTGTTGGAAATATAGACATGGACTGGTTGGGCTGACATGCCGGCAGAGCGCACTACGTACGAGCGATCCAAAATGGAAACGACCCGACACATCCATGTCCGCTTTACATTCTAAGTTAGTTTTAGACTTATGTACAATTTTTCGCTTATCTGTCGGAGCATGGAAATCTAACAGATAAATCCCCTATTATCTCTTATAAAAACCTGCCATCCACTGTTAAAATAAATATAACAACACTAACTTCATAAGGAGGCAAGATTTGAAAGTCACCAGGGTTATAGAGGTGTCTCAAAACAAACAACAAAAACTGTTTTTGGACTGATTCTATTCTAGCATCATGAACTCCAAAAATTGGGTTCCATACATTACTGGCATATTCTAGTAATGGGCGAACCAATGAGGTAAATAATGATTTAGTTACCCACAAATTTGTAAACTCTTTGGGAAGTCTTTTAGTAAAGCCAAGCTGTTTATTAGCTTTGGAGAGAATAGTATCGTAGTGCAAATTGGAACATAGTTTCTTGTCTAGAACAACTCCAAGGTCAACAATGTTTTCTTTTCTTTCCAATACAGTATTGTTAAGAATGTCTGCATCGTGCAAGGTTGTGCATTTGCAGGAAAAAGTCATTACATGACATATCCCAACGTTTAAGTAAACCACCCACCCTTGCTGGAGGGAAATTAATTTTGATTGAAGTAGAATAACATCAGATTCAGACTTAATGGTGTGATATATCTTCAGATCGTCAGCAAGAAGATGGGATACGTCCGAGAGTTTTTCAGATAAATTTGATATAAAAAGAGGGTCGAGATGACTGCCTTGAGGTACACCAGAATGTACGAGAATTGGCTTGGACAAATATCCCGGAAATTTTACCAAGCCAATTGAGCATAGAACCAGTGATACCTATTTTCTGCAGTTTGGAAATCAGTATGGAACGATCGACCCGGTAAATGCTTTACTTAAAATCTGTGTAGATTGCTTAAATTTGGTAACCCATCTTCATTTTACATAGGACATCAAAAACTAAAACCATGAGATTGATTGTAGTTGATCGGCCCTTGCGGAAACCATGTTGTTGTTCATTTAAAAGAGGCTTAATAACAGCTGAGATTTTATGGCAAACGATTTGTTCAAATAGTTTAGGGATTATAGATAGTATGGCAATACCTCTGTACAGTAGCGTACGCAGGATTCTGATAAGGGGGGGTCATATTTTTGAAGTCTGGACTAGGTACATTTGCTAGTGCTTCGGTGTAGATATGAAATTATAATTATGTAATCATACTTAATCATACTTTTTCACCGGTCAAAGTTGGAGTCCTCCAAAAATAATTCTGGCAGACTTTAGCCCGATTGCATGTCTGGTTTCATTTACTTGAATCATTCATGATATTTTCATTCAAATTATAAAATTATGCGCTTGACGTGTGAAAGGATCTACACTGTATTTGTAGACTTCCTTGGAACCGTAAAGTGTATATGCATGTTTGCAAGTATATATATTGAAACGCCTTCAATACCTACAGGCCAGAAAAGAAAGCAACTAATAAAGTAAATGCCGTGGGAAAGTGAAACTGTCACTAAGCACAGACAGAGTAATATCGTAATCAGGGCCGGCTAAGCTTGTTTGCAGCCCATGCAGGGAAGCAACTCTGCGCTCTCAAGCAAATTTGTGGTCATTTTCACGTAACCCATGAGGTAGAATTTTTGTACGCGTTTTTTTTAATGAGGTGTCCCCAATAGGCCTAATCCTCAGATTACAAAATAAAAACAATCCATTTTTTGAGGGTTCTGATCCAAGATAGAAAGAAAAATTCAAAAATATAACTGTTGCTACTAAGATATGGGTGCGAATTAAATAAATTACACTTTTCTGGAATTTTACTTCGAAAACTTTCAATCAGGTGACCATATTCTAATGTTCCTATCAATTCTTTATCTATATATAAAATTGCTAGGCTTCATACAATAAGTAAAAGATATCGGCACACACGGATCCAATTTGTGCAAATTATGCCCGTATCACCCCTAGGTGAGATCTCTAAAGCACCACAGGCCGTAAATCAGGCCCATATGAGTTTTACTGTGAAATAGATGAAAGATCTAATTGCGTAAAGATACTGAATCTCACTCAACTTCCACGTTCCAGAGTGTCTCGGCGAATAATTGTTAAAGTTGGTGTCGACAAATAGTTTTCGGGAATGAGATTTGATGCCGCACTATCATTTCACTGATCTGTGAATGAGAACCTGAATCAAATCAGGGTAATAATCACGGGTGAGCGTGTTCCTGACCACCTCAAGGGGGAGGAGGTTGAACCCGTATACCCCACTGCCTCTACAGTTCAGGACAGAGCGCTTGTCACCACTCTTAAAGATAGGAATTATATGGGAAGATTTCCAATAATTTGGGAAATTCTCATTTGTCAATGATTTATTAAAGAGAAATTGGAGGGGTACTTCAAGCTGGTCCTTACACTGAATCACAAAAAATGGCAATAGTAAATCTGGGCCAGAACTTTTATTAACGCCAAGGTTGTTAATAGCTTGAATGATATCTTGCCTTGAGAGATACATGTCCATAACCAGTAACATTGGATTAACTTTGGAGGACTCCGTATCCACCGAAATCTTTGGCGGTGAAAAAATTTCTTGAAAATAGTCAGTGAAAAGACCACAGGTTACTTTAGGAGAGGAGAAAACGATATTATTTCGGGTCATTGGCGCAGGATAACCCGATGATTTTCTCTTGAGATTAACAAAATCATAAAACTTCTCAGGGTGTTTTCGCCAGTTAAATTTACGTAGCGTTCATAGATCTCGCGGTATTTGATTTTGTAATCTTCTGACAAATCAAAATATCTGTTTTTGTACATAGTAAAAGAAACGAGGTTGATTGAATAAAACAACATACTTACTAGAAGACCTGGACTGCCTACATCGGCATACTTTTTATTCAAAGAAGATTGTTCACTGCAGCGCTTGCACTATAATAGAAATATAGGCAGCTTTTGCATGCCATAAGCTTTGGCGCTTGCACCGATAATTAGGTAAGAATATAATTTGATAAAGATGCAAAAGCAAGTTTATTTCAATAAAAAGAGTGAAAAATGTGGGGTTAGGTTTCATTTAAATAGAAGTTGCAGCTCATTATAAGGTAAATCGGGCTCATGAGCTGACGCCAATGAAGTAGAAGCTACATCATTAGAATCACTATCTATGAGCGAAGCAAATGAACTAGGTGCAATTTAGTTTTTCAATTCAAAGATAATCACCGAAGCGGTGCTTTTAATAGGCTGTATAAGTTTGTTCCCAGTGTTTGCGATCCGTGAGTAAATCTATTTGGACTTGTTTTTCAGCTTTTGAAAGTTTTCATTGCAGTTCAATTCTTAGTCACAGCCGCATGCAACATGTGTTTATGACGAATAACAGTTCAACTGACAGATGCAATGAGCTCCCCATAATGTGACACTTCCAAAGCATAAAGAATATTTTTTCCCTTTATGTTATGATCGGTAGCTGATGTTGTAGCTGGCTTATAATGAAGCTGCCAATATCATGCAGAAATATGAGTGTATGAGATTTGAATGTCATCTGGCAGATTAAAATTTGAATTTAGATGCCATTCACATATATGTTTGTACGAATTAATAGCTGTTTCTATCTTTTTTTGTTCCTAGGTTAAAGCACAATACTGGTATATAATTTAACTACAAAAACTAATGTCGCTGTGAGTTTTTTGTTCCCCAGTGTAATCAATCACAATGAATGAATCATTTATTAAATAAGAATCCAATTTCTACTAAATCAACATGAAAGTGCTTATAAAGTGTCTGCTCGTATTAGCTGCAGGCACAATGGTCAATCAATTAATAAAAGTTTATTTTCATGGCCACTTGTTTCATCCTGCAGGAAAATATCGCACTTCACTTTTACACGTGGCATGGATGTTCAATCGAAGCAACTCTGATACGAAACGAGAATGTAACATCAAACCTATGATGTTTAATTTAGATTAAATTAATTAGTGACTGGTACGTAACATATGAATCACACTTGTGATGTTTAGTTGAAGAAACGTTGGTTGTGATTCAAACCAACTCCCGGCTAAAAGATCGCGCTAGTCACGGACGCACATGTGAAGGACACTTCTACATAGAAATTTTTTCCAATAAGAAAAGGGTGTCCATTCTCTTCTATGTTAAGGAGTAACGGTTTACCCTACATAGGATTAAGGATTTCTTAAGCTCGAGATTAAATTTAACTGGAGCCTCCTTTAGGTAACTTTTAAAGGAACATAACAGTTATAAAAAAACACACACAAACAATATAGCTGACTGACGTACTTTAAAACCACATGTCTTCAGTAGAACTCAGTAGGCATAAAATTCAGCCAGGTATCTACCCTTATATGGCCCATCGCGTGCAATATCGCATAAGTTGCGTGGCTAGGCCAAAGTTTAAATTCGTACTCACTGTGAAATTTTCACTCGCGTTAGCGATTTTCGTAGCCACCAACTGTGACTGGTAGTGGTCGCCCAAAAATTCCAGTCAAATCGGTTGTAATACGTTTTCGTAAATAATCATTTCTTGAATGGAAATCTCACAAAATTACCTAATGCCCAGCGACAAGCGCTAGTCTTAATGGCACGCGAAATGCCGATATTTCTAAAGCCTAGTATTAAGGCTGGTTCTGCCGAATATGGTAGAAGAGTATTCTTCAGTGAAACCCTTGCCGAATATGGCAATAAGACTTCAGATTTAACTCTAAATTTATTTCTTAATTTACAATTCTTTTATCTTTAAATCTATATACAAAAATTTCAGTCTAAAATTATAATCTATATACCCATGCAAAGGAGTCGCATCATGTATGATAAATTTCTTAAACAAATCGATGGTCATCATTCCTACGGATAGTCGTGGTTTTCATGATCCAAGTTTATGGGGTCATAAATGACCCTTTCACACTTGTGACTTGTCATGAATTATCTAGAGCGCATGACGCTGAGTAATGCAGCACATAGAATTGTGCATGCTCGATCTAAACACATCCTTATGACTGATCGTCATTTAAATTAGCAATGATTTAGTATATCAAGTGGATATGTCTCAGGTCGTAGTGTACCCCTAGTACACTATACCCCACGCTGGTCATATTTTAGTTTTTCTGCTAGGCTCATCAAATATGCATTCATTCATAAATGTTTACATTAACACCTTTTCCTAAGTTAAGATTAAACTAAATCCTTTTCAATCGCTATTATAGGTAAAGTCGATAGTGAACCTTCAAGAACTTAGATCGGTTCATGTTTTTTATTGTTTTTGAATCTCATAAAGATCTTTCGGCATTGCAATTACTGATTGGAATTGTTAGGAATAGCCTGTAAGCTATATATGGCATTCAGGAGTGCATATATCGATTACATATTTTAGAAATTTCAGTACAAATTACGACACGCGAGATCCGCCAGATGAATTTCATGTTTGACGCAAGAGTGCGTTAAGCCTAGTACACAGTTCGATTCAGAACAGAAAATTCTGCATGTCTCCACATATGGTAAATAATTTGCTGCTGGAAATTTGACAATGGAGACTAGTGGAACAAGTGGAGATTAAGAAAGTCAAAGTCATTTACACTTTTGAATCTTCAAATTGCCGGCTGCTGCTGATGATGGCGACAACTTCAATGACAGTTTCAATGACAGCTATTGCCAAACGTCAATTTTCTGCATCAAAAGAAATGTCGAAACAATTAAAATTCAAGTCTGAAAAGTGTGGAGAGTACTTGGTGTTGCGGTGCTGCCATCTACCGAGTTCATTGATTCTGCCCAGAAAACTGTGTACTGCTTCTGCAGAATTGAGTCTGAAATTCTGTGCGTAATTTCTGCAACTGCAGAATTTTCATACAAATTTCTGCGTCGAACCGAACTGTGTACTAAGCTTTAGCATCGTTAGAGTGTAGCTAAATATCAGCAGCCATAGTGACTTTCGCTGATAAACTAGATTTGTTTACATACGAGAAGCAAACAAAAATCTGCACAACATATGTCGTGTAGTGCATACTTAATGGTTTTCGTGCTGCCATCTACAAGAAATCAGCTCGCGAGGCTAAGCTAAATTTTGCACCACCACTTCGAATGGGCCAACAGCAAAACTCTCCGTAGTCTCCACATTATGTTTTCATGATGTCAAAATGTGGGGCGCTTTCGATGGCTGTCTGTAGTAAACTTCAAAATGGCGACCAGCGACGATGAGCCGATGCATCTTTACGAAGTTTTTCAGAATTGTTTCAATAAAATTGCAAATAAACAACCTGGTAAGTTGTCCACACGAATCCAGCAGTGCCAATTAATCGAATTCGCGCGCAATAACGGCGGCGGTCGGTCCCGAAAGTAGTGAATTTCGTGATGAAAGAATGAAGTGTTTCGCGTGTGCCTAGCTATGTGTGTTGGTTTCGTCGTCGACGTCGTCCATCCATTTTCCCCAAAGCAAGTTGTCGCCGAGCCCGTGGACAATACGGGTCGTATGGCGGGTGCTATGAAGTGTCTACGAATGAAGTACGGTAATGTTAAGAATAAGCTGGGAAAGGAGTCGCCAATGGCCGTAGAGGCAGCAGGCAGGATATGTGGGGCCTATTGGGAGCTTCTGCTGTTTCGTTGGGCCCGAGATGCATTTCTACGGGTCGTTGGTTGCGAGTGTGTTGTGTGTGGCGTTGTCAAAGGCACAGAACAGGGAAATAAATGCATGAGCGAATCTCTACACAGCGAGTTTCTCTTGCGCGTATGCATGCTTGGTGCCGCGGTGTAGCACGCACGCACACATGCAAAGGCTACGCGAAAGGTTTTCTGTATGCTCGACAGCGGTCGTCGGTCTCGTCGGAATTGTTTTCATTTGCTTGGCGAAAGGGCAGTCGCCACTAATTGCAAACAATTTGGACACGAATTGTCAACAAGCAGCCTCATTGCTGGGAGCAAACGCGCCCGGAATGCCGAAAGTCAATTGCAAGAAGCTGGAAGCAAGCGTAGTGGCTACGACAGTAGTACGTGAGATGGCGTGTGTGGCCCGCTCGGCTACGGTCGGGCTGTTTTATCGGTCGCTCGGCATCTGGTCGAATGTCAGGTAAAACACTCCTATACGGAGGAGGCTGGTGTTGCCAGGTGTTGCTCCGCGCACGGTTCATCTACCTGTTTTTGTTTATGTCCTGTGTCCGTTCTGTCGATAGCCAGTCAATGCGATTTGATGATCAGCCTGCCGTCCGATTAGCGCTGGAAGCCGCGCTAATCCAATAAATCGCGGCTTTATTAGCTTCGCGTGGATATCACGATTGTCGGGTCGCTATTAACGACCGGCACGGCGCGGCGAATGCAGATATCGAAACTCGTTCTTTCATCCATTGTCACTGATTGATCACTCGCAGCACAAGCCACAAAATCCCTTCGGGCGATGGTGTTCGGTGCTTTGTTTTCTAAATTCTAGATTTCAGATCTATCCAAAGCTCGTTTCTTGCATAATTTCGCCCGGAGTGAACGAAGCGGATTAGATATGAATTTCGTTTCAAGTGGATTTTACTTGAATACGAGAAATGTGGAAGAGACGTTTTGACCTGTTGCTTTCAAAAAGCCGTGCATAATTTGCAGATAATTGTTGCTGTATGGCAGCCGGAGATAATTACGCTGGTTTCAATGAGCTGGACGAATTCAAACGGTTCGCTATCCCTGATCACAGGATTACAAAGAGATTGAGCTAGATTTCAATAGAATAAATTATCTGTGCTCGCACCTGGTCAGCTGCGTGCTCATTAAACACTGAGACACAAACGATTTGATTTATTTAAATCGAAACATGGTGTGGAGTGAATATTTTCTTATATAAAGATGGGAGAACTGCAGTCCAAAATGCAATTAGATTTATATTTTCATTAGATAATAACTCTTCTATCTCATTTCCAGAAAATAATCGTCAAATTCCTTCTGTCTTCCCATTTTTAAGTCCTGAATTAAAGTTGCAATTGTAGCCTGAATAAATAATTAATAAATTCAGTTATTAACCTTTTTCTAATTAAGTTTTGGTACGGTTTATAAACAGTAGCAATTGAAACCGGTCTGCATAATATAAATCCGCGGAATAATACAACCGGTCCTTATTCTGCCCCCTCCCCTGCTTGATTTGGAATAAGTCAAGTGTAATTAATTTTCAAAAGTAGAACTGATTTTCTGTGAAATCCTCAATTTCTGTCATTCCTATCGCATTTGTTGGTGAAGAATTGTACGTATTTGTCTGTCATAACTAATGCCATTACATACAGTGGCCGGCATATACATTGAGACAATTGCAAACAAAATTAAGATATCTTATCTCTGCGGGAGGGGGGGGGGGAGGTAATTGTTAAACAGTTCCAGTTTTTGCCAAATTGCCTATGAGACACGATGAGGACGCAGGATTGATTCTAGGAACAAGGGACTATCCTACCGTCAACTATGATATTGCTTCGATTACAACAGTTTTTAATATTCCATCCGTTCAACAATGAGTTTTTCAGTATAATTTACTTATCTAAATGATCGAACAATTTTCTGATTTCTAAAAATAAATGTATTTGTACTTGAACATTGCTGATTTACCTTAAACTAATTACATTCATATTTTTTCAAAAAAAAAAAAAAACAGTTCCGACCGGGAATCGAACAAACGACCTCATGATCGCGCGCTAGTCGCGCTGCTTCCTACACTACACCGGTTCTGTCAGATGCAAAAACTTACTAACCCACAAGCGACGCTAAAAACTTTAGAGACGTTTTTCTTAAAAACGGGGCAGGGGGCGGTGTTGTGGTCTAATATTTTAAGGATCGAATATCCTTGCCATTTTCTACTTCTGTGCCAAATTTCATCCAAATCTGAGACGACGACACCGTGGCCTCTCCTTGTGAGATAGAACTACATTTGCTCCAAAACCCATTTCTTTATATTTTTGGTCAGAAAATGTTTTTACTACTTGATGTGCTGGATACCTACTAGATACTCTTTATAAGTTGATTCCACTAAAAATTGTTATGGACAGAATTTCAAGTTGGTTTGGATGTTCTCTATTTAAATTATCTTTGTGAATAAAATGTATGTTACGAATGATGAGTTAAAAAGCAATTCCGCATTATACATTAGCTATATAGCGCTGAAGGATTATTCCTAAGAAGCAGTTGATTTCATTAGATGTTACAGTTTAATGTAATTTTTTATGAGCACAATGTAAGTTTGGAACTCGTTGCTGATGAACTGTTAAAATAATTCAAGTGTTGAAGGTACACGTCCTTCGATATTTTCTTCTTCATTTATGTTCCTTACTGACGTCTACCGGGCGGCTTCAAATCATGTCTTACCCATATCGTTGGTTTAATTTTACGACGCTTTAGAACTGGAGTAGAAATTCGCTTAAAGTCAACCCTCTGAAATGTGTTAAGGTACATAAAATTCAAAGTAAAATTGCTTTGTTTATATATAAAAATCTCCCGATCAAACCATTATAACAATCGGGGGTAGATAGTGTTCAGCTTTAGCTGCTCGATTTGTGTTCCTCTTTGGCGCTCTTCCTCTTTGCAGAATCGGAACACTACATTTATTCGTATCTCTGGATTTGATTGTCTCATTGATTAGATTTCTGACAGAAACATGTCCTGATTTTGGTCTCTCTAGCTTTGACTTAAGCTGCGCAAATCTCTCCAATCGTAGTGCGAACTGGGCAATATAGTATCTGATCTTTTTAAAATCATTAAGGGTGGATCCTGCGCCCTCCGTGTCAACTCAACAACTGTGTCGAGTGACAGTTTACTTCATCAAGCTTTATCGTCAGCCACTGGCTTATGCGCAAAATCATCTGAAAGGTCCAGCGACTCTCTCGTGCAGTTTCCTCTTAAATTTGCCATATCTCCACCGATCCTCTGCGTTCTGGTACGTGAATATATCTTGTCCCTTGGAACGTTATAAACTCTCCTATGAATTCCTCAGAGAGAATGTTGATGGTGATCAACACTTTCAACACTTATGCCGCTTGTCTGGAGGTTGTCCAATATGCACAACAAGCTCGCAATGTGATCAGTCTGTACACTTATCGAAATTGCCTTTGATTGCTCCTTTTTTCATCAAGGGTGCGCAAATCGACGCATAATTTTAAAACATATCTTTTGCTATGTGTAGCCTTAGTCTAGTCCTCTAGTATTTGGCATCATCTGGTGGGAGCTTTCCTGATGTGTATCGCCTTTATAGATGTGTTATCTAGGTAGTGCTTGAAGCTTAGTTTAGAATTAGTATTCACGCTTAGATATTTCATGCCGGCTTTGATGTTATCACCGAGTCAACAATAGTGACGTATAAATTCTTTCCGCAATAGCTGTTGTGTACTGCTTCTGTTTTCTTGTTCGCTAACTCGAATCTGACGCTATCTAGAATGATTTCACTGTCTTGATTGCATCGTATGCATATGTCTCTACTTCATCTAGATCTCATACTGTTGCGGTTACTGATGTCGTATCTGCATATTAAATGATAGTGACTTGTCCGCGAAGATACAAGTTGAGAATGCCGTAAAACACAACGTTTTAGAACAGTGTGCCCAGGGCAAAGTCCTGTGGAACTCCCGCTTTTATTTGGTACTCTATTTGTCTCTTATTGATGCTGCAATGCAGTGATCTATTTGAAAAATAGCGATAGTATTCTTAGTACAATCCAAACGTCACGCCGATATAACAGCCAAATATATCTTTTATGTAACAACTGTGTAGTGCTTCTGCGATTCAATTCTTCATTCTTCAGTGATTGCTGCTGTTGTTAGGTTTTCGATCATGTTTATGCCGTCCTCTATCGATCTCGCAGTACGAAAACGAAATAATTAGTATGAAAGTTCATGACTGCTTTCAAAGTAGCCTATTGTATATGACTGGTTCGAATAGCTTTTCGACCGTGGACACGAGGCATATCAGGCGATATTACAATTGCTTCCCCATACATTTCATTCCCAGGTCCATGATCTCTTCTGTACGCTTTTTTCTCAAGGCCTTTAGCCTTTCCGATTCGCGAGAATTCTCTCATCCACATTAGAGTGATATTGTTCGTCCTTATTGTGCAGGGGAGTGAAGCAATAGATTATCCTTGCTTCTCTGTTGTGAAGCTCATGGGAATGTCGACCCCACACACCTGAGGCACTCGTGGAAAAAAGTCCGTGCTACAGGAGCAAAACCATAGCAGTGTCCCTACCCTCTGGGATTGTATAGGGTGCCACGGGGTTGAGGTTGCTATCATCCTTGAAAAGGTGAGGCCCCCTTGTGGGAGCAACGTGGTGGTTGTGGTAAGGTATGCTAGATAGTCCGCGCTTAATCAACCAGTACCGCCATCACCGGCCATGTAAGCCGGCGGCAATTCTGGGACCCCCCCTTGGAGACGTCCCGCATGGTTATGCGGGATGATTGTTGACACTTATTTCAATAACTCCTCCTCCAGGGTCGTGTTTTAATGATTAATTTCGGGGAAAGCACGTTAAATCAATTACTTATTCTGTTCGTCCTTATCATATTAATGAGATTTTGCAGCCATTCCTAGACCCATTTACTTTATCACAGGATACTGTAATTTTTTTTGCTTCTTCTGTGCCTACTAAGTTCTTAGGTGCAACCGTGTGCGCTGGAAATATTGTTACAGACTAGCCCAATGGTTCGAATATGATAAGGTTTGATTCCTTCACTTCCCCGCTATTGCCAGCTTTCGTTTGTAAACCAAACTAAGGATCCTTCAATATCAGCGTGTTAAGCTTGCAATTCTTTGTGTCCACTGATTTCAACTTTGAAAGGTTTCTTTTCAATATTTTGCAAAGCGTAATGGAATTTTTGATGAAATGATTGCTATTTATGGACAATTGATGTCTTCGGCTAATCGCTTCCCTAGCCAAATAGCCCAAATACAGTGCTTATCGACGAAAACATTTAGAAGATCAAAGAATCGGAGAAATTCTGAATAATATATGTCGAATTGTGAAGGTGTGATGCTAATCTTCATTCTCCACAAGGCAATTACAATGAATGGCGACTATTACGCGATTATGTTGATCAAGATCCACCAAGCAATCGCTGGCAAAGCAAAGCAGCATAACGAGTATTGCACGCGGCTCTTTAAAAAATCGTCTGATGTTAGGCGTTGAAAATTGACATGTCATTCAGGTTAGTACTTTCTTGCAAGGAACATGTCAGATGACGAAGTTTTGGCAGCGACCGCGCTGGTTATTTTGTTAAAAAAAAAACGATTTTGGGTTAAAGAATAGTTAAAAAGAAGGCCAATCTATACCCACGAAAGACTTTTAAAGGACTTGACCTTAACTGCAGAAAAAGACTTTCAAAAGTATATGAGAATGGATATTGGAAAGTTTGAAGAATTGTTGCAGTTAGTGAAACCTCTTATACAGAAAAAGGACACGGTTGTGAGGAAAGCAATTTCACCTTATCAACGATTGTCTATAACTATGCGTTATTTGGCAACAGGAAACACTTTCGAGGATTTACAATTCAGCCAAAAGAAATCTGAAAAATATTGCGCAATATCACACACACACGCCGCAAAAAAAAAATATTGTGCAATAAAATTTAAGCTTGCTCAATATTTTGTTCAATCATTGTGCAACCGTCAATACTATCCCTAGACGATCAATAATATTGTGCAATCATAAATATTTCGCAATATTTTTGAACGTGGGGCCGCCTTAGATATTGCTCACTGGGGTTACTTTGTGATTTTTCAAAATATTTACAAATTTAACAGCTTTTATCTCGAGATTGACGCTTTTATACTTTAAGGGGTGCACATATTAGACGTCCACTACCGATATGAAAAATTTCATTTCGACCTAAGACTACCAAGTCGTGTCCTCCGCTTGTAAAGGTGGTTTCAGCATTTGAGTGCAATTATCATGTGATAAGAGTTTTCACAATTTGAAGCCCGGACTCGAGCTTTTTTTCTTGAGGCCACACACGCCGTGAAACAACTGATGTTTGCAAACTAGTCCATTCTATATTCACTGCGGATTTCTTGAATTGATTGAACTTTAAAATGCATATGAACGTTAAAAGTTTCATACGAGAAAGAGTTAAATTTTTTTTTCAATTTCAAATTGAACATTTTTCGTTAAATAAATAAATCTTACATATAACACACTTAAAAGAAGATGCCATCCGACACCCCGAAACCACGCTTCCCATTAAACACTTAAAAGGTTTTTTAGGTTACGATTTTCAAAAAAAATTAACCATTGTTTTTCAATAGAAAGAAAAGAGATATATAACATAACACAATAATTTAAAAAAAAACAATAAATGACGGCGGACGTGACTTCAGGTGACTAGATTATCATCCTTGTTTAAGTGCCTATGTCAAGTATCGCAATGATTTTTTTTCATTAAAAAATAACAAAATGGCGACCATTTCAAAAAACATTTTTGAGCGTGGAAAATGGAGTGAAAATCGGAAAATTTGATACCGATCACAATGGTTCCTCTACCGGCTATGGCCATATATGTTTACAACAACATGAGATGTATGTGTGTGTGTGTGTACGTACGTACGTACGTTCGTGGACACTTTTTTCTACGAGCATAACTCACGTAAACAAAGTTGTATTGACTTCGTTAAGGTGTCAATCGAAGCGTCTTTGCAATCTTAAGAGCTGATTAGTTTTTTGGACACTTCGGTCGGGGGGGTTTGCTGTTTTCACCCCTTGAAGGTCAACCATGTTATGCGCTTTTTCTCACGAACGAAACATGCGATTTTCATCATTAAGGTGTCAATCGACGGGTATTAACATTTTTATGAATCTATCAAATTTTTAAAAAAATCGTTGGATCCGTTTTTTAATTTTTTTAAAAAAAGTGCAAAAATTAGGAATTTTTTCAAAAACACAAAATTTTTAACCTTATTTTCAAACCTAAGTAATCAATGTTTATATTATTTATATACTCCACATAGTTCTTGTAAAAAAATCAGCAAATTTTTTTTCATGTTTACAAAAAAAATTAAATAAAAAATAAAAAATCATTAAACGTTCAAGGTCATTTACGTCATTCATTATAGCTTGAGAACCAAATATAATCTTTCCATCATTAAGGTGTCAATTGACGCGTATCAACATCTTTATGATGTTTTTATATTTTAAAAAAATTGTTGAAGCGTTTTCTACGATTTATTAAATTTTTTTAGAAAAGTAGTGTTTTTTTCATAAAAAATTCCATTTTTAACCTGATTTGCACATCGTAATAATAAATGTTTATAGAATTTATAAACTTTTATCAATTTTTGTAGAGAAACCAGCAAAAACTTTTCTCATGATTACAACCAAATTAAATTAAAAATAAAAAATCATTCAAAGTCACCGTGTAAAAAGGGTTTATTCGAATCATTATACCTTAAATCTCTTATTCTAAAGACATTGTTGTATAGTCAATCAAAGTTTATTAATATTTGCAAAATTTGAGCAGATTTTCAATAGTCTTCACAGCACCATGTTTAACTTTAATGAAAAAACTGCTTTGTAACCTGTCCCCCCTCCGATTGATCCGCGTGAATAATCAATCAAACCAATGCACCAAAATCAATTGACGCTCCCGTAGATGTTACGATTAATATTAAATCATTCCAATAATTTTTATGAGAGGTACATTTTTATTATTTGAAGTAGTATTATTTCCATAACTTTTATTGTGTTTAATATTTATAATATCTATGTAGATATTACTGGGAAGTTGACCGTGTGGACCTAATGGGTCGCACCTCACGGCTTGTTTTTTTTTAAATGCTACATATCCCTACTCTGCTTTGCCTGGGCCATTCAAAATTCCTTCCTCTTTTTCATACAGCTCCTGACTAGCTAATTGTGCATCTTTGCGAGCTGTTCTGGTCTCTTTGGAACCATCAGTACTGCGACGGTTCCTTACATTTACACGTTGCCGATCTACCACAATTAGTCCAGTCACATGGGAATTTGACCGTGCATTTAGGTATGCAGGCAGGCAAATTTTTATTGCAATGTGTGGAAAATGTTATAGTTAGCTTAAGTTCAAGTTTCTGGGCTCCATCTTAAACACAAAAGAAAATGGGGCACCCCCATATCTCCGAAACCATGGCTCCCACAAGAAAGTTGTGTATGGAAAACTTGCGTACAATTCAATTTGCGGTAATTTTTGGATACATCATTTTCACGTGTTGTCAATATTTAAAAAAAATTGCCTGCCTACCCAAAATGCACGGTTTACGTCAAAATTCGGACGCTGTGACTGTACTAACTAGCATGGCTAAAGGCCGCATTCCCTATAGTAACGCCCATTACTTGCATTATTTTCAACACAATAGTAAAACCTTCATTGCAAATGCAAGTAGCAGTGTTAGCAGCAATATCCAATATAAGTTTTCCAGCGAAAGTGTGCTTAGGGATGAAGTTCCAAACACAATTGTTCAAACTTTCATTGTTGTTTTGTATGTTATTCTCCAAGCACCTTTCTAATAAATCATTCGATGTTAAATCTTCGTATACTGGCTTCAAAATTTCCTGGGCTTCTTGATCAAGAGGCGGATCATCATGCTTGTACGTTCGTAATTCAGTTTCAGAGTCGGGAATACCGAAATACAGCGGTGCGTCAAAAATGCTGTTGTCTCACGGCATCTTGCTATACACGCTTGAAAATATTTTTAGAATTAAAATATTATAGAACCTTTTTAATCGTATTCTTGATGAAATTTACTAACGAAATCTGTAAAAAAATTTTTTTTGGGTTTTTTGAAAAATTGTAACCCTGAAGACCCCTTAAATTACTTTAAATAATAGATCCTTATTATCTTTCCATGCTTTCAAATTGACATAATGAAGATGAAGTGTCAACTTGAATTTGCGATGACTTATTTAACGATTTCATCTTATGAAAGTTATTTAGTATTATTGATTAATAAAATAAATATTACTAATGTTTAAAAAGAAAAGATTAAAATCTATCGTAAACGTTTTCGATTGTGATATTCAATCCGTAATAAGTGTGTAATCACATTCATATTTATTAATGATTCCCTGAATGCAAATCGCCTAATAAATAATTGCTCATTGTCATCTGCTTCAGTGAGTTATCTTGATATCCATAATTGATTGTTTTTTGATTGAAATCTCTTTTTTTACAAGCAACTATAAACTCTCCATGTAGGTCACTTTGATACAAGAATTATTCTCGCTTAGTATTCGTGTTATCGACTTGGTAGCATGCTATATTTTTTATCTACCTGGAACATATGTTGTTTATCTTTAAAATTCAAATCGTGATTAATAAACAGTGCTTATTCATAATGCGATAAACATCACGCTTGAAAATACTGATCGAAACTTCGTAGTCTGGTATTTTAAGTGCTGCTGATTACGCGACAACCTTTATTTTTCTTTTTCGTTTTTGCATAACTCCAATTTGTAGATTATGTTTGATTTGATCCAACGACCAGCAGACCTGGTAACTTGCTTCGACTGAACTGAAATAAGCCGAAATGGAAAAGGCGAAATTAGCGTGCATTTTATTAGGAAGGCACAACCGTATTACAAATAGAGCACAGTGGCAGCGTAGGAATCTGAGAGGTTAACACACGAAACAGTTTCTTTAAAATAAACTACCTCGACGAACGGAAGCGATTCGATAAAAAGGTAGAGAAATTCAAGCTTGTTTGCAAAAGGGCCCATGCATTTTGAATGCACTATACATACATAAAATGGATGAATTTCTCAAGGTAATAATACTTTTTGCAATTTGCCATTACATTATTTGCCAGCCATTAAAACAAAATGAAGTAGTACCAGCAGGGCTATGGTAACTCTTAAATATCGTACACAGAATTCACATCGGACTGAAGTGCAGCTGCAAGTGAATATATATGATGGTTGGTCTGGCTGCTATATGGAGCACGCAACAATTCTTTAGTAACTTTCGTACCTATTGTTACCTACTGGTCTTTCAACGATTTCCTAACTCACATCGCTGAGGATCCACATTCTCAACAGTTTTCTTTCTGTTTATTATTTTTTAGCGATGTTCTATGACACATAAAATAAAAGGATTGATCTGTCTATATCAACACGAACATCATTGAACAATTTAATTTTGGTCTCATCCGAATCGATCGACTTAAAAGGGTTTTTCCCTCAAATGAGCTTGTATGCATAAACACAACACATACTGTAAAAATATGAATGGAAACGATTTTACCCTTGGTGACGATGTCTTCAGTTTTTCTTGTTCACATTTTCTCTTGATCATGTTCACGAGCTAAGGATCCAGTCGTCCAGGTGCATTTTGGATAAAAGTGGACTGACAACATTTTTTGCCGTTTACGTTTACGTTTGGGCTCGCATTACCTCGATGCTTTGTTTTAGGATCTAGCACCTTATGCAGTACACGGGCAGCGAAAGCACAATACATATTAGCGCGGCAGTAACGACTTTGAACGCTTCCCGATTTGTTATTAAGACAGACACCCAATGTCTGGATGCTTGTCGAAATGTTACAACTTCTTGTGCTGCATTATTTCAGTGTAAGGACTGAACGTCGCACGAAACGTGTGGCCTTCTCGTATTCATATTACGAAAGTTTACCATATGTCATTCTTGGATCTGGACATTCAACTGGTGTCAGATATTTCACACAGGTGGCTGTGCTCAGGTTGAATTCGTTGCCTTTTGGCCTCTTGGGCATTGAGTTTTATCGCAAGAAGTCTGCTTGGCAGTTTTTTTTAGTTTGATTATGGTAAATGGGCGAAAGATAAGTAGTGAGCGTGTGTCTATGAATTGTAGGATACAGTAAAAATCTATTGACAAGATAATTAAAGGAATAATAAACTGGCAGTAGATACCTTTCAAATATCGCGTTGGACATAAGATGATGACCCAGAATTCTCTCTGTGTTGTAAACTAATACAAATCTTAGATAATTTACTGTTCGCTCGAAAATTTCCGAGTACACTAATGATTATGTTTTGTTATTGAATATTAATGTTGAATGTACAAAACTTACTAGAATATTCAGTAGATAAAACACTTTCTACTTTTGTTTATTTAGTACTACTTATTACTGAAAATTGTAAGTGTAAAATTATTGATAAGTTTTAACCATGTCGTGTCTTCGTATCACAATCAGCCTATTTAATTCACGACCAAGACTAAGTTAATCAGTTTTGAAATGGTTGTGGATTTGATTTGTCGTGAATTTAAAAACCTCCCTTGTCCGCTAGACACAGGGGCAATTAATGCGTTTGAACAATGCAATGCTAACCTATTGTTCAAAATCTCATGAACAAAATTGTTGAATAAAATAGTCAAAACGCTCTTTAAGTTAGTCGTTTTTTTTTTGTAGAATCGTTGAAATGTTAAACGCCAGAAAATTATCATGGGTCACCAATCTAAGTCTTCGGTCAGAGTGTAGGTGAATCGTCAACGGCATATTATTTTGTCCATCCTTATGCCGCATAGTCCTCGGTAGGACACAAACAAGCCGTGAGGTGCAACCCTTGAGGTCCACACGGTCAACTTCCCAGTAATATCTACATAGATATTAAAAATATTCAACACAATAATAATTATGGAAATAATACTACTTTTAATAATAAAAATGTACCTCGCATAAATGTTATTGGAATGACCTAATATTAATCGTAACATCTACGCGAGCGTCAATTGATTACGTAAAGATTTTCGTGGATTGGTTTGATTTAATATTCACGTAGATCAATCGGAGAGGGGACATGTTACAAAGCCTTTTCTACGTTATTTGTTATTTTCATATCAATGCTTGAAGGACATAACAGCGCTAGCAAAAATGAATGCAGTTTTTGTTATTACTACAATTGAAGAGATTTTGTCGCGTGATGGCCATTTTGAATAGTTGCGGTCAAAACCGCTAGCACTTCGGCATAATCACTGAATTTGTAATTTTTCACGATTTTACATCAATGAAACTAATAATTATTTCTTATTTTTTGTTGATTTTGAGAAACATTGATTATGCAGTCAAAAATAGGTTCAATTATATGTAAAAAGTATAATATATGTATTATAAATGATGAAGGAAGTAATTGAAATCTTACGAATACTAAAGAACAAAACTCCTAAAAACTACAATTTTTATTTGATGAAAGCTTTTCAAAGCATATGATCTTAAATAGTGTTGCCTACAAAACATTTTACCATTCAAAACGTTGATTACCACAATTGCAAATTTGATTTGATTTGTATTGGTTTTCAAAATTTAAGCAGTTTTTTTATTAAAGTTAAAACACGGTTCTGTGAAGACTATTAAAAATCTCCGCAAATTATGCAAATAATAATAAACTGATTGACTTTACAACAATGTCTTTAGAATAAAAGATTTAAGGTATACAAATTCGTATGAACATGGTGACTTTGAATGTTTTTTTATTTTGAATTCAATTTGTTTTGAAATCATGAGAAAATATTTTTCTGGTCTCTCTACAGAAATTGATAAAAGTTTATAAATTTTATAAATATTTATTATTACGATGTTAATTTTATTTATTATTAATTATTTTTTTATAAAAAAACACTAATTTTCAATATTTTTTTATTAAATTAAAAATATGTCGTCAAAGATTTCTTTTTAAATTTAAAAACATCATTAAAATGTTAATACGCGTCGAGTGACTTCTTAATGATGCAAATATTATATTTGCTTCTCGAGATATAATGAACGACATAAATGACCATGAAGGTCATGATGACTTTTAATGATTTTGTATTTTTAATATTTTTTTGGAAACATCAAAAAAAAATTTGGTGTTTTGTTACAAAAACTGTTTGGAGTATACAAATTATATAAACATTGATTACTGCGTCTTGAAAATCAAATTAAAAATTTGATGTTTTTGAAAAAAAACCCTTTTGCACTTTTTTTGAAAAAATTAAAAAACGGCTCCAACGATTTTTTTAAAAATTTGAAAAAATCACGGAAATGTCAATACGCGTCGATTGACACCTTGATGAAGGAAATCGTACGTTTGGTTCGCGAGATATAGCGCATGACAGGGTTGACCTTCAAGGGGTGAAAACAGCAAACTCCCCCGACCGAAGTGTCCCAAAAACTAATCAGCTCTTAGGATTGCAAAGACGCTTCAATTGACACCTCAACAAAGTCGAAACGACTTTGTTTACGTGAGTTATGCTCTCAGAAAAACTGTCTGCGAACGCACGTACGTACGTACACACACACACACACACACACATATATATATATATATATATATATATATATATATATATATATATATATACATCTCCCTTTCTAAAAACACTTTATATATACTCTATAGACCTCAAAACGTAAAGAAATGTTGAAAATTTCAATTTCGATTTTCGAGGCGATTACAAGAACTTCCCATATACTGGGAAGTTAAAAAAACCTTAACTTGAATAAATTCAAAGCATTTCAAGTTTAAATTGAAGTTTTGAGTTCAATGGCTGGAGTCATTTATTTTGGATTACTTTATCGATTTCAAACCAGCAGAACGTCATGCGACACGGTTTAAGCAGGCAGTACTCCTGCAACAACGGAATCATATACTTGTTGGTGTTGGTAATGTGATCAAAATATGATTAGGAATGGTATTTTAATTTAACTTATCCTCCGTAACCATAATTCCTAAAGTAAGTAAATAAGATCTCACTTACAAGAAGAAAGCACAGCATCGTCCTCTCAGATTTGGATGAAATTTGGCACATATGTCGTCAAGGATATTCCATCTTTACAATATTAGACGGGAACGTCACCCCCCCTCCCGGATTTGACAAAAAAGGCTTTAAAGTTTTCAGTGATGCTTATCTATTAAAAAGTTTTTACAACTGACAGAAGCGGTGTAGTGTAGTAAGCAGTGCGACTAGTTCGCGATCATGAGGTTTTGTGTGTTCGATCCCAGTCGGTATTTTTTTTTGAATAATTGTGGATGTAATTACAGGGTGGCGCAAATTTATCGGCAAAAAATTATCTTCAAAAATTTTGACACCCACTATAAATTTTAGCCTCGTAGAGTATCGCTTTTTGGCAGTTAGATAGTACGTTGCCACGCAAAAGGAGGAGCTTTAGTAATTTCGGTAGCCTAATAAACAGTTATGTCATTTGCAGGTTTTAACTTCCCGAAAAAACAGTAGTTGTCAAAATAGTAGTTGAGATTAGCAAGCAGATCAGATGGCAGGCTAGTAGCCTGGTTGCTTGGACAGGAACCAGGTTATTATTCTGCAAACTGACAGTCAATTTTCAAATGATAATAATCCTAAATAAGCTTACTACTATGAGTCTATTTTATTATGTCATCTTCGTTTATTTCTCTTATTGCTATCCAATTATCCAATTTGGCACTGATGCAAGGAGGAACAAGAGATGATCCTACCGTCAGCTATTATTTTGCTTCGATTGCAAGAATTTTGAATAATTCAACCGGTCAACAATAAGTTTTTAGTATAATTTACATATCTAAATGATCAAATGATTTGCTGATTTCTAAAAATAAATGTATTTGTAGTTGAACATTGCTGATTTACCTTAAACTTATTGCATCTACAATTCTTCAAAAAAAAAAAAAAACAATATCGACCGGGGATCGAACACACAACCTCATGATCGCGAACTAGTCGCGCTGCTTCCTACACTACACCGCTTCTGCCAGATGCAAAAGCTTACTAATACATAAGCGACGCTAAAAAAACTTTAGAAGCATTTTTTCTCAAATTCGGGGAGGGGGATGTTGCGGTCTACTATTTTAAGGATCGAATATTGTTGAAGTCTTCTACTTATGTGCCAAATTTCATCCAGATCTGAGAGGACGATGCCGTGTCTTCCAATTTCGAGCGGGTATGGCTTGAATGTAGTCAACCATATACGCGCTCGACTACTCGAAACTGGATCGAATTTCGAGCGTTCAAGCCGTCCATGTATACACAATATAAAGACCTAGTTTATCCAATATCCTAACCTTTTTGTTATCATTATTATTAAATTGTCATCATATTGTTATTTTGTTTCCGAAAGTTTCATAAGTAGAAGCAGTAAAAATCGATCGCAAAATTTCGAGCCAACGTACAGACATGAAATTCAATAAAACGTTTCGAAAATTCCGAAATAAATTAAGTAACTCGGATGAAATCCCTCATTCCATTGTCAGTGTGGTTGTTTCAAATGAAATTCGCGAAATTTCGGTCTGTAAGAATGACTCCCTTGGCCCTATTCTGAGTTAATTGTTGGAAGCTGAAAAGACTGCTGTTTTAACGGGGGAAATCACATTAGGTGGTCTATTTTTAAGCTTTTTTCGTGCTTTTTGAAGGGGAAGAAATAATTAGAGCTAATAGAAGGGGGGGGGGGGATGTTGCGGTCTACTATTTTAAGGATCGAATATCGTTAACGTCTTCTACTTATGTGTCAAATTTCATCCAAACCTGAGAGGTCGACAATGTGGCATCTCCTTGTTAGATTGAAATTTCCAGATTTCGAATGAATATTTTGCTGACTGATGGAAAAATACAGCTAATCATATAAAGTGTATTTATATTCTTAGATCTATACTATGCAATTCATAGAACACATTAAATGTTAGAAGGAATTTGTTTTATTTTTGAATAACGTCGAAAAAGAAGACTACATCGTAAAACCAATGACTAATCAATCGATCACTTTGCTGGCATTTTGATATGCACGCTTTATCCGAGATCTGTTTTTGTGAATATCAAAGTGCTGGTACGTTTAGAAATAAATAAAAGGAACATCAACTTTCTTCCCATTTACAGATTGATCTTCGGAAAAAAACATTCATTGTTTTAGGGTGAATAAATCACACAGTTACGGAGATAAAAATATTGATAATTTACTAAGCTGTGAATTTGTTTATAAAATTTCTAAACGTTGGGGACTTTTCTCTGATAGCATAATTTTGATTTAAGCTACTCTTTCTATTATCTTTGAACTAATAGCAACAAACAGTAGTTTGTTTCTTTTGACTATTTTGATAAAATCAAATATTTTTCAGATGATTAATTTTTCTGCTCTCAGGAGAGTTTTAAAATAGAAAGTTTTCTTCAGCTTTTCTTTATTCCTGTTTATTTTCAAATGCTATTTGGTAACTTGTTCGGAATTTTGAATAGGACAAATTTAACATTTAAAGTAAATTCAAATAACTGCTAAAGTCTTCAAGTTGAACATCGGACAATAATGGCATTTTGCTTTGAATATCAAATAAAATTTGAGTGTAAATGAGAAATGCTCGTTTGCTCCGGATACGAAACGTTAAAACAGTTGCTTGAAAGATATGCGACGTGTGGAAGCTTGTCCATTGAAACAATAGTTTGTCATCACTCACTATTTTAGAAATGCAGGAGCATCTCGGAAGGAAGATAACATCCTCTACATGAAGAAAGTCCTAGAACATGTGTTAAACATTTTTGATTCAAATATTATTTACCATATAAGAAGTTACTCATGTAGATCATCACCTGAAAAAAGTAGAAGTAAACCTCCCGGTGGAAGCCTCAAATGGCACGAAGAAAGAAGCATACGTTTGGATGGCATCTATTTAATTTCGTTAAAGAGATAAATGTTATCGAAATTGCGGCGAAGCATATTCTCCAACGTAAAAATAAATGATGGGATAAATGTTACACGTGCTTGAAGAGCAAGTAACTTACATGCAGTAAGGGGATTAATCACCCGCAACATGACTGACGGATTGAAAATTCAGTGATTTAAATGAAAACAGGAGACCCAATTGAAAACAAACGTTGTTAACTCGAGCTATAACATCACAGCGAAAATTCGAAACATGCGTATGTGAAGTGTTCTAAACGCGTTAATAATTAGTACAATAAAAAAAATTTCAAATTTTTATTAATTAAGCAACACTCTCATTTCAGGAGCGGATAAAAATGGATATCAATCGCCATATGTTGGTCTAGATAGTGGAATGGTAATTTAAAATCAAATTTTAAAAGAATTGTAACGCATCGTTGGCTTTTTATATTTAGTATGCAGCAGAGGAGTTTCCTCATGACACGTCTGGCGGTAGCGCTAGATATGCTTCACCCAAAGCGGGCGGGACGTTATATCAACCAGAACAATATTTCGATTCGACTGGTGGCAATTGGTATACATCGCCAACAGGATCGTATCCACCCCAAGTGGCATCATATAGTAATGCTGGGCATTCCAATCACCTGGGTTCTTCACATGGCCACGAGTATACTATGTCACCGGGAATGGTTCATATGGATAATCATTTAGCATCACAAGTAGTAAAAGGAAGAGATTCTTTGTGAAGTTTTGTAAGACTGATTTCCAACATTTATTTCAGAACCAACCACAAACTCTACCGCCAATGAGCTCATTCCGTGGAAATAATGTTCAAGCCGTCCCATCTGGTTTACAAAATCAAAACACCCCTGCCATTTACAGTGCAACACTTGGCCATGCGACTCATTCACATCCCCACACTCAACATAGTCCTGCAGTGCAAAATGATTCAATGGTTGGAAAAGCACTACAGACTGTGAGTAATATTTTTTTAAAAAAAATCTTCATAAACTCTTTCGACAAGAGCTGATTGTATTTTTTTTTATTTTTCCAGATATATACAACTGCAGATCAAAGTATTAGTAGCTTCAGTTCAAATCCTTCGACGCCTGTTAACTCTCCACCACCGCTGACTACACAATCGCAGCAACAAGCTTCACATTCGCTGCTTCCAAATACAAATCCAAGTAACGCATCATGGCAACAACTAACACCTGTTATCAATGGATCAAGTATAGCAGCTACAAACAGCATGGCCCTCCCGAACGGTGGTTACTCAAACGATTTGGTGTCACGGGGTTTGCACATGGTAAGCCACTCCATATAATTAGTTATTTTTGATTCTACAAGTAAGTGTATTGTTATCTATTTTGTATTAATATTGTAATGTGATTTGTCCTAATTACATTTTTTTCGCAAATTTTTAAAAGGCTACATCGATAACCAACCGCACAAAGACATTATGAGTTGAAAAATTTGCAAACTTATACTTGCCAAAATATATTTAAAATAACAAAACTTTCGAATGAAGTAATAAGTTGATATTTTGTGCGGATGGCTGTTGACTTCCTATACATTAATGAGCTTTTTTAGCTTTTCAAATATGTGTTCTTTTCGAAAACACGTCGTTTTAAATTATAATTTAAAAACCAACAAACGAATATACATATAATAAGTCTTTAAAAAATGGAATGTGTTTTTCCATTTATTCTTACCAAGATGCTGAACCTTTTAATTTCAATTTTGTTAAGCATGACGCCAAGAAAGAATTCAGCATTTTCATTCATAATTCTGAAGTGCTTATGAAATTAAAGGACGTTTGAATATGTATTATTTTTGGTCAGAAAATTACACCGTGTTGATAATAATTCATCACAATTATTGAAATTCAAAAAAATAAAAATAAACGTAAATAGATTGGCTATTTGTAAATACGTTATATGTGGTTACAAAATTGAATAAAAGACACTGCAGAATAAATAGGACCTTTCCGGCCAAGCCTGTTTGGAGGTATTCACTTTTCGCTGGTGATACCTAAATCGAACCTGCTTCCATCTGGCATCGGTTTAAAATCGTTTCCTTTTGCAGATTGTGAAAATAATACCTCTAGCTGTTCCAGGTTGATTTTTTCATATGTAAAGATAACATTTTGTTACTACTTTTTCCAATCGTTAGGAGCAAATTTCAAACGGTTGGGCCCGTGAGCGTTTGTTAAGACAGGTTTCTTTAAATTTCCGTCATACTAAATGTTCACATCGCTTCAAAACTCTTCTAACGTTCTTTCCATCCGTATCAACGTTCGTTTTCAATAAAAGTTGACGGCAATCCTGGATACATCGTATTTCCATAATTTTCAGGATCTTTTATTATTACGACAATTTAGGCTCTTGAAATGATCTTCTTTACTCTATACGGCGATAGTGGAACCAATCCTTCTGTATGGCGCAGTTATTTGGTGGCCAGCTATGACGAAGTCATCAAATGTAAACCTGCTAAACAAGGTCAGAAGGATTGCAGCTATTGCAATTACCGGGGCTCTACGCACCACCCCGACAAAGACATTGTTCATGCTATTAAATTGGCTCCCGACTGAGCTACTCACGAGACAGCAGGCCAAGTGCTCTGCGGTTCGATTGAAAGCTCTACGTCTCTGGCATGAAGGGAACAATGGCCACTCCACAATACTACGGAGTGATGGACCAACGCCAGGGAAGGTAGACCTCGCTTTTCCGATTCCCTGTTTTCACCACGGTTTCAAGTCAATTATTCCGAGTAGGGATGACTGGACCATAGAAAGAGGTGGGATACAGGAACCGATCGACATCTACACTGATGGATCAAAAATGGATGGAAGAGTTGGCTGTGGCGTTTTTTTCAGAATAGCTAGGCCTGAAAGTATCCTTCCGATTACCAGAACATTGCATTGTTTTTCAGGCAGAGGTCATTGCGATTTATAAGGCAGTAGACTGGCTGAGAAATCAGAAAATTACCATAAGAAACCTGAATATTTTCTCTGACAGTCAAGCCGCTATCTAAGCATTATCCAACGTGTACACTCCATCCATGATTGTAATGGAATGCCGCTCACAACTGAACGTGATGTCGCTTCACTGTGAAGTAATTCTTTGCTGGGTACCGGGACATAGTGATATAGCGGGAAATTGCGAAGCATATACCCTAGCAAGTGCTGGTACTGAGCTCCAGGAATATACACTTACACCCCAAGTCGGCCAACCTCTAGCCTCCATAAAGCTAGGATTCAAGCAATATTACATGGAGGCTGCAAATAGGGCGTGGCTACTTGAAGAAACTTGCAGGACAACCAGGCAAACTTGGCACGCACTGTGCTCCAAACGCACCAAGCGGCTCCTTAACACAAGCCGCGAAACCTTGAGTTCCATCGTATATGTACTAACGAGGCACTGTCTGATTGGCAGACACGCAAAAAGATTGGGTGTTCCTTTCAACGATTTCTGCCGAAGTTGCAGATCGGAAGACGAGGGAGAGACAATCCAACACTTTCTGTGTGAATGCCCAGCACTATCCAGGAAACGTATGCAAACCTTAGGCTCGTCTTTCCTGGATAGCCTCACGGAAGTATCTGATTTAAATATTAGCTGCATAGCCAACTTCATACGACAATCTAAATGGTTCTCGTCATCCTGTAGGTTCTAGTGCCGTCTCAATCGTATCACAATGGGCCTATAGTGGCCTAAGTGAGCCATCTTTGGATAATGGAGGCTGCCACTACAACCAACCAACTGATCTTCGAATCTTAGCAACACTTAAACCATCACTTCTGAATTTAAAATTACTTGAATTTTTGATGAGCTCAAATATTTATTGCGTCCCATAAATTTGCCTCGGAAAAAATCCACAGATTTCGTACTTGTATTTGACCTAAAACCTTACAAACGACGTGGACACTTACTATTTGACTACTCCCAGTATAAAATTAAATGTAAATATTTTCTTAAATAATTAAACACCTACTTACAACCTGGCCGCTTTAACCGCGGTGCGAAATTTCGCTTAAATCATTTGTTTTTCAAACCGTCGAACAACTCCTTTCATTTTCTCTACTTATGAACTGATACTTTGTGGGACGCGTGACGTAACATCTCATTTCACATGCTCTACTAACAACCAAATACTTTGTGTGACGTAACCATCTCGTTAAGCATCCTTTACTAATAAACTACTAATTAAACACTTATTTCGAAAACAGTAGCGTACGCAGGATTTTGATAAGGGGGGGGGTCATATTTTTGAAGTCTTGTCTAGGTACGTTTGCTAGTGCTTCGGTGTAGATATGAAGATATAATTATGTAATCATACTTAATCATACTTTATCACCAGTCAAAGTTGGAGTCCTCCAAAAATAATTCTGGCAGACTTTAGCCCGATTGCATGTCTGGTTTCATTTACTTGAATCATTCATGATATTTTCATTCAAATTATAAAACTATGCGCTTGACGTGTGAAAGGATCTACACTGTATTTATAGACTTCCTTGGAACCGTAAAGTGTATATGCATGTTTGCAAGTACATATATTGAAACGCCTTCAATACCTACAGGCCAGAAAAGAAAGCAACTAATGAAGTAAATGCCGTGGGAAAGTGAAACTGTCACTAAGCACAGACAGAGTATTATCGTAATCAGGGCTAGCTAAGCTTGTTTGCAGCCCATGCAGGGAAGCAACTCTGCGCTCTCAAGCATATTTGTGGTCATTTCCACGTAGTCCATGAGGTAGACTTTTTGTACGCGTTTTTTTTAATGAGGTGTCCCCCTCCCAACAGGCCTAATCTTCAGATTACAAATCATATGATAAAATAAAAACAATCCATTTTTTGAGGGTTCTGATCAAAGATAGAAAGAAAAAATTCAAAAATATAACTGTTGCTACTAAGATATGGGTGTGAATTAAATAAATTACACTTTTCTGAAATTTTACTTCGAAAACTTTCAATCAGGTGACCATATTCTAATGTTCCTACCAACTCTTTATCTATATATAAAATTGCTAGGCTTCATACAATAAGTAAAAGATATCGGCACACACGGATCCAATTTGTGCAAATTATGCCCGTATCACCCCTAGGTGAGATCTCTAAAGCACCACAGGCCGTAAATCAGGCCCATATGGGTTTTACTGTGAAATAGATGAAAGATCTAATTGCGTAGAGATACTGAATCTTACTCAACTCCAACATTCCAGAGTGTCTCGGCGAATAATTGTTAAAGTGGGTGACTAAGTGGTTAACGCTAGTTCAAGGCTCCTTGTCGACAAATAGTTTTCGGGAATGAGATTTGATGCCGCACTATCATTTCACTCAGCTGTGAATGAGAACCTGAATCAAATCAGGGTAATAATCACGGGTGAGCGTGTTCCTGACCACTTCAAGGGGGGGGGGGGTTTGAACCCAAACTGTGGGCTGCAACTCGGGTTTTGATGAGTCGTGACAAGATATGGAATTTCTAAAATTTTAAAATTAAAAAATGATAATATCTATGCAATGCTTTCGAGTGATAAAAATAAAGTGAAAAAGTCGTTGTGCGATGTAAAATTTGTTTTGATACTAACGTATTTGGTAGACATTTCCACGAAACTCAGTGGATTAAATTTTTATTTGCAAGACATGAGAAATGCAGATACATTTCCAGTGCATGAAAAAATTGGAGGATTCGCGAAAAATTTATTTCATGAAAAAGCAACATTGAAAACTAAAACTACGACAGTTTTGAGACATTTTAAACGTTTACTGCCGAAGATAATGGGACCGTTTCTGGTGGCATAATTGTTGATATTTCAGAACATTTGCAAACATCGAAAAAGCATTTTGATTAGTATTTTATCGAAGCAATGAAAAACTGTGAGGAGACAGTTTGGATTTCGCATCTCTTCCAGGACAACATTGCTACTGGCATATCGTTGAAAGCTGGTGAAGAACTTATCGACCTACCATAAATGCATAATTAAAACGGAATTAAAACCGCAGCAAATTGACACACTGTTGGCTATCTGTTCAACGAACATTTCGAATAATCTCGATGGAAGCTTTGAAGACAATAATGCCTTTTTCATCTTCATATTTTTATGTAGTTGAATTTTCAGCCATGATAGTAATTAAAACCAAACATTGAAACAAACTGAAATTGTCAAGCTGCTTGCGCCTGAAAATAGCTCGGATTGGCATGGACTACACTCCCATCATGAAGAGCAATCGAAAGCAAACGCATCTCTTACACACATCTGTCATTAGAAACATAATTTGTAACAGAATAAAATTTTTTTTCTTATCAAACTTCCTATTTGATCCTTAAAACCACTTTCGATAAGAACATGTGCTGTTCTTTGTGATTTTAGTAATTTAGGTAGGATAGGTAATCAGTCGTTGTAGATCAGGTTTCTAAAAAGTGGATCGCAATACTTAAAAGTTTGAGAATGAAACAAATCCTAGCTACCATAAGTCTTTAGTTTTGAGGCGGACATGCTCAAAAGTTATATGTAATGAATTGTTGATAACTAAGTTGTCATCAAATCACTAACAGTGTCAAATTAAACCTGATTACAATGTCCATTCTAGAAGGACCTGTGCTTTAAGATGAGCAAAATAACAGACCTTCAATATAATGCTTGTTTTAACTTAAAATTGTATGCTTTTAAACATTTTATTTGCGTCCAAATCGCTTGATTTAAATTTTAAGTTAAACAAGAAACCATTATTTGTTCACTTTCGAACATATTTTTTTAACAATTTGTTACGTTTGTTTTATGCATGCGTTTTTGCTTTTTTTGTGATACAGGCATCTCAACCTGATTTGCAACCAATTAATGACGCAATAGGGTTTCTAACGGGGCATATTGACAATACAACGGTAAGTAATTAAACTGTTTACACATTATCGAATCAAAAAATATATCCACTGTTATGAACTGTACTCGAATTTGCAATTTTTCAGTCGTTTCAAGGTACACGTATGGAAGAGCGTTTAGATGATGCGCTAAATGTGCTTAGAAATCATTGCGAACCGCAACTAGGATTACCATTAGGCAGTATAGAAGGACCATCAACATATGTGTCGACATCGCCCATAGGACCTTCAACGCTAGCACAAGATTCAATAGCAAATGATGCATCGCCGTCTGTTAAAATGGAAAGGGCACCGGCTTCAGTAACTGCAATAAATTCAAGTAAGTTTTTTTACGATTCATGTTTAATTTTTCGAAAGATGTTGAGTTTTATAGAAATTAGAAGCTTAATTACTGTAGGAATATTTATGGAAGTATTTACCCATGTATGTACGTTATTATTTTGGTTTACTTTCTGATTTTGCGGTCAACATAATTTTTTTTCGAAGAAAAAAATTTAATCAACGATAGTGTTTCAAATCGGTGTACGTTTTGGAGAAAGAATTTTTAAATTGTGTAACGAAAATTTTTCTTTGGTAAATGCAGTTAATAATCCTTATGGGGCTGAAGCTTCCTGGCATTCTGTTGAAATAAAATCATGCCATCGTTCAGTTTCTAAATTTGCGCACCATAAACTGTTCTTCGTCCGGCAAGATACATTTTTAATCGTAACATAGCTGCTTATTTACATGCTCGTCAGATTTATTGTACAGTTCGCTATAATACTTTATTAGCCAGCGATCGTCGTTGTTATTTTAAATGTAGCCTTTTTTGGGTTGTCAGTATTTATCGTAATGTTAATAATTAATTGCTTTATTATGCGAAAAGTTTCATTTTTTGAATAGTTCATCAAAATGCGTGCCAAATTTCTTTGGAACATAAATTTTGCTAGCCCCTCTCTCTAAAAGAATAAAAAGTTGGAGATACAGTAAAACCTGTCAATAACGAAATCCAGTGGGGAATTTATTTTTTCCACTATTGACACGAATTCCACTATTAACAGGTTCCATTATTGACAGGTATTTGAGTCGAACCAAAATGATTTTCCATTATTGAGAGTAAAATTGAATAAAAAATCAATCAAGTGCTATAATGAACGTGAAAAGGAAATATGGACTGAGATAAAACTATTTTTTGATAAATGAATGAAGGAAAAGCTGAAAATTAAAAACGCAGCGAATGACAAACATTATTATTTAAAGTAATCGGTAATCGAAGACTGTTTTGTTTTGCTTGCAATCAAATCATCCTGTACTAAATTGTTGGAATCTACTATTTTATCGAGTAAAAATGTATTTTCAACATTTTGCGATGAAAAGTATTCGTCGATAATTTCTTTTTTGTCTTTAATACCATCTACACAGCAGACTTGCAACATTATTTGTATTTTTCTTT
This sequence comes from Oxycera nigricornis, assembly GCA_963942545.1. Classification (NCBI taxonomy): domain Eukaryota; kingdom Metazoa; phylum Arthropoda; class Insecta; order Diptera; family Stratiomyidae; genus Oxycera; species Oxycera nigricornis. The sequence goes on from OZ012659.1 coordinate 95,622,258, forward strand.
CAAAACTTCGATTCCAAATTTTGGCTTCATGATCTTTTATCAAATTGTACTTTTGTTTTAACGTGAGACGTGAACGTTGTATTGGTTTATTATCCTCCTTTTTACGATTCATTTTCAATAGCGACGGAAAAATGTGAGAGTAATGAAGTTCTAATTGTGTGGTCAAAGTGTTTTTCGCTCAAGTGCAATTGACGAACTGAACGCACACACAAAGACAGTGTGACAGTGATAAAAAACTGAATTTCGATTTCTTAAAAGTTTTGATTACACGATGCTGTCCAAACTATAAAGAAGTCTAAACAATGACTCGAAGTGAGAAAGTAAACGATGCATTTTTTTGCGATACCAAATTGCCGCAACAAAAGCGATAAATTTTGCATTTTACGAAATGAAACAGTGATTTCGAAACGATTTTGATAATCATTGGTTGTGAAATTGGAAAAAATATAGTTTCAAATGAAAAAAACGACGAAAAATAGACGAAAATTTTTTTGTTTCCAAGAATTGTTTTCCACTATTCGGAGTTTCGATTTTCCGTTATTGACAGGTCAATTTGTATGGAAAAGCTCAACGGCCAAATTTTTTTTTCCACTATTGACACGAATTCCACTATTAACAGGTTCCGTTATTGACAGGTTTTACTGTATAAGAATTTAATCCATTTTCCATAAACGTTAATTACACAATCTTAATTTAGTGTCAGTCATATCTAAGGCCTATACATCCTAATCTTAATTATTCTTTTGGTTTTCTATTTACAGCTATGGACAAATACTTAAGAACGCTCTAAAATTTTGAATTTTATTCGCTTTATTTAATCAATTCATTCAAATTTCTCGGAAATTTCATATCATCTTATGAAGTTAATGTAATCTTGAAATAATTCAGTCTTTCAATTGCAAAAATATGCCCAATTTTTAAAACAAAAAAATTAAAACATAAAAATCGCCAAAAATGGCAGAAAATAACAGAAAAATGAGCGTAAGTGGTTTGTGCAGTCTTAGTGTTTCGTAGCGAAGACTTTTTCTTTAATGAATGGCCACCCACGCCGCCTTCATTCGTTCAAATAATTAGTCCAAATTACATATCTCGATTTTGATATCATTTCACAAGTGTTCAATCGGATTCAGGTCAGCGCTTGATGATGCCCAGTCCAAAACACGGATAGAATTGTCTTCAAATAATTTTTTGGCCAGTCGTCTTTGCCAAATTGTACACGGCGTAATCTTTGCGCCGTTGTGACTAATGGTTTCTTACGTGTCAATCGGCCGTGAACTTTTTTGGGTCGTGTTTAGACAGGTTTTTCGAGGTTTTTTTCGTTGAGGAATATTTTCTACAACTTCATATTTACGAAAATACTTAATAGCATTAAAAACCATTGTTTTTGAACAGTTCATTCAGTTCAGCAATTGTCTTATATGATTTTCCTGCCTTTTCTAGCTCGATAATTGCTTTACGCACAGCTGGTCTACAATTTTTCGTCTTGGACATGATTACCTGTCATCGCTAATCAAGGTTTTTGATTAAAACGGTTGTAATAAATACAAAAATTCATTATCTTACCAGCCGCTATCAAAGAAAACGCGAAAAATTAAAAATAACCACCAAATTATCTATCGTTCTTAAGTAATTGTACCACCCAAAATTGACTTCGTAGTGTAATAACTCAATACAGATACTAAATATACAAATGTCAAATCCAAAATGTGCTCTGATTAAGCGAGAAACGATGCAACAACCAAATAAAGAGAAAAAACCCGTTAATCACATTGCAAGAGAATTAGATTTGCGTAAAAACACAAGAGAGAGGCATCGTTCTTGAGTATTTGTCTACAGCTATAAATTGTTTATTGAAATCAAGCAATAACCTTGCTTTTCTGTAAGAATAAATAATAAGGTGACAATCAATCAAATTATTTATTAAAAAATTCCTTTATATATTTGAACGTTCATTAACTTTATGTTTTTTTTTATGTCATTTAGAAAAAAGAAAAGAACCACCAGATTCGGACACCAAACCAAGTAGTTCAGTTGAATCAAAAGGCGCAAAACGAGCTCGTCGGTAGTGAGTATATTTGTTTGATAATTATTAAATTTATGAAATTTGTTCGAACGTTCGAAAATATTTTTTTGATTTGGCCTGTATATAAGTGAAATTTATGTCGCATTCAATTTTTCTTGTCATCCTTGCGCTAGCGGTAGTAGTAATACTACAAACGATAGCGGTGATGACAACATAGATCCCTCTAATAAACTTATTAGAGAGAAAGAACGACGTCAAGCCAATAATATTAGAGAGAGGTATGTAATGAGCACGATTTTAGTAGTTTTATTAATATAAGTATATATATTTTTTGGGAGTAAATTATTATCAACAAATGAAATTTGGGAAGAAATTTTAGCAAACTTAATTGATAATTATATGTGTTAGATAATTTTAGTGATATTGAATGCAAAAATGTTTCATGATGTCTGTCGAGATGGAATCTAATTGATTTTGCTTGAATGACTTTTTTTGAATCACAACAAACATATGAGAATAAACTGCAAATCTAATGGTGTCAAATATTCTAACATCAATACGGCGACGCTAAGATACAAATGATCCTCGGGTGATTTCAAATATAATATACACTGCGCGACAAAAGGAAAAACTCCATATAACAAACGTTTGTAGGCACCTTAAATTCGCTTGAAATGTCTCGAAAGTATTATTTCAGATTATGGTACAGTAGTGATAGTTCATACTAATGTAGGTATCCTCAGTCAATTTCACAAGTAATACGATTTTCCCCCGAAATACTACATGTTGCTTAAAATGAAGGAATAGTGTAGGTACATACAATAATAAACATTGAAAATATTTACGATGTGACTGCACTGCGGAGAATACCGGCGCGCATGCTCACTTGTACAAATCGACCGTAGGAGGCCACAGTTAACAGAGCCATTCTCACGATTTTTCTATAAAGCTTAGATCCGCCGAAAACGTATTGTCCTCTTTTTGTGATATGGAACGGAGGACGGCTTAACTGGAAGAGGTCAGGATTGGTCTTGCATTTCTTAATGTATTTTCCAATTTCCTCTTCAAGTATCTGCTCATATTTTATGTCAGTCTGCTTATCTGTTACGGTTTTCAAAAGAACTGGCACGTTGTTGAGAAAGTGTTATTTAAGTCCATATTAATTGTTAACTAAATAATTTTTAATTCTGCCTCCTTTGGTTCTTTCCTAATTTCGTAAAAATAACTATCCGGATCATCCGGATTGGGTCAGATAAAAAGTCTCCGTGTTTTTTTGGTACATTTTTGAACAAAAATTTTCTTTGTTGGTAATCAATATTTTTAATCAAGTACATATTGACCATTATTATTTATGACCTTTTGTCATTTTTCTGGTAACTCTTTAATTCCATCGGTCTAGAACTTCTTTGGTAACAGCACTGGCCAAGTGATTTTCAGCGGTTCTTCTGTCGGCCAATTTTTTTACCATCAAGAGAGTTTCGCAGAGACCGAAACAAATGGTAGTCAGATGGTTCAAGGTCCGGACTATACGGTGGATGCATCAAAACTTCCCAACCAAGTTGTGTCAATTTGTTCCGAGTGATCAAAAATGTGTGTGGCCTGGCATTGTCATGATGGAACACAATTACTTTTCTGTTGACCAATTATGGTCGCTCTTTCTTGATTGCTTCGTTTAAACGGTCGAGTTGTGCACAGTTAAAGACCGAATTGACCGTTTCGCCAGATTGTAGCAGCTCATAATAACCTTGTTTGCCGGCAATCCAGGCTTTGAAGTCGATTGTGGAGGGTCACCGGCCTTTGACCAAGTTTTTTTTGGTTTAATATTTTTGTATTTAATACCACCACCACCATTTCCACCGTCCGTAATGAGTCCCTTCAAAAATGGTTTGATTTCGTTGCGTTTCACAGATGGTAATACGGTCAATTAAAATTCTTTGTGTTACAATAATTCATGTGGCACCCAAACATCGAACTTCTTTGAGTAGCCAGCCTTTTTTAAACGATTCCAAACTGTCATGTGGTTGATTTTCAGTGCCTCCGCTATCTCCTGACAGCTTGCATGCCGGTCTTGCTCCACCAGTTGCAAAATTTCATCGACTTTTTCAGTGACTGCTCGACCAGAGCAAGGTGCATCTTTGACATCGAAATTTTCGGAACGGAATCGAGCAAACCACTCCGGCGTTCACTCACAGCATTCTCACCGTACACTTCACAAAATTTTGGGCATGTTTTTGCAGCGTTTTTACCCTTTTTATAGTTAAAAAGCATCACATAGCGCAATTCTTCAGATATTTCACTCATTTTCAAATCAATATAACTTTTAACACGAACGACGAATTACAGAACTATCTTCACAAAAAATGTAGCCCGAAATTCGTTTGACACAATTGAATTAGTGTTGGCCGATATATGAGCATCAACACCATCTAGTGACAAAAACTGCGTAAAATTTTTCTACGACCCAATAAAATTTATTTTCATTTAATAAGATAATCTGCTTCCATTGTTCATCCGGCGTTAGTTTATAAAATGAAGACAAGTTGACGATGTTCTTAACATCAACCTTTCTGTTCAACACTCAGATTCTTTACGATTGGACAACATTTAATAACAGTCCTTAAATTGCAGTAGGTTACACATTATATATATTTTATTCGACAATCAGGCTTTATGCAGATCAATTCTTTCTCCGTGGGTCGTTGATTAATTTATTTGTCCCTTTTTGAATTTAGAAGTTTTCCTTGCGTCTCAAGTTATTGTTTCTGTCCTACTCCTTTGTATTCGAAGAAATGTTGGCAGATTTCAGACACCTTCAACTAGCACGGCATTTTGCCAGCTTTACTACAAAGTATTTTTCCGCGCCTGCTACAGGGTTACACCTTTGTAGTACAATAGTCTGATTTCTATACACTGGCAAAAATTATTGAAAATCAATTTAAATGGTCCGATACGATTCTCGAACTATTAGGTGTTCAAGTAAGTTTTAAGGGATTTTTTTGTTTAGTTTTTATTATTTTTATTACGGAAAAATTAATTACTCAAAGTACTGTCCATCTTTTTCAACGACTTTTTTCCATCTTTCTGGCCACATATGAATTCCCCGTAGAAGAAATTCATCTTCTTTTGATGCGATCCAATTATCGATCCAATTTTTCGTTTCTTCGTAAGAAGTGTAGTGCTGATCCGCCAGGCCATAAGCCATCGACCGAAATAAGTGGTAGGCACTTGGTGCAATGTCTGGTGAATACGGTGGTTGGGGTAGGATATCCCATTGAAGCGCCTCCAAAGTATCCTTGACAAGTTTCGCAGCATGCGGTCGAGCGTTTTCATGCAACAAAATCACTTCATCATGTCTCTTGGCATATTGTGGGCGTTTAGCTTTTCACGCTCGACTCAATTGTAATAATTGCTGCTGATAACGTTCCCCTATTGATTTTTTCGTTAAGCTGGAGTAGCTCGTAGTAGATTATTCTGATTCTAGCTGGTCATACTAGATGCATAGCATCAACTTTTTGCCATAGATATTCTGTTTGAATGTTGAAGTTGGTGTATGACCGGGCTTATCCCATGACCTCCGTCACTTTGGGTTGTCATAACAGCTCCATTTTTCGTCTCCTGTCACGACTCGGTGCAAAAAAACCCTTGCGCTTTTGCCTTTGAAGCAATTATTGGCACTTGAAAAAACGACGTTCAACGTCTCTTGGCTTGAAGTCATACGGAACCCAGTTTCCTTCTTTTTGTACCATTTCCGTAGCATTTAGACGGCTTGAAACAGCTTGTTGAATAACTCCCAAGATTTCAACGGGCTCTTCTTGAATTTGTCATGAATCTTGGTCCAATAACTCCTCCAATTCATCGTCTTTAAACGTTACTGGCCTTCCTTCTCGTTTTTTGTCACTGGTATCGAAATCGCCACTTTTGAAGCGCCGGAATCAGTACTCACATGTTTTTCCTGATGAAGCATGTTCCCCATATGCTTCACACAGCATTCGGTGACCTCCAGCAGCAGATTTCTTTAAGCGAAAGCAAAAAAACAGTGCTTCCCGCGAATTGCGTTTTGCTAGCACAAAAGTCGACATGACGACAACACAAAAGAAAATTGTTGTTTACATTTTAAAAAATTGACACATGATTTTTGAAGGGTTATGATTGTAGTTTAACATGAAAACAGTTCCCTGATTATCCGACAAAATTTAGTACTGTTTACGCCATGTTTTGTAAATCCCTTAAAACTTATTTGTACACCTAATATAATGGTGAACCTATCCTACTGTCGCTTTAACAAAACTCGTTTGCTAAGAAAACCCGGAAAATCCTACCTTCCTATCGTAATCGAATGATGGTACAGTGATTAGTTTGAATTATATAATTTCCAGGTTGGTTCAATTTCTACTTACTAGACCTATCCTATTGTCGCGCAGTGTATGATCAGAAATATAATTAATAAAAATCAAATTAAGTTTGCTATTTTGTAGTTATTTATTAAGAAGTAGTAAATTAAATGAAAATTCAGTGGAAATATAAAAATACAATCAATTGGGTAATCGTCGGAACACTTTCATCTCGAGTTTAGGTCAATGCAAGTGCTCATTAAATACATCTTCGAAATGACCTTTATGGTCTGAATTTAATTTGGAAATCGCGTACATTTAATTTAATTACATTTTTATTTACATAATTTCAATATTTTGAAATTGGCAATTCAACTCTTATAATTTTAGATGTTTTCGTATTGTTTTTGTTTTTTTTAACGTAAACGTTGTTATATTTATTTAATTAGTAAAAACTCACGCAGTTGTTCAAGTGCGGACGAAGAAGAGGAAGAGCCTGTATTAAAAGCTCAAAGAGAAAGAGAACGGAGACAAGCAAATAATGCTAGAGAAAGGTACATTAATGGCTTCATTTATGCGCATTAGTACTCCATTCTTGATTGTTATTATTGATTGTATTTTCATTGACCAGCTCTATTTGATTCCTTTAAAAATTCGTTCATTGAAATCTCATTTGTTAATAATAATTACACATAGTTATTAAAACTTTTTACAGTCATGCGTAGAAGCACTAGGCATTCTATAAGAGTCGAAAAATAATGAATTGTGAAGTACACGTCGCACTTTTGAATATTTAAATGAGGTACATGGGAAGTTATTACACAAGTTTTGTGGTGCATCGACTTCTTCATTAGATATAACCACGGTTGCTTTTTCAACTCGGATAACTCGGATAATAGTTAGATTTCATGAAGACCATTATTTTCAACATTTGAAACTCTAGTTTGGAGAAGCCATTCTTAATTCGTCTTTCAATTTTTTTTTACGTATTTACTTGAAAATAGTATTTACATAATAATATATATATAGCTTTTATATATATATATATATATATATATATATATATATATATATATATATATATATATATAAATAAATTGTCTAGGTTCCAGTGCAAAAACTACCTAAGGCAAATAAACTGCTATGTGGAAAATTATGCTTGAAACTGTAATCAAAAGTTCCAATTGTACGCGACATTATAGGTCAGATGATTTTTTCCTAGAAAGATACATAACGGATGTGATATTGAAGTCATACTTCAAATCGATATAATGTTAGACTTCTTCAATGTTTTGTCCACTGAAGTCCAAATTTTGAACAATTACCATAGGCAACTTTTGCACCAAGCTACAGAATTATATGTTTGTATTGTCGGAAGCGAAAACCGCCACAGAAATTGAATTAGTCTGTCGTTCCTAATAATTCTCATTCATAAATTGGCTCTTCAAATATTTTTACCAAGAATCATTTTTAGTATCTGCTAATCAGCTTTGTTATCCAGCGGTTGCAAAATGTAGGAGTTGATTCAATCAAATTTCAGGCAAAGCATCACCTTGTCTCCATTTATTTTTAGATTCTACTTTTTAGGAGATTTATCTTTGAGTTTGACTTGTACAGTAGGTATGTCTCAAAAGAAAGTTTATATTTTGTGAGTCGAAAAAATAAAAAAAAAAGATGTCTATAAAAAATATTTATTAATTATTAAAGTACACTCTTTGGGAATTTATTTCTTAAAAATGTAATATCGTCGAAATCTAAACCTTCACGTTCACGACATTCATTTAGTCGAACGGTAAAATTTCCAATGGCGGCTCGGTAGGTCAACTTCGTGATGACTGCGATTTCGTAGCCAGAGAAGTCGGTTTATTGATAAGAACTTTTGATTTGAGATAACCACACAGAAAAAAGTTCATAGGAGTGAAATCAGGACTGCGCGAAGGCCAGTTTATGTCGCCTCTCCTGGAGATCAATTCGCCAGGGAAAATTTCACGTACTCTAGACAGAGACGTATTGAAAGTGTGTGAGGTTGGCCCGTCCTGCTGGAACCATGTTCTTTGGTTATAGCCAGAGGAGTTTTGCAGTTTTGGCTTCAAGAAATTGTCTAACATTTCCACATAACACTCTGAATTTACTGTAACCGCACGTGCTCTTGCATTTTCGATAATGTAAAGACCAATAATTCCTCGCGCCGACATCGCAGCCCATACAATCACTTTTGGTGGATGAAGTGGCCTCTCATGCTTGTGTTTTGGATTCGTTGCATCCCAGTAGCGGAAGTTTTGCTTATTTACGTTGCCCATTGAGTTGAAAATGAGCTTCATCCGTAAACAAAATATTGTTACACGTCGAAAAGCAATCAATTGCCTGCCAAATCTAAGACTGGCATCCTGGGGTTTTAATTCTCACACCAATTCAATTTTGTACGGGTGCAGTTTTAGATCTTAATGCAACATGCGGTGTAATGAGGATCTATGCACATTTAAAGCACTTGCGCGCTTCCGAATTGAAAGATTCGGATCCTCACGAACAGACTGGTTTAGAATCTTCACGTTTGCTGCCGTTCTTAACGACCTTGGCCATCCCGATTTAGGGTTTTCTAGCGTTGAACCGGTCTCTGCAAAATTTTTCACTCATTTCCGAATGAGAGGGATGCTTTGCGCATCATTTAAGTGACGTAAACCTCGAATGCTGCAGAATATTCTACGCGCTACAGTCGGTGAATCATCTTTTTTGGAAAACTCTCGCACGCACAGCGCACGGTCCGGTCCATAGCGACTGAATTCCGAAAGGCCAGGCTGTCTACTCGCGTATCCCCTCCCCCCTTCCCTCTGATTCGATGCGTTCAAGCAGTCACATAGAACACGGAGAACGAAAATTTAAGGTTTTTTGCCATTTTTTGAAGTGGAAGGAAAAGTAAAAGGGTAATTCTTTTTAAGGATGTTGTTATTAAATTAAAAATTGGTTTATTAAAAATATTACAAAATGACCCAACAGCCGTTTCTGCGGAACCATTTTTTTGGAGGGACTCCGCGGCACGCAGTAGAAGTGCACCAACAATTAATCTAATCTTCTTAAACTACATTAGTATAGCTTTAGAAATACGTAGGTGATTTTGGAAGTATTCATTTTTGTTAAATTGGCGAGCATTTGAAAAAAAGTTCATTTTACTACCAAAAAAACGGGCCCTTATTTGTATCTAAAAAAAATCAAAATATTATCTTATCGAAAATCGGCTACGTATTTCTAGTTTTAAAGGTTTTATATTAATTATTCTGCTGCGTGCCGCTTTGAAAAAAACGTGTTTCGAGAAAAATGCATTTAAAGTTTTGACTCGTGTTTCGAACATGATGAAATAAAAAATTTGAATATATTTTTATTTCACCTTTAATCTGCTATTCCAGCACCGTAAACCTGGCCTTCCAAGTTGCTAAACTCCTCGTTTTCTTTCCTGGACGCTTTTATGCTGGAGCGAGCCTCTTTCGCTGCTTCTGTCAAATATCGCTCCGCGCGATTTATTCGAGTAGCGTCCGCCTCTAAGCAAAACTTGTAGGATTGTGGTCCAATGTTCATGTCCATCACTTTCATTATTCTTAAAACGTTTATCAGTCCATCATTAAAATTACAAACAGCAATGTCACTTGCTGTTTATAATATTTTCTTTCCGCTTGAATAATTTTTAGGAGCCAAGTGCCAGATTGTAGATATATAAATATCGTTGCTGTTCTGCGTATAGCCTCCCAAGCAACGATTCAGCAACTCGTCAAGGCTCAAATCCTCGTAGATTGGTCTGATGGCTTCGAAAACTTCGTTCGATAGTGCCGGCTTATGATGAAATGAGTCTAAGGAAACCGTTGCTTTCGCCTTCTCCCATTCGCATATTTTTGAGCCTTTATGGCTTGTATACTCTTTCTTTTCACTCATTGTAACTCACATAAATGTCAAAGCTATAGATAACGTGTGGAAAACCAGCACTGCAAAAAGAAATCGTGATTTCGAATAACTTCCACGCAAAATTTACGTCTTCACTCAACATCAAAGGACGCTGTACTAACGTATTTTGTGTTCAACATGCTTGAAAATGTTTCGAACAACATCTATTAGTGTATTGGAAAAGTTAGAAATCGAATGATAAGACAAGATATTGTACCCGACGAGCAGGTGTCGTATTTACTGCAGGTAGTCGTTTCGGAGGAGTTGAGAAGAAGCTCTAAATTCCAAAGAAAACGATTTCTGGCAGATATAAAACCGTTTGTCTCTTATTCTAGAAGGTTCAAATGATTTTTTAAGCCAATAAAAAATGATTTTTTAAATTTTTTTTTACTGTGGTGTAACCCCTTAAATTAACTACTGTTTTTGGTGATTGGTATGAGATATTGGCTTTGATCAAAATATGTGTGTATTAAATCCTGAAAATTTGTCTCGTAGATGAAAATGTTCTTCCGTGAAAAACTGATTGTTATTCGACAATTTAATCGGCAAACCTATGTTCCTTCTCAAATTCATTCGTAAATTGGATAATATTGGCAACAGTTGTGTAATAATTGAATGAAAAAAAAATCCAATTAATTATATGTCAATCAAGCGCAAAAAAGACTCCTAATTCTTCTACACATTGGCTGTACTCGATTTTAAGCATAATTTAAATAATTTTCTGTCAGTGAAACGAATGAACAGTTAAACGATCTAATTTGCAAGAATATGCTTTTCATTATTCACTGACCAGAAGTTTCCTCTGGTTGTGGAAACAGTATGTGCAATGTATACTCATTGATAAATTAAATATCTAGAATAAGAATCCGGGATATTAACGAGGCATTGAAAGAGCTTGGACGAATGTGTATGGCGCATCTGAAATCTGATAAACCTCAAACGAAATTGGGTATTTTAAACATGGCTGTTGAAGTCATCATGACGTTAGAGCAGCAAGTCAGAGGTAATCAGAGATGTTGCCTAAATCATAGTAAAACAACTATGTAATAGCATTTGTGCTTTATTTTGTTTAGAGCGAAACCTTAATCCAAAATCAGCTTGTTTAAAGAGGCGAGAAGAGGAGAAAGCCGAAGATGGTCCAAAAATTCCACAACACCATATGATGCCACAAGCTCCATATGCAACCATGCCGGTAAGTTATCCTGTATATCGAAAGGCTATTAATCAAATGAAATTGAATTGTATATATTTGATTATCAGGGTCCACCTACAAATTTACCTCACAACTCCGGACAGCCACAATAGCAGTTTAATGATTTTCGGAAAGTACCATTTGTAAATAACAGTTAATTTATAAGAAAACAGAGAATGACGAAGGAAAAAAGTATATCGAAACATAGTAGTATGTATTTACTGTAGACATAATGAAACGAAGATGAAAATTAAAACAAATTGATTATACGAAAGTATACTCAATCGAGTATTACCTTGTAAAATGTAATACTGTGAAGGAAAAAAATTAACACAATCAATTCAATGACGAAATGCATGCATGCATGCATTCAGTGGGAAATATAATGAGAAAAGCAACCCCCAAAAATCATGTCAATCGTTCATTCGTAATGGCCACAAATACCGCGACAGTATCAATCGAAGAAGGTTTCAAAAGCCAATCAGAATTTCTGAAAGGATGTAAAATTTTCGATGAGAATAGAAACAAAAAATATTTAGTTTGTTTCAAATATTAACTTTCGTTGGCTACCAATTGAATGTAAAATGCTGATGAAAAATGACAAATCCTGTCGCCTGTTTAGCAAGAGTTTGTTGCTCGCATTTGTTGTGTCGTCCAATGGTTCTCGTCACTTCTTCATGATGCTCGGCTCTTCGTAGTTCGTCTAATAATTATTTTATGATAGACTCTCTCTGCATGGCCGGTCCAATGTAAACTACACATCTTCGCTGGTTCGTCAACTTATGTCACGCTGGTTGTGATACATATTATCTTTGCTATTTTAGCTCGTTCGTCATTAGAGTGAAAATCGGTGTTGCTAGAATGTTCATGCGCTAGATCCATAGATTAATTTCATATCCCTTTTTAAAACTGCATAAGTAAATGGAAGCCGGAATACTATACTAGAAACACTTGTATTGATGTGCATGAATTTACTGTTCCATTACTAGTAAGCTGTGTAGAAAATCATAGCCTATTGAAATCAGTGCAGTTGCAACTTAAACCGAGGATATCTTTTATTTGGAAATGCCAAAAAAAATCCTTAAATCCTGGCTTCTTATTCTCCCCGCAACAGTCGCGAAACATCCTGATGATAAATCCTGATCCGATAAAACAAGCCGTTACCTTTTAAATTGTCTGTTGGTTCAACTCATCGTTTTTGATTGATCTGATTTAAATTAACAGATCTAAAGCTAAACAAATTATTGAAACTGCTTTTCTGTATCTAACTTGTTGCATAAATTGATAGTTTTAAAAAGGATTTACAAGAAGTATGTTATGAAAAATTTAATTTTTCTTATTTACAAAATATGTGAGGGAAGGACTATTCAGAGAAAGTGAGGATCTCGTCAAAAATATTTTTTTATGGGATGAATTCATTTCGAAGATGCATGTTACACGCCAATTGCGAACCAACAGCGAATAATTTTTACAAACCATATTTCTTCTCCATAAAAACTGGATATACTTTCAGAAATTTCGCCTGGTGGCTGAAACCTTTCTTCCGATGCCGTTTTTTTCCATCGGGATAGAAAATATTTTGCACTGCACATTTTCCCTTAATTCTATAAAGTTAAAATGTAACGTCATGCACAATTTTAAATTATGTTGTGATATAAAATGCCCATAAGTTTTCCGCTTGAAAGATCACATTACAAAATTGTGTACCATTTAGTATAAGTTTATAAAAAAAAAATAAATTTACGCTTTACCAATACTTAAAATTTAGGACGTACCTTGCCAGTGTTAAGCTAGACTTTGGATCATTTTGTGTTGTGTGAATGATCTGCCAGGATGCAAAGCTTTAAATCTGTCACATTTATGTACATTCAAGTTTTGAGAGATTTCCTTCTTAAATTTGCTACTTGAAATTAATCGCAAAGTGTTTACATGCCAACCGCGGGCGGGCATCGCATTGGGATGTAGCCCTGAAAATGGCGATCTACCACCACCGCTGGATATTTCTCGCCAATTCTAAAATGGTTTGATTAATGAAAATAACGTTCTACGCACCGCGCAAAGCCAATAGATTGCGAAATCAACGCTACGAAACTTGTTCTGGAGTTGTCTTTCAAGCGGAAAATAGTATAGGGTACTCGTAAATTGTGTTTATTTTCGTTTTTATTGAAGTTTTTCTTTTTAAAGTGAACGAAATATTTCGTTAGAATGTGCTCAAAATTTTTTTAAAAAAAGGGTAGAGATTTGAAGTGATAATAAATAAACTTTGCATACAAAATATGTAGTGAAAGAGATGAAATATGTATAAAAGCAGTATTTTACAAATTATTTTGCGTTGACTATTATTTTTAAATTAAATAAAAAAAGGAGAAATATCTGTATTGATTTTTAAAATTGTATCTAATATTGTCTATACAGTTTTTAATATGATTTATATAATTTTATTTAGTATTTTTGCTACTTATCATGTAAGGAAAAGTTCAATAACAATGAATTAGTTAAATTATAAGCTATATTCTAATGCAGATGAAAAGTTAAAAAAACATCATATTTACATATTCTATGGCACATTTTGTTTGTAAGCGCAATTTGATTATTTTTGATTAGTTTATTATATACGTCAGTTTCATGTATTTTGTAAAGCTATAAAGAACTAAGAGCAGAGACAATACTAATGGTCATTATTACATATTGATACAATGTATAAAAATGTATTTTCTCTTAATTTGAAGACGACCATCAATTTTAGTCTGCAACTTTAGTATCAATTCAGAGATAACTAACAATTTGGCAAGCTCTCGCGCAATTGGCTCATTTCAAAATTAATTCGACCACTATTTCGGAGATAATAAATTTCTTTTTTAGTGGACTAAGTTAAAAGCCCTATATAATTCCATGAGTCGAATTGTTAATGTTTCGCATATCGTGCAACATGACTTGTAAATGAAAATGATTGAAAATTATGAAGAGTAAAATCTTGAGGTAAATATTATATGAAAGTGAAATCAAAATGAATTGATAACATTAGCATAAAGTCTTTATTTAATATGATAGTAACTTAGTTTGAGAATCCATAATTTAAGGAAATGACAGTTTATAGGTTTTAGTTTTTAAGCTAAAACAAAAGATTATTATAGCTCTAATTACTAATAAAGAATGATAGATGCAAGATAATGTAAAAAAAACAAACGAAAAAGGTATATTGAATATTGAAATATTGAAACCGTATAAGAGAAAAATGTACTATACAGAAAATAAATGTGCCATTTTTTCATTATGTTGTTGTGTTTATTACAGTACTCCTCGAAAAGCTACATGATTAAAATCTACAAAACAGTTGGGCATATGAATCGCAATTCGTCCGGATGGTCTGAAATGTTTTGCGTTTTGAGGAGAATTACCAATAATTGTTTACTTTGGAATAGTCTTTTTTGAAGATCATCGAAATTATTACTTACTATTAGTATCTGCCATTTTCGCAACACGAAAATTACATCTGTTTGTATGGTCAGGTGAGGTAAACAAACGAAATTAACACTTGCATGGTATTCCAAATAATTATCGGCAGCACAGGATGAATTAGAGCATTGCGCGTTTTTAAATGCAACAGCAAGGATATCGACTGAAAAGCTATAGGTTTAAAAATTTGTGTTATAAAATATTGTTGTTATGTAGTTTCTGTTTTCCACAAGAACAGTTTGCATTCAGAATATCGATTTTTGGGGGATTTCGAAAGAAAATACAGTGAAACTTTTATAACTCGAACTTCTATATCTCGAAATTTTCTATAACTCGAATTTTATTCTTGGCAACTGCATTTTGAGACGATATTTCTTCAAAAGATTCTTCTGTAAGTCGAATTTCTTTAACTCGAACTATTCTATAAATCGAACAAAATATTTCATCGTCTGCGAACAAATTGAACTTCCGTAACTCGAATTCAAATTCTTGGAAATTGTATTTCATTGCAGCTTCAAAATATTTCTAGCTAACGAACATCAATTCTTCACAGTGGAGGGCACAGTATATAGAATAGGCAGTGGGCAAACTCGGCCTTCGGGAGCAAATTTTACCCGAAGCATCTGCCGAATGCTCCCGAAAATTGTCGTATCTTATGTGCTGCCAGCTGTATAGAGAATAAAGCGTTTTGTCGGACTTTTGGAAATTGTTAACCCAAAACCATGTTAGAGGAAGGCAGTGTTATGCGTGTTCAACAATATATATATATATATATATATATATATATATATATATATATATATATATATATATATATATATATATATATATATATATATATATATATTGTTCCTAAAGTAAATAACGAAATATCATATTGATGGAACCATTTGACTAGTCCAGATACAATTGTTATAGCCCCAATAGCTCCAGTAAGAGGTCATGGGCTATAATCTACTAAGTGAAATGGATGATTTGCGTGTGTTGACATTAAACTTCTCTCTCTCTCTCTCTATATATATATATATATATATATATATATATATATATATATATATATATATGTATATACATGGCAGTTTGCCGTGATAAGGCACTTCCGTCGGTTTTTAAAATGATTAGTTTCCCCATTATAATTATTTTTCCGACGTTTCATCATTGAATTCGGTGAATCAAGTATTTTCCCACACGATAAACGAAAATAATATCCATAAACGATGGCAGCACCGAAGCGTGTAAATCTTTCCCACCATATACCGAATAACAGAAACCATGGAAACCATGTGCGTTTCGTCCGTGGTACCACGGATTGTATGAAACGCTTGTCCATAGGAAGCCAACATATGAAGGTTTATCTATTGGGTCTACCTATACTGTGGTGGAGGGTCAGGCGATGTTCTGTGAAACGAAGCATAAAAAGAAAGGAGCCACAAGAATAAAAGGGGTTTCCCCGAAATGTTTCGCTGTTTTGTGTGTTTATCTGAGAATATGAATGGGAATTTAGAGATTTGATGCTAGAGTTGCGTCAAAGTGTCGCTTTATTCACATTGTGCGCTGAATGTAAGTTATGGAACAGTCGAAAACAGTAGTTGGAATATAATTTATTGTGAACGTTTAATTAAAAAGTGTTCCGTTGAAGTGCCATTTCATTCACACTGCGCGCTAAATATAAGGCGTGGAACAATCAAAATCGGTAGTTGGAATATTATTTACTGTACTCCTTGAATGAAAATGAGATTTATAATATTACTAGATATGTCAGGACGAAAACTGAAGTCACTGAAGATAACCGAAAAAGCTGCTTAAATAGAAAGGATTAAGAAAGGTGATAAAAAGAAAGTTATTGCCACTGAGTTTGGGATACCCAGAAGTACATTGTCAACAATATGGAAAAATAGAATTTCGATTTTAGCCACAATTGATTCAACACATTGCTTAGGAAGAAAGAGAATAAAACCGTGCATTTACAATTCCATTGACAGTGCAATTTTAAAGTGGGTTCAACTAGCCCGAGTAAAGAACTTACCCCTTGCAGGGCCTTTAATTAGAGAAAAAGCTTTGGAGTACGCACGAATCCTTGGCTGCGATAATTTTCAGGCTAGTGTAGGATGGCTAGACAAATTCAAAGTCAGAAACAATATTGTCCACAAGAAAATAAGTGGAGAAAGTGCATCGGTTAGAGAAGAAGACTGCATTGACTGGAAACGAAATGTTCTACCCAAGTTGTTAGAAGGCTACGACCCAAAAAATGTGTTCAATATCGACGAAACGAGACTATTTTTCAAACGTTTACCGAACAAGACGCTTTCTTTTAAAAACCACAGGTGTTTTGGTGAAAAGAATAGTAAAGAGCGAATAACTTGTCTAGTTGGAGCTAATATGGACGGTTCCGAAAAGCTAAAATTGTTGATAATTGGGAAAAGTGCCAAACCCAGATTTTTTGGGGGTATCAAAACATTGGCTGTTGAATATCGTAGCAATAAGAAAGCTTGGATGACAAGTGTGCTATTTGAAGACTGGCTGCTTTTGGAAGACAAGGAATTTGCTTTTCAAAAAAAGGTCATATTTTTTGCCGACAATTACCCTTCCCATTGTAAAGACTTTCAACATTAGCTTTAATTGATAAAACTAGTTTTTTTCCCACCTAATATGACGTCAAAGCTGCAGCCGATGGACATGAGTGTCATAAAAAACTTAAAAGTCTATTATAGACAGAGACTTTTAAGAAAAGCTTTAAGCGCTATTGACTTAACTACAGCATCCACAACACTCTTAGATTGCGTACGAGAAATATCAGCTGTATGGACTGTGGACGTAAAGCAGAAAACAATAAGCAACTGTTTTGAAAAATGCGGATTTGGTGAGTTCTCAGAGTGGGATGATGAAGATTTGATACCATTGGCGAATTTTTCAAGTGCAACTGAGGAAAATAATCAGTTTGAGGAACTGTCAGAGTATTGGAACGAATGGAATGCGCGTATGGGAAGCAATTCATCTTTGAATTTCATGGACTATGTAAACGTAGACGAAAACGTTGTCATCTCAGAGTATCTCACAGGCTCCGACATTTTAGAAAGTCTGTCTGCACGTGCGATCGATTTAGATTCGGATAGTGATGCTGATGATCAAGCAGGAAGCATGTCAGAAGTATCGAAACCTACAACAAACGAAATTCAGAATGATCTTGACATTATACGTCAGGCGATAGAAACAGCGGAGTCAGCGCCCAGCAACATTTCTTTCTGTTTTTATCATTGAAGTAAGAGAAGAGGAAGCGGTGATCAACAAAATTATCGTACCCAATTGCTAAAATGTAGTTGTGCCCACCAATACAACCTAAAAAGTTAAATGCGTAGATGGATGGGTGCAACTTTTCGGAGGGAAAAATTTGAATATCTTTTTGAATCACCTCAGATATAAATAAATGATGTTTTTTTAAAAGTTAGTGTAAGTTGAAGGAATGTAAGGTTTCATTAAGCATGAATCTTTAAAAATATTGCTTCACTTAATGTGTTTGAAAATTTGAAATTTTTGGATAAAATTTGGAATTCTCCGTATTCCATCGAAAAGCTGAGCAGCAAAATGCAGTTCATTTGGTTTGTAAATGAGCCAGGCGCTTAATGTAGACGATCAAATGGGAAAAGAAAATTTAGAGAGAAGTAATGGCAAGCCCCCTCCTCCTTTCATTGCGTACATAGTTCTGGTTCTGAATTTTCCAAATTGTGAAAATAGAAATGCATTCACAGAACTAAGCACACAAGAAACCGGGCTTGGGACCGGCTTTGGCGGAGTTACGGCTTAGCTGCTGGAAATATTATTTTTTCTGATCTGATCTGATCCAATCGGTTTTTATGTAAAATATTTGTCGAAAAATGAATGATTTTACGGAGCTCTTTTTCAGTTTGCCGGAAAATTAGAACACTGCTTTTTGATGGTACCTTAAGCAAGCCTCTACTTTTGTATTGGATCAGAGACTGATAATACTACAATACTACAAAAGCTATAGCCGTCACCACAATTTTATAAAATACCTTCATATATGCATGCATATGAAAATTCAAACTAATTGATTACTTTCTCACAACGAAAATTTAGTGCCCCTACAATACCGCCGCCTTTGCATCTAACTTCGCGCAAAACATGGCGGCGAATTGTTTACATCTAATGATTTTTTAATCGACATTAATTGCATATTATGAATGAGAAAGTTATCATTACTACACTTCATTTAACAGGTCTTCACTTACCAATGGAAAGACCGTCGCCGAAGGCTGTTTACGCACGAAATCACAGCGCACTTCATTTTGCATATAATCACTTTTAGAGTCCCTTATTTTAATCAATTTCAATAGATTTGACTCCAGTCACTTTTCATTCGCAAATGCTATTGTTATCGCACTAAAAAAACACTAGATTAATTGCGAAATGACCACTTTTACCACTTTCGCGCGCTAATCGTTTAGCACTTTGACACTTAACAACGCACCAGCTGACCAAAAAGAAAAAGAGTGTGACCATAAATTTAAACCTTTTTGGTTTCACTCACATATACACACCGACACGGGTATTTCGTTTCCTCTTCTCTTACTTCAATGGTTTTTATCAACTGAAGAAATATTTAAACACAAGAAAGGAAACATTGACACAAACTAAAATCACCAGTTACACAATTTAAACATTGCCGTATACTAACTGCATGTTAACCTAATGTTTTACATGTAAACTCATAAAGAATTTAAATTTAGAATAAAACAATTCATTTCTTTATTTGTATACGCTATAGTTGATTATTCGTACTCGTAGGTTTCAGTTGTGTTTCTACATTATTAGTTAAAAATATAAATGTAAACGTACTCCATAATTAGAATTTTCTATAACTCGAATAATTTTCTTTGGCTGTTGGTGGTTCGACTTAGGGAAGTTCGACTGTATCTTCAAAAATAACGTGTTAAAATTTTATAACAATCGGAGCATTCTAACTATATTTATTTCAATATTATTGAAGCGCGTCTGCGGTTTTATACTTATATATATACACTTAGCTGTTTCCCTCTTTTTGCTGATCCATTGCTATGTATACGATACACAGCTAATAGAATCTAATGTATCTATATAGATATACAGGTATCCCTCATTTAACACGGTCTTTACGTTCTGCGAAAGTTCCGTGTTAATGGGGACACTTGACTCAAGGTATATAAACTAGACATGGTAAACCCATGCGCAGCTTTTCTTCTATCTCGCTCGCACAGCTGGCATTACGTGCGTCATTCTAGGCAAAAAATTTGGGCTGCCAAATGAACAAAACATAGGGTGCACATCTGGCAAGGCGAAAGAAAACGTAGCGCCACAATTCAAAATGTATAAATGGCGGAAACCGGCGGCTGATAGTCGGTGCATGACTGAACGATTTCGCATTTTCTCTTACCGAAACCCTTTCGGGAGTGCAATTGTGCCCACTAATAATAGTTTCTTGTACAATGTGCGCCGTTCCTGGGTTTTTCCCTTTCCTACTGGGCGGATGATGTTTTCCAAAAAGTGTTGATGCTATTCCTACTGGGCACTTTTCGGTGACTTCTGGCATCAGTGACGTACATGCGCAGTAGTGAACGCATTTGGGAATCGGGAATAGACTACCATGTCTAGTTTATATACCTTGCACTTGACTCATATAAAAGCCTGGATTACGTTACTTATCACCAAAATAAATGCACCATTTATAACATATATATAAAAATATAATTCCACTCATAAAATAATACTAATTTGTGTGACAGAAAACATAATTAAAATCAAATGAAATTAATTTCTTTTTGTAATGTCGCCAAACTCTTTAAACAAACTAATTGCTGACTCGGCTGAAGATCTGACCCAGTGTTGCAGCTAAGTTTATTAGAAAAGTAGCAAAATCTACTACTTTTCTTAAAATGATAGTAGTAGATTGTTCAATTCCAAAAAATACAAATTTTCTTGTAAATATTTATTCATTATTATTTTGAAAATAGCAAACTTCTTTTAAATATGTACATATAACTTTAAAAAAATAATAAAAATACTACATACTTCATTGTAAATATACATTTGGTATAAACTTAACAAGTTTCATTAATTGATAATGATACAAAAAAATCTATCATGAAAATTTAATAACACACAAAAGGAAAAAATAAATGCTATACAACACATCACACAATAAAATGCTTTGAGTGTGGATGAACATTGTGGTAATAGCAAACCAAACATATTTATCTGTATATCCATCAAAAGCTAGTTTTATCAAATGGGAAAACATTTGTGTTGTATACCACTGAGTGTGGATGAGCCATTAACTAATTTAGACTTCACAGTCTTTTTGAAGAAAGCGACATTTCTTGAATTAGTTTTTTTGAAGGATTCCATTCTGTAGAGTCACAATTCTTTCTTAGTTCTTTCGCCTCATATTTGATACTTTCAAAATTGAACGTAGTAAATTTGTTCTAGGGGATCATTTTCATGTAGTAGAGTAGTAAATTTCAAAAATTTCCGAAATATGTAGTAGATCTACTACTTATGTAGCATTTCTGCAACACTGATCTGACCGCTCGCGAGCCGCCCGCAGCGTAAACTAACTCGACCGCACACACCACAACTCTTCCACCTTTTTTTTATGTTGCATTCAACCGCGGAGAACGACGTAGTTTTACGTTTGATTTGGCAGTTTTAATGATCTGATCTTTGTGTCGTTTAGGGGAAGCAGGGGGAATGCCGTTCACTTAAGGAAAACAGTCATATTTTTTATATTTTTAACTTTATATTTATAGTATGACAAAATAACAATGGCTTATCTAATCCCTAGCCAATGATTTTAAACAAAACGTGCGAATTCTTCACTAGAAATAAGTAATTAAGCATTAACAAAAAAACAGTTTTGAGCGCCACTGCCCTTGACCACGGGTAATACCGCTCAGGTAAAGGGGTAATGACACTCAAACTTGTGTGTATGAACAAAACGAATAATATCAATTTTAGCGAATCAAATATTAAAGAAATAAACCATAAATAACTAAATCAATGTTCATGATCACAATTTTAGCTTGTTATAGGAAATTATAATTAAAAATAGGAAGAATGTTGATGAGAAATAATGACATTTTAGTCTTTGGCACATAAATCACAAATATAACCTTCTGCAGAATCCCATCCAGAACACATGGCATGAGCCCAATGTCCGCATGAAGTACAGTGATACCACATTTCATTGTTTCTTCCGAATTCTTCACAAATAATACACTTGTTGTATTTACCATCATCCACACTCATGTCGTCATCGCTGTCGTCATTGCAAATATTATCTTCATATTCAGTGTCCGAAGAACTTTCTTGTAGAACTTTTCGTTTGTAAGATTTTACTCTAACGTTATTTTGATTAGTTGCTTTCTTAGCATTCTTTTGATTAGTTGCTTTCTTAGGTTTTATTTTATTTTGGTTATCAATCTTATTTTTCTTTGCATTCCTTTTATTTTCTTTTTCTTCTAGCACACTTTTTAATGGACTTGCTGTTAATAAAGTAGCATGTTGTTTTCTTTTTCTTTGACCTGGTTTAGAAGATGGTGCTGTATTTGGGGTCTTAGCTATATCATAAAATGCCAGAGCAGTTTGTCTTTGTTCATCGTATAGATCCCGATTAGATGGTCCTGGAACAGTTGATTTATTGGCGGCGTACCTTAGCTCATTAGATCGACTAGGGGTAGGTGTTTTAGGCCTAGGACCAGAAAGTTCAAATTCTAGGTTTGGCGTCGTAACCAATGGACTGGGTAGAAGTGATGCAGGCTCCTTATTCGCAGTTGTGTCACAAAATTGTGCAGGTTCAGAATCATCAACAGTATCATCGATTTGATTGGGTTGGTCTGAATTTTGAGCCATTAACGATGCTGCCAAGAAGTCTTGGTCGGTGAAAACGTTCGGGTTTAACGGGAATATTCCCGTGGCCCGAAATCCAGCTTCTCCTTTGCTTATATTTGCAACTTGTGCATATGCTTTATTGAATAGACCTGCAACATCATACGGAGTTATTTTCGCCATCAAATGTGTCTTCATGTGCATGTTGCATTCTTGCCTGTAGGCAGCCTTTAGGGGTCCAAAGAAAGACACATCAAGAGGTTGAGTTCTGTGAGAGCTGTGTGGTGGAATCGAAAGCATGACAATATGATTTTCTTTGCAATAGTTGAAAGCTGAAAGCGAAATGTGACTGCTATGGCTATCGAGTATTAAAAGCACAGGAGATTCTTGTGTAGGTTTGCCATATGCTACAAAATGTTTAAGCCACTCGACAAATATATCTTCGTTTATCCAGCCATTATTTGAGTTGGCGTAGAGAGCACCAAATGGTCCATCCTTTTCCAATAATGGTGTCATTCTCTGTCTGGGAAAGATGAACATTGGTGGTATGAAGTTTCCAGCCGCACTCATTGCACACATAACTGTTATGTTCCTGCCTCGTTCGCCGCTTGTCACAGCTCCCACTCTTCGTTGGCCTTTCTCTGCAAGCACTTTACCTGGGTCTGTAATGGTTGTAACACCTGTCTCGTCGGCATTATAGATATTATTGGGAGTGAACTTAAGCTTCTCCATGACTTCACCAAGCATATTGTAGAAGCGAGTTATTTCTTCTTTATTAAATGCAGAAACCCTATTCATGCTTGTTGCTTCAGCTTTGCGAACAATTACAGAAGGGTTGCGTCTCATGAAACCCTGCACCCAGTCCATTCCTGCCGTTTTGCTGCTTGTATCAAAATTGTTTTTTATATTATTAAGTTCAGCGTACTTGTAAACACATTTGCGTAGATCTGCTACAGTGAGCCCGTAATATAACGATCCTAGAAGCTTCACTTGTTGAGCTATTTCTCGTTCTTGCTGCTGATTAAAAATTGGTTTACGCCTCAGTCGCGGACTGCTCATATTTTTATTTTTAAGTCTGTCTCTTAATGTGGTAAACGGAATGTTATGTGTTTTTGCTGCTTTCCTTTTTGACATCCCTCTTTCAATAGCAGTCTTAGCGTTGACTAGGTCTTCTTCGCTCCAAGCCGCTTTAGCGGTGATCCTTGGACGATTTCTGGGCATATCTGAAAACAAACACATAACATCACTGAGGGGTAATGGCGCTCACTGTGGGCGGCATAGTCCCAAACGACGATTTTGTTTTTAGGTTACAATTTGACATCAACTGATTAAAATTCATCACGAATCTTTGTGCTACCGCTAAATACTATAGTTAGTTACCTGATTTGATAATAGTAACAATAAAAAAGTATGAAAATTTCAGACTTACCGATACAAATAATAAGCCAAAAATTATATCAGAGCGACCGCAAACAAACACACTCACTTCACGTTCTCTTGCTGTGGACGAACTGGCAAATCATGTCGCTGCCTGCCTTAGCATCACAGTCTCCACAGTTCATCCCACGTGCCGTGTTTCTAGGTACCGTGGTTCTGAAGTTATAAGTGTGAGCGGCATTACCCTGTGAGCGTCATTCCCCCTGCTTCCCCTACTCATCACATTGTTCTCGTCGCGTACCACGAAGGCCTGCATGTTGGTAGGTTGAGCCATCGTCTTCGATGTTCTTCCCTGAGTGTCTCATTGATCTTTTTTGAGATTAGATTTATGTTCGTTGGCAGAACAGGCTCAGGACCAACCGGTGTGATCTCTGCTCCCTTCTTAGCCAGTTTGTCTGCCTCTTCATTACCTATAATGTCCACATGTGCTGGGACCCAGGTAACTGAGACCCTGTTTCTCTGGCTCAGCTTTTTGAGGCTGTTCTGGGCACACTCCACAATTGAAGTTTTCACATTGTGGGAGCCCAGGGCCTTGATAGCGGCCTGACTGTCTGAACAGATTTTTATCTGTTTGTTTTGTATTCTTCTGTCTTGTAAGAGGTCCGCGGCTTTGGCTATGGCGTGGACTTCAGCTTGAAAGATGGTTGTTTTTGTACTCAGAGGTATCGATATTTGAGCCTCATGTGGTCCAGGGCGTATATATATTCCCGCCCCAGCCCCGACGCTCATCACTGATCCGTCTGTGTACACTATGATATCAGCGGGCCTGTGAGAAAGGTGACCGGACTTAGTCCAATCATTCCTATCAGTCAAACTCGTTGTGAAATTTTTTCCAAAGAAGAGCCTTGGGATTATGTAGTCGTTGGGCAGATCAAGGAGTGAGTCCACTTTTAAACTCTTTAAGAGTTTGAGGTGTCCCTCAGTCCAGCCGCCGTCTTTCACCATCCCGGTTCTCCTTAGGCGTGCCATCGTCTTTGCGGCATGTTGCTTCACTGATAAGTCCAGTGGCAGCATGTCCATGATCACGTTGAGTGCTTCCGAGGGAGTGGTTCGCACCGCTCCAGTAGCACTCACTAGTGCTAGGCGCTGCACCGAGCCTAGCTGACTTTTTGTAGTATCTAGGTCTGACCGTTTTCACCACACTATGCTTCCATAGTGTATGACCGGTCTTATGCAGGCTTTGTATAGCCATATCACATTTCGAGGTGAGAGTCCCCAGGTTTTACCCATGGAGCCTCTACATGCCCAGAAAATGTTTTTGGCTTTTCTTGTTTTTTCATCAACATGCTCTTTCCAGGTAAGTTTCGTGTCTAGGGTTACGCCCAGGTACTTGACTTTTTTTGAGAGTTGGTGCTCCACGCCATCTAAAGTAGGTAGCGTGTATGCATCCCACACTCGCTTCCTGGTGAACATGGTGAGTTCTGTCTTGGCTGGGTTTACCGCCAGCCCGTTTCTTCTACACCATTGGTGCGTGATTTTAAGTCCTTCTTTCATCCTGTCACACACTGTGCCGGCAAACTTGCCTTTGCATAATATGACCAGGTCATCGGCATAGCCGATGGCAAGAAAGCCTTGTTGGTTAAGTTCTGTCACTAATGAGTTCATTTATAAACACCACAGGAGAGGGGAAAGTACGCCTCCTTGTGGGCACCCTTTTGTTGGGGCTACTGTTATACTGGTGTCCCCCAGTGACGCTGTTATTTTTCGTTCAGCGAGGAGAGCGGTCAGCCAGCCCGTTATCGTGCCGCTTATCCCATGTCTCTCTGCTGCAGATGTCATTCCACCAAATGGGGAGTTGTCAAAGGCACCTTATATGTCTAGGAAAGCTCCCAAAGAGAAAAGTCCGTCGTTAAGGCCCCGCTCGATCCCGTGAACGAGCTCATGCAGAGCCGTCTCCGTAGACTTTCCCTTTCTATACGCATGCTGTCCCGGATGCAAGGGCCTCTCTATTAGTGCTGTGTTTTTCACGTGGACGTCCACCAGTCGTTCCAGTGTTTTCAGCACGAAAGATGTGAGGCTTATGGGTCTATAGCTTTTCGCTATCTGGTAAGTGGTTCTCCCAATCTTTGGTATGAATACCACCCTTACCCTCCTCCATAATTCTGGTATATATTTTAGGGCCAAACTGGCCCTGTATATATTGCACAGATGGTTGGTGATGGAAGCCATTCCTTACTTCAGCAGGATGGGATAAATTCCATCCTCGCCAGGTGCTTTGTAGCTGTCGAAAGTTCCAATTGCCCATTGGAGCCTCTCTACAGTCACCACCTCGGCGGCTTGATTCCAATCCGTTTGAGACGGTAGGTTCGGATGAACGGTGTTTCCTCCGGAGGGAGTTATGCTACCGGGGAAGTGCGTTTTAAGCAAGAGGTTTAACGTCTCTTCACTTGTGGTGGTGAACTTCCCGTTTTCGTCCTTAAGGAGCCCGGGGTTATTGCTCGGTCCCCTTGTGAGGATCTTCTTAACTCTGGCGGTCTCCCGGCATGAGTTTATTTCTTCACAGAATTTCTTCCATGAGTTCCTTTTCGCCTCCGCAAGAGCCTTGTGATAGTCTCTTTTGGATTGCTTGTACGCCTCCCAGGTGATTTCACTTCGAGCTTTACAGGCCCGGTTGAACGCCTTATTAGCGTTTTTCTTAAGCCTGGCTAGTCTTGGTGTCCACCATGGGGTGTTTCCCAGTGTAGTCCTTTTTAGTGGGCAGTGGGCCTCAAAAGAGGCCCTCAATACCTCGACTAAGTTCCTGACAGCTTCTTCGAGCTGCTCAGGTTCTCGGATTTTCTCTGGTTGCTGTAATTTACATTGCACGTCTTGTCTAAAGGCCGCCCAATTTGTGTTCCTGGGGTTTCTCAACCATTTTGGCCCACTTATTGGATTAGCCTCGATGTTGAAAGTGATGTACCTGTGATCAGATAGCGTCACTTCTTTCGAAACCTCCAGTCTTTAACCCAGTGAGTGACTGCGTCAGAGACAATTGTTATGTCTATGACTGCCTGCCTCCTGGATGTGACAAAAGTTGGTTCCGCCCCACGGTTCGCTATGGTGAGCCCGGAACTGGCTAAGAACTCTAGTAGGCTTTCGCCTCTCGAGTTGGTGTTCGAGCTCCCCCAGCAATCGTGGTGAGCGTTTGCATCACAACCTAAGATCAGATTTAGGTTGTGTTTTTTAACATATTCCATCAGTCTTGTGAGGTTTGCTGACGGAATTCGATCTTTGTAGCGGAGATAGGCCGATCCCAGAAGAGCTTCTCGTCTACTCCCCATCACCGTTGTACTTACTCGTACTACGGTTAAGTCTCGGTCGCAGAATTCCTGTACCAAGAGCCCGTTAAGAGTCCTTGGGAGCCAAACACAGGTTCTGGGTTTTTCACAATCCGCTGCCAAGAGAGTTGGTCCCTATACCGCGGTCCCTATACCGCGGATTGGTCCCTATACCGCGGATTCGTCCTCCTGCCACCCATGGTTCTTGTATTAGAAATATGGGTAGAGCAGGTGCAAAACCGGAGACATTGCTGCCTCCGGGGGTGCGACTACCACCTTTCGCAATTATTTGTGCTCTTTGGCTTTTATATACTTTTTCGAGGTCACTGTTTCTTAACATATCAAATCGCGTGCGCATGTCTCGTTTGAACATGAGTTGATAAGGACTTTTGATTAAAAATTAATATCGAAAATAAATTACCAGCTACTTTTCAGAATCCTTTTCGATTATTTTGTCAGATTAATCCTGTAATAAAAACTGTGCTTTTTGCAGGTGGCTGCTCGTCATTTCTTTCTCAATTTCTCTGCAAAGGCCGTGATAAATAACTGCCTTCTCCGATTTGATAATTCGTTATGAAGTTCGGTGTAGGATGTCAAGAAATTTTGCACATCACCAAGCAAGTCAGCCGGAACAAGTAAAAATCCCTCGGCAAACAAATGCCCGGAAAAATGGCGCAATATGTTCACAATGCACTAGCGGCAGATAAATTTCAGTTTTTTCCGCGAAAAAATCAAAAGCTCGCGAACGCCAGCCAAAACAAGTCACAATCCAACTGCGAGCAAATGACCCGAAAAAGGGCGCAAAACGTGCGGAGCACGCTAGCGGGCGAGAAAATCCAGTTTTTTCCGCGAAAAAATCAAAAGCCCGCGAACGCCAGCCAAAACATGTCACAATCCAACTGCGAGCAAATGACCCGAAAAATGGCGCAAAACGTGCGGAGCACGCTAGCGGGCGAGAAAATCCAGTTTTTTCCGCGAAAAAATCAACAGTTCGCGACCGCCAGCCAAAACAAGTCACAATCCAACTGCGAGCAAATGACCCGAAAAATGGTGCAAAACGTTCGGAGCACCCTAGCGGCCGAGAAAATAAAGTCTTTTCCGCGAAAAAATCAAGAGCTCGCGAACGCCAGCCAAAACAAGTCACAATCCAACTGCGAGCAAATGACCCGAAAAATGGCGCAAAACGTTCGGAGCACCCCAGCGGCCGAGAAAATCCAGTTTTTTCCGCGAAAAAATCAACAGTTCGCGAACGCCAGCCAAAACAAGTCACAATCCAACTGCGAGCAAATGACCCGAAAAAGGGCGCAAAACGTGCGGCGCACCCTAGCGGCCGAGAAAATCCATTTTTTTCCGCGAAAAAATCAAAAGCCCGCGAACGCCAGCCAAAACATGTCACAATCCAACTGCGAGCAAATGACCCGAAAAAGGGCGCAAAACGTGCGGAGCACCCTAGCGGGCGAGGAAATCCAGTTTTTTCCGCGAAAAAATCAAAAGCCCGCGAACGGCAGCCAAAACATGTCACAATCCAACTGCGAGCAAATGACCCGAAAAAGGGCGCAAAACGTGCGGAGCACCCTAGCGGGCGAGTAAATCCAGTTTTTACGCGAAAAAATCAAAAGCCCGCGAACGCCAGCCAAAACAAGTCACAATCCAACTGCGAGCAAATGACCCGAAAAATGGTGCAAAACGTTCGGAGCACCCTAGCGGCCGAGAAAATAAAGTCTTTTCCGCGAAAAAATCAAGAGCTCGCGAACGCCAGCCAAAACAAGTCACAATCCAACTGCGATCAACTGACCCGAAAAATGGCGCAAAACGTTCGGAGCACCCTAGCGGCCGAGAAAATCCAGTTTTTTCCGCGAAAAAGTCAACAGTTCGCGAACGTCAGCCAAAACAAGTCACAATCCAACTGCGAGCAAATGACCCGAAAAAGGGCGCAAAACGTGCGGCGCACCCTAGCGGCCGAGAAAATCCAGTTTTTTTCGCGAAAAAATCAAAAGCCCGCGAACGCCAGCCAAAACATGTCACAATCCAACTGCGAGCAAATGACCCGAAAAAGGGCGCAAAACGTGCGGAGCACCCTAGCGGTCGAGGAAATCCAGTTTTTTCCGCGAAAAAATCAAAAGCCCGCGAACGGCAGCCAAAACATGTCACAATCCAACTGCGAGCAAATGACCCGAAAAAGGGCGCAAAACGTGCGGAGCACCCTAGCGGGCGAGGAAATCCAGGTTTTCCGCGAAAAAGTCAAAAGCCCGCGAACGGCAGCCAAAACATGTCAAAATCCAACTGCGAGCAAATGACCCGAAAAAGGGCGCAAAACGTGCGGAGCACCCTAGCGGCCGAGAAAATCCAGTTTTTTCCGCGAAAAAATCAAAAGCCCGCGAACGGCAGCCAAAACAAGTCACAATCCAACTGCGAGCAAATGACCCGAAAAATGGTGCAAAACGTTCGGAGCACCCTAGCGGCCGAGAAAATAAAGTCTTTTCCGCGAAAAAATCAAGAGCTCGCGAACTCCAGCCAAAACAAGTCACAATCCAACTGCGAGCAACTGACCCGAAAAATGGCGCAAAACGTTCGGAGCACCCTAGCGGCCGAGAAAATCCAGTTTTTTCCGCGAAAAAATCAAAAGCCCGCGAACGCCAGCCAAAACAAGTCACAATCCAACTGCGAGCAAATGACCCGAAAAATAGTGCAAAACGTTCGGAGCACCCTAGCGGCCGAGAAAATAAAGTCTTTTCCGCGAAAAAATCAAGAGCTCGCGAACGTCAGCCAAAACAAGTCACAATCCAACTGCGAGCAAATGACCCGAAAAAGGGCGCAAAACGTGCGGCGCACCCTAGCGGCCGAGAAAATCCATTTCTTTCCGCGAAAAAATCAAAAGCCCGCGAACGGCAGCCAAAACATGTCACAATCCAACTGCGAGCAAATGACCCGAAAAAGGGCGCAAAACGTGCGGAGCCCCCTAGCGGGCGAGGAAATCCAGGTTTTCCGCGAAAAAGTCAAAAGCCCGCGAACGGCAGCCAAAACATGTCAAAATCCAACTGCGAGCAAATGACCCGAAAAAGGGCGCAAAACGTGCGGAGCACCCTAGCGGCCGAGAAAATCCAGTTTTTTCCGCGAAAAAATCAAAAGCCCGCGAACGCCAGCCAAAACAAGTCACAATCCAACTGCGAGCAAATGACCCGAAAAATAGTGCAAAACGTTCGGAGCACCCTAGCGGCCGAGAAAATAAAGTCTTTTCCGCGAAAAAATCAAGAGCTCGCGAACTCCAGCCAAAACAAGTCACAATCCAACTGCGAGCAACTGACCCGAAAAATGGCGCAAAACGTTCGGAGCACCCTAGCGGGCGAGGAAATCCAGGTTTTCCGCGAAAAAGTCAAAAGCCCGCGAACGGCAGCCAAAACATGTCAAAATCCAACTGCGAGAAAATGACCCGAAAAAGGGCGCAAAACGTGCGGAGCACCCTAGCGGCCGAGAAAATCCAGTTTTTTCCGCGAAAAAATCAAAAGCCCGCGAACGCCAGCCAAAACAAGTCACAATCCAACTGCGAGCAAATGACCCGAAAAATGGTGCAACACGTTCGGAGCACCATAGCGGCCGAGAAAATAAAGTCTTTTCCGCGAAAAAATCAAAAGCCCGCGAACGGCAGCCAAAACATGTCACAATCCAACTGCGAGCAAATGACCCGAAAAAGGGCGCAAAACGTGCGGAGCACCCTAGCGGCCGAGAAAATCCAGTTTTTTCCGCGAAAAAATCAAAAGCCCGCGAACGGCAGCCAAAACATATCACAATCCAACTGCGAGCAAATGACCCGAAAAACGGCGCAAAACGTGCGGAGCACCCTAGCGGCCGAGAAAATCCAGGTATTTCCGCGAAAAAATCAAAAGCCCGCGAACGGCAGCCAAAACATGTCACAATCCAACTGCGAGCAAATGACCCGAAAAAGGGCGCAAAACGTGCGGAGCACCCTAGCGGGCGAGGAAATCCAGTTTTTCCGCGAAAAAGTCAAAAGCCCGCGAACGGCAGCCAAAAAATGTCAAAATCCAACTGCGAGCAAATGACCCGAAAAAGAGCGCAAAACGTGCGGAGCACCCTAGCGGCCGAGAAAATCCAGGTATTTCCGCGAAAAAATCAAAAGCCCGCGAACGGCAGCCAAAACATGTCACAATCCAACTGCGAGCAAATGACCCGAAAAAGGGCGCAAAACGTGCGGCGCACCCTAGCGGCCGAGAAAATCCATTTCTTTCCGCGAAAAAATCAAAAGCCCGCGAACGCCAGCCAAAACAATTCACAATCCAACTGCGAGCAAAATACCCGAAGAAGGGCGCAAAACGAGCGGAGCACCCTAGCGGGCGAGGAAATCCAGTTTTTTCCGCGAAAAAATCAAAAGCCCGCGAACGGCAGCCAAAACATGTCACAATCCAACTGCGAGCAAATGACCCGAAAAAGGGCGCAAAACGTGCGGAGCACCCTAGCGGCCGAGAAAATCCAGTTTTTTCCGCGAAAAAATCAAAAGCCCGCGAACGGCAGCCAAAACATATCACAATCCAACTGCGAGAAAATGACCCGAAAAAGGGCGCAAAACGTGCGGAGCACCCTAGTGGGCGAGGAAATCCAGTTTTTCCGCGAAAAAGTCAAAAGCCCGCGAACGGCAGCCAAAACATGTCACAATCCAACTGCGAGCAAATGACCCGAAAAAGGGCGCAAAACGTGCGGAGCACCCTAGCGGCC
The DNA here is from genome assembly GCA_963942545.1 of Oxycera nigricornis. NCBI lineage: Eukaryota > Metazoa > Arthropoda > Insecta > Diptera > Stratiomyidae > Oxycera > Oxycera nigricornis. The sequence goes on from OZ012659.1 coordinate 95,654,490, forward strand.
GAGAAAATCCATTTCTTTCCGCGAAAAAATCAAAAGCCCGCGAACGCCAGCCAAAACATGTCACAATCCAACTGCGAGCAAAATACCCGAAAAAGGGCGCAAAACGAGCGGAGCACCCTAGCGGGCGAGGAAATCCAGTTTTTTCCGCGAAAAAATCAAAAGCCCGCGAACGGCAGCCAAAACATGTCACAATCCAACTGCGAGCAAATGACCCGAAAAAGGGCGCAAAACGTGCGGAGCACCCTAGCGGCCGAGAAAATCCAGTTTTTTCCGCGAAAAAATCAAAAGCCCGCGAACGGCAGCCAAAACATGTCACAATCCAACTGCGAGCAAATGACCCGAAAAAGGGCGCAAAACGTGCGGGGCACCCTAGCGGCCGAGAAAATCCAGTTTTTTCCGCGAAAAAATCAAAAGCCCGCGAACGGCAGCCAAAACATGTCACAATCCAACTGCGAGCAAATGACCCGAAAAAGGGCGCAAAACGTGCGGCGCACCCTAGCGGCCGAGAAAATCCATTTCTTTCCGCGAAAAAATCAAAAGCCCGCGAACGCCAGCCAAAACATGTCACAATCCAACTGCGAGCAAAATACCCGAAAAAGGGCGCAAAACGAGCGGAGCACCCTAGCGGGCGAGGAAATCCAGTTTTTTCCGCGAAAAAATCAAAAGCCCGCGAACGGCAGCCAAAACATGTCACAATCCAACTGCGAGCAAATGACCCGAAAAAGGGCGCAAAACGTGCGGAGCACCCTAGCGGCCGAGAAAATCCAGTTTTTTCCGCGAAAAAATCAAAAGCCCGCGAACGGCAGCCAAAACATATCACAATCCAACTGCGAGCAAATGACCCGAAAAATGGCGCAAAACGTTCGGAGCACCCCAGCGGCCGAGAAAATCCAGTTTTTTCCGCGAAAAAATCAACAGTTCGCGAACGCCAGCCAAAACAAGTCACAATCCAACTGCGAGCAAATGACCCGAAAAAGGGCGCAAAACGTGCGGCGCACCCTAGCGGCCGAGAAAATCCATTTTTTTCCGCGAAAAAATCAAAAGCCCGCGAACGCCAGCCAAAACATGTCACAATCCAACTGCGAGCAAATGACCCGAAAAAGGGCGCAAAACGTGCGGAGCACCCTAGCGGGCGAGGAAATCCAGTTTTTTCCGCGAAAAAATCAAAAGCCCGCGAACGGCAGCCAAAACATGTCACAATCCAACTGCGAGCAAATGACCCGAAAAAGGGCGCAAAACGTGCGGAGCACCCTAGCGGGCGAGTAAATCCAGTTTTTACGCGAAAAAATCAAAAGCCCGCGAACGCCAGCCAAAACAAGTCACAATCCAACTGCGAGCAAATGACCCGAAAAATGGTGCAAAACGTTCGGAGCACCCTAGCGGCCGAGAAAATAAAGTCTTTTCCGCGAAAAAATCAAGAGCTCGCGAACGCCAGCCAAAACAAGTCACAATCCAACTGCGATCAACTGACCCGAAAAATGGCGCAAAACGTTCGGAGCACCCTAGCGGCCGAGAAAATCCAGTTTTTTCCGCGAAAAAGTCAACAGTTCGCGAACGTCAGCCAAAACAAGTCACAATCCAACTGCGAGCAAATGACCCGAAAAAGGGCGCAAAACGTGCGGCGCACCCTAGCGGCCGAGAAAATCCAGTTTTTTTCGCGAAAAAATCAAAAGCCCGCGAACGCCAGCCAAAACATGTCACAATCCAACTGCGAGCAAATGACCCGAAAAAGGGCGCAAAACGTGCGGAGCCCCCTAGCGGGCGAGGAAATCCAGGTTTTCCGCGAAAAAATCAAAAGCCCGCGAACGGCAGCCAAAACATGTCACAATCCAACTGCGAGCAAATGACCCGAAAATGGGCGCAAAACGTGCGGAGCACCCTAGCGGGCGAGGAAATCCAGGTTTTCCGCGAAAAAGTCAAAAGCCCGCGAACGGCAGCCAAAACATGTCAAAATCCAACTGCGAGCAAATGACCCGAAAAAATGCGCAAAACGTGCGGAGCACCCTAGCGGCCGAGAAAATCCAGTTTTTTCCGCGAAAAAATCAAAAGCCCGCGAACGCCAGCCAAAACAAGTCACAATCCAACTGCGAGCAAATGACCCGAAAAATGGTGCAAAACGTTCGGAGCACCCTAGCGGCCGAGAAAATAAAGTCTTTTCCGCGAAAAAATCAAGAGCTCGCGAACTCCAGCCAAAACAAGTCACAATCCAACTGCGAGCAACTGACCCGAAAAATGGCGCAAAACGTTCGGAGCACCCTAGCGGCCGAGAAAATCCAGTTTTTTCCGCGAAAAAATCAACAGTTCGCGAACGTCAGCCAAAACAAGTCACAATCCAACTGCGAGCAAATGACCCGAAAAAGGGCGCAAAACGTGCGGCGCACCCTAGCGGCCGAGAAAATCCATTTCTTTCCGCGAAAAAATCAAAAGCCCGCGAACGGCAGCCAAAACATGTCACAATCCAACTGCGAGCAAATGACCCGAAAAAGGGCGCAAAACGTGCGGAGCCCCCTAGCGGGCGAGGAAATCCAGGTTTTCCGCGAAAAAGTCAAAAGCCCGCGAACGGCAGCCAAAACATGTCAAAATCCAACTGCGAGCAAATGACCCGAAAAAGGGCGCAAAACGTGCGGAGCACCCTAGCGGCCGAGAAAATCCAGTTTTTTCCGCGAAAAAATCAAAAGCCCGCGAACGCCACCCAAAACAAGTCACAATCCAACTGCGAGCAAATGACCCGAAAAATAGTGCAAAACGTTCGGAGCACCCTAGCGGCCGAGAAAATAAAGTCTTTTCCGCGAAAAAATCAAGAGCTCGCGAACTCCAGCCAAAACAAGTCACAATCCAACTGCGAGCAACTGACCCGAAAAATGGCGCAAAACGTTCGGAGCACCCTAGCGGGCGAGGAAATCCAGGTTTTCCGCGAAAAAGTCAAAAGCCCGCGAACGGCAGCCAAAACATGTCAAAATCCAACTGCGAGCAAATGACCCGAAAAAGGGCGCAAAACGTGCGGAGCACCCTAGCGGCCGAGAAAATCCAGTTTTTTCCGCGAAAAAATCAAAAGCCCGCGAACGCCAGCCAAAACAAGTCACAATCCAACTGCGAGCAAATGACCCGAAAAATGGTGCAACACGTTCGGAGCACCATAGCGGCCGAGAAAATAAAGTCTTTTCCGCGAAAAAATCAAAAGCCCGCGAACGGCAGCCAAAACATGTCACAATCCAACTGCGAGCAAATGACCCGAAAAAGGGCGCAAAACGTGCGGAGCACCCTAGCGGCCGAGAAAATCCAGTTTTTTCCGCGAAAAAATCAAAAGCCCGCGAACGGCAGCCAAAACATATCACAATCCAACTGCGAGCAAATGACCCGAAAAACGGCGCAAAACGTGCGGAGCACCCTAGCGGCCGAGAAAATCCAGGTATTTCCGCGAAAAAATCAAAAGCCCGCGAACGGCAGCCAAAACATGTCACAATCCAACTGCGAGCAAATGACCCGAAAAAGGGCGCAAAACGTGCGGAGCACCCTAGCGGGCGAGGAAATCCAGTTTTTCCGCGAAAAAGTCAAAAGCCCGCGAACGGCAGCCAAAAAATGTCAAAATCCAACTGCGAGCAAATGACCCGAAAAAGAGCGCAAAACGTGCGGAGCACCCTAGCGGCCGAGAAAATCCAGGTATTTCCGCGAAAAAATCAAAAGCCCGCGAACGGCAGCCAAAACATGTCACAATCCAACTGCGAGCAAATGACCCGAAAAAGGGCGCAAAACGTGCGGCGCACCCTAGCGGCCGAGAAAATCCATTTCTTTCCGCGAAAAAATCAAAAGCCCGCGAACGCCAGCCAAAACAATTCACAATCCAACTGCGAGCAAAATACCCGAAGAAGGGCGCAAAACGAGCGGAGCACCCTAGCGGGCGAGGAAATCCAGTTTTTTCCGCGAAAAAATCAAAAGCCCGCGAACGGCAGCCAAAACATGTCACAATCCAACTGCGAGCAAATGACCCGAAAAAGGGCGCAAAACGTGCGGAGCACCCTAGCGGCCGAGAAAATCCAGTTTTTTCCGCGAAAAAATCAAAAGCCCGCGAACGGCAGCCAAAACATATCACAATCCAACTGCGAGAAAATGACCCGAAAAAGGGCGCAAAACGTGCGGAGCACCCTAGTGGGCGAGGAAATCCAGTTTTTTCCGCGAAAAAGTCAAAAGCCCGCGAACGGCAGCCAAAACATGTCACAATCCAACTGCGAGCAAATGACCCGAAAAAGGGCGCAAAACGTGCGGAGCACCCTAGCGGCCGAGAAAAATCCATTTCTTTCCGCGAAAAAATCAAAAGCCCGCGAACGGCAGCCAAAACATGTCACAATCCAACTGCGAGCAAAATACCCGAAAACGGGCGCAAAACGAGCGGAGCACCCTAGCGGGCGAGGAAATCCAGTTTTTTCCGCGAAAAAATCAAAAGCCCGCGAACGGCAGCCAAAACATGTCACAATCCAACTGCGAGCAAATGACCCGAAAAAGGGCGCAAAACGTGCGGAGCACCCTAGCGGCCGAGAAAATCCAGTTTTTTCCGCGAAAAAATCAAAAGCCCGCGAACGGCAGCCAAAACATGTCACAATCCAACTGCGAGCAAATGACCCGAAAAAGGGCGCAAAACGTGCGGAGCACCCTAGCGGCCGAGAAAATCCAGGTATTTCCGCGAAAAAATCAAAAGCCCCGCGAACGGCAGCCAAAACATGTCACAATCCAACTGCGAGCAAATGACCCGAAAAAGGGCGCAAAACGTGCGGCGCACCCTAGCGGCCGAGAAAATCCATTTCTTTCCGCGAAAAAATCAAAAGCCCGCGAACGCCAGCCAAAACATGTCACAATCCAACTGCGAGCAAAATACCCGAAAAAGGGCGCAAAACGAGCGGAGCACCCTAGCGGGCGAGGAAATCCAGTTTTTTCCGCGAAAAAATCAAAAGCCCGCGAACGGCAGCCAAAACATGTCACAATCCAACTGCGAGCAAATGACCCGAAAAAGGGCGCAAAACGTGCGGAGCACCCTAGCGGCCGAGAAAATCCAGTTTTTTCCGCGAAAAAATCAAAAGCCCGCGAAACGGCAGCCAAAACATATCACAATCCAACTGCGAGCAAATGACCCGAAAAAGGGCGCAAAACGTGCGGAGCACCCTAGCGGCCGAGAAAATCCAGGTATTTCCGCGAAAAAATCAAAAGCCCGCGAACGGCAGCCAAAACATGTCACAATCCAACTGCGAGCAAATGACCCGAAAAAGGGCGCAAAACGTGCGGAGCACCCTAGCGGGGCGAGGAAATCCAGTTTTTCCGCGAAAAAGTCAAAAGCCCGCGAACGGCAGCCAAAAAATGTCAAAATCCAACTGCGAGCAAATGACCCGAAAAAGAGCGCAAAACGTGCGGAGCACCCTAGCGGCCGAGAAAATCCAGGTATTTCCGCGAAAAAATCAAAAGCCCGCGAACGGCAGCCAAAACATGTCACAATCCAACTGCGAGCAAATGACCCGAAAAAGGGCGCAAAACGTGCGGCGCACCCTAGCGGCCGAGAAAATCCATTTCTTTCCGCGAAAAAATCAAAAGCCCGCGAACGCCAGCCAAAACAATTCACAATCCAACTGCGAGCAAAATACCCGAAAAAGGGCGCAAAACGAGCGGAGCACCCTAGCGGGCGAGGAAATCCAGTTTTTCCGCGAAAAAGTCAAAAGCCCGCGAACGGCAGCCAAAAAATGTCAAAATCCAACTGCGAGCAAATGACCCGAAAAAGAGCGCAAAACGTGCGGAGCACCCTAGCGGCCGAGAAAATCCAGGTATTTCCGCGAAAAAATCAAAAGCCCGCGAACGGCAGCCAAAACATGTCACAATCCAATTGCGAGCAAATGACCCGAAAAAGGGCGCAAAACGAGTACCCTAGCGGCCGAGGAAATCCAGGTATTTCCGCGAAAAAATCAAAAGCCCGCGAACGGCAGCCAAAACATGTCACAATCCAACTGCGAGCAAATGACCCGAAAAAGGGCGCAAAACGTGCGGAGCACCTTAGCGGGCGAGGAAATCCAGTTTTTTCCGCGAAAAAATCAAAAGCCCGCGAACGGCAGCCAAAACATGTCACAATCCAACTGCGAGCAAATGACCCGAAAAAGGGCGCAAGACGTGCGGAGCACCCTAGCGGGCGAGAAAATCCAGTTTTTTCCGCGAAAAAATCAAAAGCCCGCGAACGCCAGCCAAAACATGTCACAATCCAACTGCGAGCAAATGACCCGACAATGGGCGCAAAACGTGGGGAGCACCCTAGCGGCCGAGAAAATCCAGTTTTTTCCGCGAAAAAATCAAAAGCCCGCGAACGCCAGCCAAAACATGTCACAATCCAACTGCGAGCAAATGACCCGAAAAAGGGCGCAAAACGTGCGGAGCACCCTAGCGGCCGAGAAATTCCAGTTTTTTGCGCGAAAAAATCAAAAGCCCGCGAACGGCAGCCAAAACATGTCACAATCCAACTGCGAGCAAATGAC